>PQFF01000019.1:841486-917011 GCA_003547095.1 Diversispora epigaea
TTTTTTTTTTTTTTTTTTTTTTTTTTTTTCCAACGGAGCCATGCTCCAATAAATTTTTTATTAATAAAATTATAATACAAGCTTAAATATTTTCTAATTTATTATTTGTTTTTAGATTATATTCACTAGATTTAATTCAATAATCTGTGAATATATTTTATCCCCTAATAAGATCTTTTCTCATCAACTAAAAAGATGTTGAATATTATTAATGTAAAGTTCAAAATTAAGGGAAATATCTAATAATCGTATTTTATCAGTGTTATTTTTAAATTCTTGAAATAAAGGTAAGATATGAAAAAATTTTTCAAGAAAAATGTTTTTATCGAAAATATTAGCTACTATTTTACGTATTGGTCTATTGTAATAATCTTCCTATTTTTTCCAATCTTCGTTGATGGAAAACCCATCCTTGTAGATTATAAGTTCACATTTCTTTTTTCTTGGTGTTTCATCAATTTCATCATCATATGCCATTTATGAATGGTTTAATTCCGTCAATAAATTCAGAAACTTTCGATGTTAATCGATTATATTTCTTTAGATTATTATTAATTTTTTTAAGTTCGCTGATTATATCAATTTCTATTTTATTGTTATTTTCTGATTTTCTATTTTTTTTAGCTAATGTATTGGAGGATCTTGGAGCACGTCCCATCAAAACATTCACGAATTAAAGGAATAGAGGGGATAATAATATTATTGGTTATATTAAAATAAAGATTAAATAAATTATTTATCACTTTTTCTAAATGTTCAAATCGATAATAATTTAAAATAAATATAATTATAATTACTGATGTGTGTCAATTATTAATAACAATATTTTGTGAATTTTTCCATCACCAATAAATTTCGAATCGTGGGTGTATTTATACTTTTTTTCAAAAATTAAAGGGTTAATAAAACATTTATATGTTATAAGGATCAATTTCATTTTTTAATAAAAAAAAATAAAATAATTTTTTATTATAAAAAAATATATATCGTATAATAAAATTATTAAAATAAAAAAATAAAATACATCGTATAAAAAAAATAAAAAAAATGGAAATATTTTTTTAGTTATTTTTTAGATCAAGTTGTTGTTGTTGTCGTTTCATTTCATTTATTTTTTCTTCTTCTACTTCTTTTTCTATTTTAATAATATCATTTTTATAGGAATTTGTTTTGATGTTATTTAATACATTTCTACTAAGTTTAATGTTTTTAGCAAATTTTGTACCAAAATCATTTTTAATATGTGCTGCTTTACGACTAATTTTTTGAAAATATATATATTTAAAATCTTTTTCACGCATTTTGTCAAAAATAGCTTTATGTTTTGACTTATCTTCTTTACGCTTAGCCGTCAAATTATTATAAAAATCAAAAAAAATGACCCAATCGAATACAGTTTCGGTTTCCTTAGAAAGTTGAATAAGGGTTTCTATATTTTCATAGTCATCAACGTCTGGATTATATTTTTTTGAGTTAACTTCAAAATCAGTGTAGTTTTCAATATTCTGATAATATTTACGAATCATTTTTTTGGTAGAGAATGGGAGTTCAACTAAAAAAATAATAAAAAATATATTAGATAAATATATTAAATTATTATATTAAATTAATCAAATACATACATTTTTTTTCTCCTAATGATCCTTTTTTGATTGTTTGATTTATTTCTTCTTCATCGACACTCATCTCGTCAATAGTGTCGTCGTCTTCGTCATCTTCGTCGTCGTTGTTATGATATTTTTCTATTTCTTCTTTAATTGCGATCCGGGTCTGTTTTTTTTCTTCTTCATCGTCACATAATGTCCATACATTGTTTGATAATTTAGAAATCTTATCATCCCTTACAAAATATGTTGAACCATTAATTTTTTTGAATATAAGAGTCGAATTCCCCAGGTGGGTGATATTTGTAAGAACGGCTTCCTCATATTTTTGCATTTTTTAACTAATAATAATAATAATAATAATAATAATAATAATAATAATAATAATAATAATAATGATAGTAATAATGATGATAATGAAATAAAGAATGAAAAAAAAATAATGATTTCAATTCATTTTAAATTACCAAAACTAATAATATAAACAAAATCGGTTACGTACATTGAATAGAATGCATAATTACGCCAACGGATGATATCATTGATTTCAACGGTCACGATATGAGTACTCATATCGTGACCATTGAAATCAATATTGTGACTGTTGAAACCAACGATATCATGACAGGGACACGTAAAAATTTGGTATCAAATTTGCCCATGTAAATCCAAATATTCTAGCATGTTCCAAACTTATATAAACATTTGAAAATTTTCCATGTAACAATATTTTTAGGGCGGAACTAACCATATGATTTTATATAGATTTGATTAAATCGCCATAAAAAAAAATAATCAGAAAAATATCGCAACAATGGGTGGTCAAAAATTATTTCACCTTGTTCACGGGCACGAGAATTTTCAGAGGATCTTTTCGCAGATAATAATAAACTTTTTTGCAAGTTTTGTAATATAAGTATTGGCTGGCAAAATAAGGTCACTATTACAACGCATATAAATTGAAAAAGCCCACAAAGATTCCTGACGTTCATATGTCGCTGCCAATCGTAATGACTGTCAACAGTCTCTTCATGCCATAATGGTAGTCACAGATGGGAGAAAACAAATAATTCATGATTTAATAAAAGCCTGGGTAGAAGCTTCCACTCGAAAAAATAAACAAACTTCGAGATTTTTTTAAGAAATACTGTAAAGAGGGAGGTTCTATTCCTTTAGCTGTTAATATTCGAAAACATCATTTCAATAGTATTTTTGAGCAACATTATGAACAATTCCGTGAAATATTTTGTGGCAAACCAGTTTTTATTATTATAATCGATGAATCTACAAACAAAAAAGCTCGTAGCGTAATTAATACACTTTTTAGTTATCAAAGTCAAACAAAGTTAATTTTATGTCCCAAGTGAATAACGTTACAGTGGGTCAATTAGTTCTTAAAACTTTAGTTGAATGGGAGATACCTTTTACCTATCCATATCTTATTGTATCAGATTTAGCGGCTTATATGAAAAAATCTGTTAGAAAAATTTTACAACCCGTAATGCCACAAATTCGACATAATATATGTTGTGAATATATTGTTCAATTGATAAGGTTAGTATTTTATAAATTACTTATATTTAAGATTGATTAAATTTGCAATAAATAAATTTTTTTTTCGCGGCGTACAGAAATTGGATTGCTAACAATTTGATAAATTAATTAACCAATACAATAGATAATAATAAATAAAATCTTTATTTTTTTTCGCGCGTTTAATAAATAAATGTAACGTATAGAAATTGGAATTAATTAACTAATAATTTATTTATACAATAAATAAATAAAATTTTCATTTTTTTTTTCGCGCGATTAATAAATAAATGCAGCATGTTATTTATTTCGTTTTTCGTCTAATTAATAAATAAATGCGGCGTTTTATTTTTATTACACTCTCAGACTCATGTTCGGAAAAAAAATAATTAGTGATATGCATATTGTATTATTATTTCACAGTATATAATTTCTTAATAAATTATTGTAATGAGATGAGATTTACAATAATAAAAAACGTATCACTTATAAATTCTAATGAAGATAGTGATAGTGATCAAACAATTACTGGTGACTATGTTAACTAAATTAATTTATATTTTATATAAAATAAATAAAATAAAAAATAAAAAAAAAATACAAAAAAATACTTAAATAATTGTGATTCATTATTGTTTTAATTTTAATGTTTTAAAATAGGATCGTTATGGCGCATATAACAGTTATTATCTTTTTCTGATTTATCAATTTATTTATTGATTCAACAAACTTAATTATTCCAGATATATGTTATGATAACTTTTCTTTTTTCACTATTAAATATTAAATAGTCAGAATAGAATTTGAAATCGGATTATTTGTTTCTAGTAAATTTATTTTTGATGATAATAAAACCATCAAGTATTGTATTGGATTATCAGTAAATGTAGAAAAATAATTTTCAACGTTCAATAAAATAAATAAATCAAGTCAAGATATAAATTGACGATCAAAAAAATAGGCAACGCAATACTTAATTTAACAATAAACTCGGATGTTGCATTTCTAAATGTACATGTAATTCATTGCGTTCGAACACCCTTGAGGCTATTCTGAGGATCATATGTGTTGTCATTTTTTTTTCAAATCGATAAAAACGCTAAACGAAATATTTTTTACAGAAAAAATTACTTCGATAAAATGAAATTTCTAGACGAATTTTCTGAAGAAACAAAAAACTTCACACTGTATGAGGTGAATAACCAATAAGGGCGAACGATCCATTATCACCATTGGACAATTTACTTCACTTCAAGAACTTCATATTGGAAGTTGTTGCGGATTGGATAAATCGGATAGTTTATTCTTTGCTTCATCATTTGCTCAATTAAGTAGTTTGTATTTTTTCATTCATATCGATTTAATAGAATATAAGACTTTAGCAATATTTAATGAATTAAGGAGATTTTTATAGGAGAAGGATTTGATGCTAATGAATTATTATGCCAAATGGTTGAAAATATACCAGAATCACTTTAAAGGAGGAGGCAATAAAAAGATTATTGTAAAACGTACAAAACAAGCGCGACTATTTCTATTAAGTGATTGAAAAATATCAAGTTCAATTTGATATGGAAGAATAATATTCTAAATAATATTTCAAAGAATATTTTTACTATAAGTTTCATTGAATTATTTAGTATTTTAATATTTCATTATGTACTAAAAATCAACGGCGGCATATGAAATTTATGCAACTTTTGGGTAATAGTTTTATTGACGAAGAAATTACCAAATAATATTGTTTAATAAGCTTTGACATAGTTTTATATTATCAAAATATCATATTGATTTATAGTTAAAATTAATAGTTTAATCAATTTACTTTAAAATAATGAAGTGATAACAAATCTAAAGCATATCAATGTAGGGTTCCGCAAAAAATATTCGAATCCTAAATTTTGGCTCACGGATTGGATCTAATCCAAAAAATAAGATTCGGATCGAGGGGGAAAAAATAAGAGGGGAGAAAAAATTATTAAAGGGGGAGAAAAAGATTTTTTTAACCCGAATTCATGAAAATTTAGGATCCGTATATGACGAATGGGAGAATATTGCATTAATAGTTATTATTATTATGAAATAGCATTATCAATCGATAAATACGATACGTATGACCCGTGTTCACCGCTTGATAAATCAAGTCTAAACTGTTGGTGATCTAAAAATTGTTTATCGACGCTAAAAAAAATAATCTCTTCTTTGTAAGAGATCTGCTACTTAATATTAATTAATATAATTTAAAAAACTCTGATGTGCGCACACAATTCCAGGCTTCCTGTTTACATAGTAAAAAAAATAATCTTCATTTATATTTTCTATTTAATTTGCAATATTATTTTATAATAAATTTATTTATAAAATATCATGCATAAATAAAACAATAATCTTTAATATTAAATAATAATGATTTATTTTAAGTGATTACATACTGGTGGTCTGCTTTTAATTTAAAATGCTATACTCTGTAATTTTAGTGATCGAATAAAATAAAAATAAAATAAAATAAGATAAAATATTAAAGTTGACATGACATAATAATAATATAATATATAATAATATTAAGACTGAACAGAAAACAAATACTGATCCCGACAAATTAATGGTTAATTCTCCGGAATTTCATTTTCTTCAACTATACAAATTTAAATATTTTAAATATTATTAATTATCTTTTTAAATTAAACATATTAAACAAATATTTCAAGAAATACAATACTCACTTATATCTTCAGAAATTTTAAGACACTGATTTGTATTTAAAATAATAACTTATGTAAATATTTTATAAAACCATTATTTATTTCTTAAAAAAACATACATATTTGCTATGTATAATAATTTCAAAATTCTTTGGTTTCAGAAAAGGCAAATGTCTACTTGTGTATATTGCTTGAGAATGTGTTATTTTTAGATCCTATTAAATGAAATTCTTATTTAACTCATTAGCCTCATTAGTTTTGTCAGTTTGTTTACCTAGTTCACCATGAAAAGGATCAGAATATAGTTTAGGTTGAAATGTCAATTCTTTAGCAGTTGGACGGAACGGACGATTAGAGGATCAGTATTAGTATCCCAACATTTTTCCATTAAATCTTTGAATCTTAAGTTCAGGTTTATGTCCATCATAAATTAACATTACAAGTTTTTCATCATGTTGAATATTATATAATAAGGTGGATATGGATAACTAGTAAAAACTTCTAACATAATTATACCAAAAGAATAGATGTCAGATGCTTGAGTATATTCTTTCTTAAATGTCAAAGGTGCAATAAATAGAAGAATTCCAAAATTTTTTCATCATTTTGTGAAACTAGCTTACACAATCCGAAATCAGTCTCGTTTTAGTTTCATAAACTACAACTACATATATTGCTAGAGTGAAAATATTTGTGCATCAAGCCATTTTCATGAATTTTAGCAAGTCCTGAAGCTATGGAAAATAAATTTTTAATTTTTGTTCCGAAATTAAAAATTTAAAATGATTATTTAAAATTTTTCGCAGATTACCATATCTTGAATATTGCATAACCATCATATATTCATTTTCTTTTGGATTTTTAGTTATGCCATGCCATACATTTCAATTTCCCGTAGACCTCGAAATTTGAGTTGAGTTCTTATCTAAAAAATATTAATAAAATAATCATTGTTTATTTAATATAAAAATTAAATAATATAAAATATATCACCTCTTATAAAAATTTTCTTTTGCATGCAGAAGTATTTTTTAAGCAAATATTTTGATTAACATGTCTATGTGAATATATTCTTTTCGCAATTCCACTGTTGAATGAATCCATCAGACCATGTTGCCTTGAAAACTTTGCCAAATCCTCCTTTAGCAAGATATTCAACATTATTAAATCAATTTCTGTATCTTCACTTTGAAATCTTATGCTATTACATGTATTGCATCATCGTTGATCAATGTTGTCATGTTGACATTCTTCACATTTTCAATATTCTCTGTCACCACTAAAATGGATTATTTAAAATAAGCTATATTGAAAACTTCTATATTGAATGGTTTTAAATAAAAAATATTTACCTCCTACAAATGCAATGAATTAGAATCGTTAATTAATTAAAGATCAATAATTACTATTTAATTAGCTTGATCTTGATAATTATGAATTTAATAATACTCTCAAACTGTAATATGATAAATAAGATATGTATAGAATTAATAGGTAATTGATTAACGAAAGATTATTTGATGTTAGAAATATCTTGAAACTCTGGTTCAACTAGATAAATCCAAATACTCGCCTCCTGTAATAAGATAAGTATTCAATTATGTGATAATTAATTAAAAAAGTATTATTTGATGTTGAAACTTTGATTTCCACTAATAAATCTAAATACTCACTCACTCTCTGAAATAAGAGATGTATTCAATTAATTAAAGGTGTATTGTCGGATGTTAGATTAGCTTGAAACTTTGATTTCAACTATATAAATCCTGCAACATAATTATCAAAGAAATATTTAATTAGCTTGAAGTTTTGATTTTAGTGATTATGCTAAATACTTCTGTAATAATGATATGTATCCAATTTATTGTTAATTAATTAATGTATTACTAGAAGTTAGATTAGCTTGAAACTTTGATTTCAACTATATAAATCCTTCCTGTAATAAAATATGCATAGAATTAATAGTTAACTGTTTACGTTTTTATTATTATATTTAAATTTTTGTGATTATAGTAATTGGAAACTTATTATACGTTTATACGTTCAAAACTAATAATAATATTTATGATTTGATAAATTTTTGAAATTGTGTTTTTTAAAAACAAGAAAATTTAAGGTTTTATACGTTTATTTCAGATTATAATAATTTTTTAATATTTATTTTTAATTTAACAAGATTATAATTTTACACTAATCAACGATTTCACCTTTCAATTTAATTCAAATAATTCATCGTTTAACAATTAGATGTTAGAGCGATAAAGAATGATGATTTATTGGTACAAGATAAAATTATTTAATTTTTTAGAGGAATTGAGAATTGTAATAATAACAATATGTATTATAAAAATTTTATTTTCATATTATTCATGAATTAGTTTAAGTTACATAATTAAAATTTTATCAAATAATATAACGTAAGTAATTTTTGTAATGTTTTTGATATATTTGATTTATTTGATTTATTATTTTAAGTCTTCCTAAAAAGATAAATTAATATTTTTTTTTTGAAATAATTGTAATTAATTATCATTATTATCTGATGCAATTATAATATTGAAGTCATGAAAAAAAAACGCTCATGGATACTAAATACAGTAGTTGTCTTTTAACTTGATGATTACGTGGAATTTCTTTACGTGTCTTCCTTCTCACCACACCACACATTATCTCAAAACCTCCAATTAAATATCTTCAATCAAATATTTCCAATTAAATATTTCCAATAAATATTTCCAAGTGAATCCATCCAATAATTATGATGATGATGATGATAATAATAATAATAATACTTATCATAACAATTATAATTGAATACTAACTAAAAGTGTGAAACCATTTTGAATACGATAATAACGTAAAGTATTATTCTCCATTAATTTTTCTCCATTATAAGAAACTCTCATTGCGGTTGGAGGAATTGCTTCTTTTTGATCAATCATCTTCTTAATTTCTATTATTTTGGTTCCTGGGAATACTTGAAAACCATGATTCTTTTGAAGAATTTTAACAAAGATGGTAAAAGAAATACTACAATCTAAAGTCGATTCATCAACAATTTTATAATGATTTAAAGAATGATTGTATTCTAATTTTTTATCAAAATAAAATAGATGAAGGGATGATTCATTATATATTTTGGTGAAGGCGGAGGTGGTGGTGGTGGGAGGAAGAGGAGGAGGAAGAGTAGGGGGAGGATACTTTAAGATCTTTTTTTTTAATTCTAAAACTGTACAAGTTGGATCGATTTCATATTTTATAATTTTTCTAAAAGGTGGTTTACAGAATTCGAATTGAACTTTGATTTGAATATTATTATAAAATATAAATTTTAAATGTAACGTGGCTTCAGGATAAATGTTATAATCAGAAATTAAATTATTATCCTCCAAAGATTCATTGAAGAAAAAAAGTTTTTGAGCTTCCGGTGAAATTCCTTGAAGTTCTTCGATAGATTGTTTCACGCATAAAATTGTATCATTTTTTTCTACTTCCAATGAAAATGGATATCCTTTGAGTGTTTTTATATAAATTCTCATATGGATTTGTGTATATTTGGTGTCGTTGGTCTTTTTTTTTAAGATAAAGTGAATAAAGATGATCAAAACGGAATTATCTGGTATTTATCCGAAAAAAAATCAAGATAAAGTATAATATAAAAAGACATCAAAAGAATCATGTGAGAATAATTCTTTACTTAATAAATGTTGCTAACCAATAAGAATATTAGCATGAATATGTATATTATTTGAATTCTTATTTACTAGTAAATATAATTTTAATATAATTTTAATATATAATATAATTTTAATATATAATATAATTTTAATATAATATAATTTTAATATAATTTTAATATAATATAATTTTAATATAATTTTAATATAATTTTAATATAATAGAATATAATTTTAATATAATTTTAATATAATTTTAATATAATTTTAATATAATTTTAGATTATTTCTAGTAAACATTTTTGTGCATAAGATTAATAGTACTATTTGGATAAATGTAATAGTCGCTAATAGTTTTTTCATCATCAAGTTCGGATTGATTATAACAAAGTATTTGATTATCTTTAGGAAATCCTTCTCCTCGATGTAATATTTCTTTAATTTCAGCGATCGTATTATCGGAAAATATTTTAACATTTAATAATTCGGAGGTGGGGGTTTTCACGAAGATAAAGAAAGAATTACTACTGAATGCAAAAGTTTGATCATCAAAAATATTACAACATAAAGTAGATTCATCACAAATGTTATAACTTTCTAATGTTTGATTATCTCGTAATTGTTCACCAAAATAAAATAATCTGGTGAATAATGCTTTACAAGGAATTTTTTGTTTCAATTCATAAATTGTGTTCGTTGGTTTAACATCAAATTTTAAATTTTTACGAATGGGCGGAGTATAATTATTAATTTCCACATTCACTTGTATATTGTTTGGTACTATGAATTTTAAATGAAGAGTTGATTCGGTACAAATTTTATAATTCGAAAGTTCTTTTTCGTTTTCTAAAGCTTCACTAAAGAAGAAAAGTTTTTGATCTTCGGTAGGAACTCCCAAAACTTGTTTAATGGATTTCTTCAAATTGAAAATTGAACTTTTCTCTTCTATATTATTAAGTTGAATGATATCTCCTCTACTTGAATTTATGTATATCTTCATCATCGTGAGATCAATTATTATTAGAGTGATAAAAAATTATTAAAAATGACTCGTAAAAGTTTAAAGAGGTTTATCAAATAAAAAATAAGATGTTATTTATGGATAGTTATTTTGGTGTTACGGACTTATATATATATATGGAGATGATGAATGAACATGAATATTATTTTGGGGATAATTATTATAATTTTACCCCTGCTTTTTGCATTTTCTTTCTTTTTTCTACATTCATTTTCTCTTTTTTTGCCTCTTTTTTCCATTTTTTTTTTTCCATTTTTCGGAGTTAAACCATTAATACAAATCAGACAATTAAACAAGTAATGATACATAATCAAAATTATATTCTGTGAATTCGGTCTGGAAGAAAAGGTTTCATTATTTGAAATGATCGTTATACTATTTATGTACGATTTTTTTTTGATTTCTCTTGTTTTTATCAAAAATATCAACAACACATGTCACAAAATGAAAATGTTAAAAATCTTTCTCACTTATTTTAATATATGTATGTAATCCTGTTACAACATGCTCCATATTTGTAATAACAATCATTTTGGCGTTTTTTTTTGTTATCAATCTATTATAGCATAGCATATATACAATAATTTGCATAGCATAATATATAAATAAATATATGCATATTTTATTATTTTTTGATTGTAAGAACATATTGTCTTTCCTTTTGTCATTTTAATATTATTTATTATTTGCATAATTCAATTATTTATTTATTTGCAAAATTCATTTGTTTATAAAAGTATAACCTTATTGATGTTAAAGTATTTTATATTAAATCAAAATAATTCATGTGATCTATATATACTTATATTAAAAAATATTGTTTTGAAAATATAGTTTTTATTATCTTTATTTTTTTTTTTTGAGAATTTCGAGAAAATGAGTTCGACGACACTTAATAATTTAACATCATCACCTAAAGAAATTAGATATGATTTCGCTTTAAGAGAATTAAACAAAATATTATTTTGTATTGATAAAAAGAAAAAAATTCAAAAAAAAGAAACCAAAGATAGATTTGAATATTATAAACAATTAATTTTTAAAAATAAATCATTATCATCAGAAGAAAAAACCTATTTAATAAATCTTTTAAAAGAAACTGTTAATTATTTAAAAATAACCTCCAATACTTCTAGTACCGTTACGACTACGACCACCAACAATCCCATCAACAGTAACGTTACGACTACCAACCATACCATCAAAAATATCGTTACAACATCCACAAACATAAAAAATGATTATAACGATAAACCAACTACCGACGGCGGTATTAACAATCGAAAATGTGAAAATTGTTTAAATTTCACTTACGCGGTTCATCATTGTGAACATTGCATACGAAAATTATTAATTGATAATTTTTCGAATTGGACATCGGGAAATGAAAGTATTGATGAATTAATTCAAGATTGGCAAAGGAATATGATTATTCCGGTAAAAATTATTGAATGGATTCCATTTGAAAATTTTGAGAATTTGGAAAATTTGGAGATTTGGGAAGAAGAAATTTTAGATGATCAAAATAATATTTATAATAATAATAGCAGTAGTAATAATAGTAATAATAATAGTAATAATAATAATAGTAATAATAATATTAATGGTAATAGTAATATTGATGATTACAAAAAGAAAAATAAGATTGATTCTTCTTCTTTCTCATCTTCCTGTAAGGCAATTTGGAAAGATGGACCATATTTTCAATGGGATAGCGAACATAAAAAATTAATAAGATTAGGATCCGAAAATGTAATTTTGAAAAATTTGAATAATAATAATTCGAATGAAGATTGGTTACTTAAGGTTGGTAATAATATTTTTTAATTTAACTTTTAATTTGAACTTTGATTTTTTTTTTTTTTATTTAATTTTAACTAATTTTTATTTAATTTAATTTTTGATTTCAAATTTTTTTTTTTTTTAACTTTAATTTAATTCTAAATTAGATTGAATCACAACTAAAATTAAATAATACAAATAATTCGGATGTCATTCAATGTTACGGATTAACTCAAGATCCTATTAATAAAAATTATATGCTTGTATTAGAACAAACAAATAACAACAAAAATAACGTCAACAACAAAAATAACCATAACATTAATAGTAGTAATAATAATGATATCAGTAGTAATAATAGAGGTAATAATAATGATAGTAATAATTTACAACAATTTATACTNTAAAAAATTAATAAGATTAGGATCCGAAAATGTAATTTTGAAAAATTTGAATAATAATAATTCGAATGAAGATTGGTTACTTAAGGTTGGTAATAATATTTTTTAATTTAACTTTTAATTTGAACTTTGATTTTTTTTTTTTTTATTTAATTTTAACTAATTTTTATTTAATTTAATTTTTGATTTCAAATTTTTTTTTTTTTTAACTTTAATTTAATTCTAAATTAGATTGAATCACAACTAAAATTAAATAATACAAATAATTCGGATGTCATTCAATGTTACGGATTAACTCAAGATCCTATTAATAAAAATTATATGCTTGTATTAGAACAAACAAATAACAACAAAAATAACGTCAACAACAAAAATAACCATAACATTAATAGTAGTAATAATAATGATATCAGTAGTAATAATAGAGGTAATAATAATGATAGTAATAATTTACAACAATTTATACTTCAAAATCATACAATTCTCACTTGGAATCAAAGAATTGAAATTTTTAAAGATATTATTTCTTCACTTTTAGAAATTTATCAATTAAATTTAAGTGAAAATTATTGTTATGGTGATGGTTTAGATTCAAGTAATATTTTTCAAGACATTTATACTAAAAAATGGATGATCATTCATATTAATATTACTAGTTATAATAACAACGGTAATAATAAGAGTATTAATAAGAGCATTAATAAGAGTAGTAATAAGAGCATTAATAAGAGTAGTAATTATAATAATAATAGTAATCTTCCATATATTGCTCCCGAAATATTATGTGGAAAACAATTCACCTCCAAATCTGATATTTATAATATAGGAATGATGATGTGGGAAATATCGGCAGGTCGTTCGCCATTTTTTACCAGAAATCATGATTTAGATCTTATTTCAGAAATATTAAAAGGAAAACGTCCTAAAATTATTAAAGGTACACCTATCTGGTATTCTCAATTAATGCAAAAATGTTGGAATGTAAATCCTGAAAAGAGACCGGATTTAAAAGAAATTTTAAATATCCTTCGAATTTTCTCATCATCATCATCGTCCTCCTCTTCTTCCTCTTCATCATCCTCTTAATAGAAATGTTCGAAATATTCAAAATATTCGAAATGTATTTATTTATTTATTTATTTTTTTTTTTGGTTCAGTTTATTTTATTTCGTAAATAAATTATAGATATTTAAATTATGAATATATCAATATATAAATATATATATTTCTAATTATTAATGAATTAAATTAAGAATTCTATTTAATATTTTTCTGCCATAATCAATGTCACTAAAGAAGTCCACCCTGTAAATGGATGACTAATATATAAAGAATAAAATAAATAATCAATTAATTCATTCATTCAATCTAAAAGATATAATTATATATGTAAAATTTAAATTTTACCTTCTTTTCCCATCTCCATCAATAGAAGAATATTGTTCCCATACATATCCGGTTTTTTCAAAGTTCTATTTTAATAAATAAAAATATAAATTAATATTAATAAATAAATATTAATAATATAAATAATCACCCGACAAACGATCAACAAAGATATTTTTCAATAAATAAGCCAAACACGTACATTGAAAACATTTGTTATTATGTTAGTTCTCAATTCATTATATATTATTTTTGCTTTTGATTGATATGGTCCAGATTTTGCTGCATAATTCTACCAGAAATTAAAAAAAATAAAAAAAATAAAAAAATAAATAAATAAATAAATAAATAAAATAAAAATAAAATAATTAATATAATAATTAATATAATAATAATAAATGGCAAATAATAAATTTCACTTACTTTATATAAAGAAGATAATGTTAAATAATTAATGTTTATCCAAACTGGTCCCACCCAATAATTTTCTCCTGTATTAAAATATTTATCAGATTTTGATAATGATCTTAATCCATATCTAAATACAAATAAAATAAATATAAAAATAAATATATTCATTGAACAATTGTTAAAAAATAATATTATAAATATTATTAAATGATACAAATAATAAAATATTTAATAAAATAGGTGAAAAGGATACGGTGACCATAATTCATTAGGATTATACATTAAATCCAAAATTGATCCAAGTTTCGGTGAATCATTTGGTAACAAGCCAAGTAACATTGGGAATAATGACATATATCCTTTGTGACATACATGAATTGATTCCTCTAATTTATATATAATTTATATAATTATAAATAAATATAATAAATAAATACAATAAATAAATATAATAAATAAATGTAATTCTAATATAAAAAATAATAAATATACTTGCCATTTTCATCAACGGAAACATCACAATATGCTTTATGTTCATTACTCCAATGTAAATCTAAATAAATAGATAAATATATATTGAAATTATTAAGATATAAAAGAAAAAATAAAAAAATTTTCCGAATGAACTAAAAAAGAAAAGTATTTACCATCTAAATTATTTAAAATATTTTCGTAATGTTCACCAAAATCTTCTACATCATCTTCTATTCCTAATCTACCTGCAATATTCGTTAATGATCTAGCCATAAATCCTACCCAGCACATTAAGTCTACGTGTAATTCCGCAGGATGTGGTGGTTTGGCTCTGGGATAATCATCAAGACCTGTGTTGCGCGCGTGTTATGTGCGTGTTGTGTAGTGTGAGCGTTTAATGTATAGTGCATAGTGCATAACAATTATAACAATCACAATATATAATTACAAAATTACAAAAATTACAAACCAGAAGTTAAAGTATGTCCAGGAGTTCTTCCTCTCCACCGATAAGCTTCTTTACTATTTGATGCACTTCTTCCCCATTCTTTAATTTCACCCCATTGAGTTCTTCTAAACCAATTATAATTTGCTCGTAATTTAGGATATATTTCGATAAGATAGCTTTTAACTAAATTTTGATCATACAAATAACGATTTGATATTATTTCTGGATCCATAGTAGAAGATAGATGATCTAATATTGGTTGTTGTTGTAGTATTGGGTTGTCGTTAAATAAGATATTAAATTGATTTGAATTTGAATTAGTAATATTATCGAATCTCTCTATAAATGATTCAATAGCCATTAATAATGTAGGAGGATTTGCATAATGTGGGTATTGTGTTTGGAATTCTCTTGGAACCTAAAAAAAAAATTACCAAAATATTTTTATAAATTCTTTCTTTCTTTCTTCCAACACACTTTATTAACCCTTATTAGACCTTATTAAACTTCCTACATACTTTATTTCTGGCTTCCTCTCCTAATATTTGTTCTCTTCCTACCCATCCATCATCATCTATAAGTGAAATCCATGATTTTATAATTTCTAAACTATATAAATTATTTTTAAAATTAAAGAAAAATTAAAATAAAATTAAAAAAAAATTAAAATAAAAAAATAAAAAAAAAATAATAAATTAAAAAAATAAAAAAATTAAAATAAAAAAATAAATAAATAAATAAAATAAATAAATAAAAATAAATAAAATAAATAAATAAATAAATACCTTAAATCATTATCCCATTTTCCAATAAGAAGTTGATGAAAGCCTTCATCCCTAATTTATCATTATTAATAATTATTTTATTAAATATAATAATCAAATATTATAATTATTTTAAATAATAATATTAAATAAATATTTTTAATAATATCTATTAATTATTATAGTTACCAATAAAATCCTCTAGGAAAGAAAGGTCGTGAAGGTGTGGCGGTAAACAATGCTGCTGGCGAAGACAATTTCGGTTTACTTTTCCTATGATTATTCTTCAGCGAAAAATTTTCATCAAATTCTTCATAATCATCTTCTGTATATGATCTATCCACAATACTCGAACCATAAAAATATCTTATATTTTTTTATTGATAAAAAATTGATAAAATTTAGAATGAAATATTATAAAAATCGATATGAATGAAATATTGAATAAGAGTATGATTAAATTATTACCCGATTCCACCAATTAAATTACTCAACATAGTTTGAGCGAAATAAATATGTTTATCATCAAATCCTTTAGCGGCTAATCCAAATACTTTTTCAAATTTGACATCATATCCCTGTGAACTTATTTCTAAACTCTTAGTTAAATCTGGTAAATAATATAATATTATGAATAGATTAATCAAGGATTAAATAAAGTTAAATAAAATAATCAAGGAATTAAAGAAGAATACCTTCGATATGATTAGGGGAAGAATCAGATTCAAAAAATATATCAAACTTTATTTTTAAAATAATAATATCGTAAATTATTTATTAATTAAAATCAAAATCAATAAACACAAAAAAAATGCGCACGAAAAAAAATAATACCTGAAAGGGAACCTCGACCATCTTTTGAAATATATAAAAATTTGCATTCTCTCTCACTTCATTATTTAAAGTATACAAAAGTGATGGTGATGGAAAAGCAAATTTGAAATCTGGTGATGATCGGATAGCATCCACTTTTTTTGTTAATAAACTAGTAAAATATTCTTTATTAAAAAAGATAAATTTAATAAATTTAAAATAATTATTAAAAATCAATTAACATATTAAATCATATTATTATTTCATTATATAAAATATTTACCCCTTGCCCGCCAAATATCACCATCAGGCACCAAATTCCCCCAATATTGCATTTTTGTCAAATCAGTTGTATTTATATATTCATTCAGTTCTTCTTTTAACACATTTTGTGGAATTTGGTTATTTGAATCTAAATAATATATTTTTAAATGATTTTATCTTTAACGGCTTTTAGGTTTTTATAACAACATAGATATATATATGTATTTAAGATGTAAACCTACCTTCTTGTATTTTGATCTTAAATTTTCCAAGATCAGGAGTTTGTCCAATTAATTCTACTGTGCCAGCTAAACCCTAAAAAAATAAAAATAAATCAAATTCTTCTCTCATCATAAATTTATATTTATCCAAACAACGTATGTTCTTCCCCTTTCGAATTTATTATTACCGAATCATTTAATTCACTCTTTAGTTCTAAAGATCCTTCTCCTTCTAACCCAAAATAATATAAAAATGATATTCTTGATGGTATCTCTATTTATTATTAAACCATCAAAATAGAAAATAAAATCTTTTTAGTAAGAATTGAATAATTAAAGAATAAATAATTAAAAAAATGAAAACAGAAAATTACCTTCAGAAATTGGATTTCCAGTTATACGAACAGCCCAATCGCCTCCTAAAAAAAAATGGAAAAAAAATCAAAATAAAATAAAATAAACTTTGAAGTACAACACAACATAATCTAAAATAAATTACCATTTTCACCAGGAACTTTTAGATATTCTGTCTTCAATATCAAATTATTTTTAACATCAGTAATGGTTTGTAAGGAAAAAGATCGACCATCATGTTTTTTATAACTATATTCTTTTAATTCATCTGATTGTTCACAAGAATGTCTTATATCTTTTTTTTTTATATAAAAAACATACATATTTTTTAATTAATTTTATTTAATTTTCATATATTATAATTTTATCAGAAATATTTACAAAAATTTCTACAAGAATATAAATAAATAAATAAACTTACTTATTGAATGATCATCATTCAATCCAAACCAAATTAAACCTGTCATTAAACTTTCCGGTAATCGAGGTCTAGTTCCAAAATATAAATTGGGTCTATAAGTTCCCCAGAGCAAAGAATTATTCGATGCCCTATTTGCAATTATTTTATTTTCCAAAAATTCGGCATTATTGGATATTATATTATCGGAATCAAAATCTAATTCGAAAGTTGAAATAGGTGGAATAATAATAATCGATATAATAATGAATAATGGGAATACGTAAATAAAGAATTGTTTGAATTGGTTTATTTTGGTGGTGGTGAAATCTGACATGATTATTATACAGTTCAAAAAAAAAAAAATTTTTGATTTTTATATTTATATTATTATTACTAAAAATGGATAGTGCATTGCATCAATGCAAACAGATAACACTGGTGATTGTCACAACCACTGGGCAAAATTAAATTGGAATTTGCTATTGATCATCAAATCATTGCTTTGGATCCAGATCCGTCGGATCCGAATCCTTTTTTTTTTTTTGATAGTGGACTGAACTTTTAGATCCGATCCGGATTCGAATTTTTATGCGGAACCCTAGTAAGATGTAATTATTTACGCGAATGTTTTGAGAAATATGCTTATCTATTTATTATTTCTAAAAGTGTCTGGTCGTATAGTATAATGAATTAAATTTGATATAACAAGAAAAATTTACTGATCTGATTCATTGAGATCAAGTTCAATAAAGAAATCAAAATAATGAATTTTCTAATTTCTCTAATTCTTCTAATCCCATATAAAAAATAATTTAACATTTAAATACTATTTGTATTACAGTTTATTATAAAGTATCAATAAAATAATAGTTACATGTTTAAATCTTTGCTCATATTAAAAATTTTTAATATATTTTTTATAGAAATTCTGATATGATTGCTATTATAAAACAAAGAAAAATGATTCAATTAATGGATTTTCGCTTGAATCATCCGAGATGCTGTCATCAATTCGTTATTGGGGTTGAAGCAAAGGCTATTATTATAATTAGCGGTTCCTTTTTATTTTATTTTTCGATGAGAATCTATTTTTTGCATTTATTTTTAAATTTCCTTACTTTTCTTTTATTATTTTACTACAATTTAGAACCGCAAAAGATTAGATCTTATCCATGTAAGCGAATTATTTTATTTTATATTTGACGGTTTTTTTTATTTTTTATTTTTTACGAACACTTTTGAGTGATTATAAATATAACTTGGTGACAAAGGCGATTGCGGATAACAAAGGTAATTATATATATTATTTAAGTTTTATTTTATTTTTTTATAGATATTACGTAATGTCGACCGTGCGTACTATCAGTGTAATGAATCGTTGGTAATTACGAAAAAACTCCTCTTACCATTTTATGACATAAATTAAAAAATTCATTTGAAACATTTTTTCAGAAATTGCGTAAGGGGTCGTCTGACCATTGTGTTCGATTAGATAATAGTTAAAACTAATATGGAAACAAAAACATCCAACCGTACAGTTTTTCCAGTAGGGGAAACCTATTTCTTTTCACAATTTCTCAAAGTATTCGATAGATTTTTTGCATATTTTCCATAAAAAAATAACTGTGAATTTTCAGAAATTTATTTTATTATATTATTAACCAAAAAATAAATTTATTATTCTTAGTCGCGCATTATTTTTATTTTATTTTTTTTTTACGTGTAATTATTTGAATTATATGAATTTAGAACTTGATTTCAATGGATAAAAGCCTTCTTCTAATTGAACTTCTTGAAGATTTCTCAAGTTCTCAAAATGATAACGATAAGACGCGAAAAATCTTAATAGAACAGTGTGCCAATGCTTCAAAAATGGAGCTAGAGAAATTCACCAACGAGTTATCACAACTTTTGTGCAGTTCTCCCGATGACTATCTATTATCAATGCAAGCATTTTTTTCATATCTCTACAACGATTCTTCGTGCGCCACTACACGTATCAAAAAATGGCTTCCCAATTTCGCATTAATGATAATCAACAATGTTATACTGCCAAACTTGCAACACTCTGATATTCACAGCTTTGGATTGATTCTTTACTATTGTATTGAATTCCTCTGGCTTACTCGAACTGAGAAATTTAACTCAAATTTCACTCTTCAAACTTTAAAACGCGTCTTCCAAGCAATACTTAATATGAATGATGTCTTGGGAATTTTGATATCAAGTGCCTCTGGTCACCACTTTTTCAAGCGCGTTCTATTCGACTTCAATTTAATTAAACAGATCGAAAAAGAAGAATTACTTAAAGCAGTAGATATTGTCGCAGCTCTTATTGAAAAATGTTATAAGCATAAAGAAGTCTCACCTCAGCTTTCAGAAGGATTTTCTATATACCAAGCCTGCACAGCATTATTGAAAACTTTAGAAACCCACTATAATTCAAAACTGACCACCGGGAAAACCGTATTAGCACCTACTCTGCAAGACATGGTTAAGCTTGAAAATCAGGAATATAGAACGAAACGTGGAAATGAAAAACAAAAAGACACAGTTAATAACTCTAGTTATTCTGATATAAACTCGGCATTCTCATCTCCCCGGAATGAACAATATCTCAATCTTTTGGAAATGAAATTCCCTCAGAAGTTATCGTATTTACCCAATTTTTTGCAGGAACTAGAACAACGGAAAATAAATACATTTCAGGTATGTTTGACTTTTTTTTTTGCTTCAAATACATGCTTACATACATACATTCACAATGAATCTTTTTAACCTCATTTAGAATTTGATTGGACTCATGCCATGTATTAGTTGTCATAAAAGAGCCCTCATTAGTCTTTATCCTGATAAATATTCTTTAGATATAGAGCAAGAGATGATTACAGAAGATAGTAGAAAGGTATCAGAACAACCTTTGTGCCTTCCATTCGAATTTGATAAAGATGATAAACTTGGATCATGGGATATTCTACTAAGCGAATATGCAATTAAAGATATTCAGATATTAGAATTATCTTATGGTATTAAGATAACCGAGGCAACTATGAAGAAACTCTGGCAGATATCTTCAGGTAAATGGAACAAGCATGACCTAGTATGTAAGGTATCATCATCCCGTGATATTCCTGTCTATGAGGTTGAAGTTCCAGGAAATAATGGTCTGAAGATTATATGGCAAATTGATCATGGGTTTTCTGTTCGTAGCCTTTTGTTCTCTCAACATGTAAATATTTGGGCTATTACTGATAACCAAGAACAGATTAACTCAATATTAAAAAAACTTGAGACAGTTCATCAAGTTTACAATAAAGAACATAAACGTCGGTGTGAATTCCAACAAATGAGCAAAAATTCAGTTATTTTACCAATGTTCTTTAGTGATGAACTGGAAACAAAGTTCATAGGCAACGATCATGGAGTGGATGAAGAGCAACTCTTAGAAGTTCATAAGATGCTCATTACTAATAAGTTTTTTCCTTTATCAAAGGTAAAGAATGTATGAAATATGATCAATTGAAATTTTCATCAATATAAGAAATTGAAGTGATACATCCCTCCTTTAAAAAAAATCTTTCACCTTTCAGAATTTGATCAGGTCGCTTGTCTTGAATGGTCCCAATTTCACTTTCCAGGTTTCCAAGATCGAGTACGAGATCATTAACTATCCTTCTTCAGCAATTATCATTGGTCGATCAGGTTAGTATTCTTTCAGTTATTGAAATAAGGAATAACTGATAAAACTGATATAATTCTTTTATTTGTAATATACAGGAACAGGAAAAACAACGAGTATCATGTNGAACATAAACGTCGGTGTGAATTCCAACAAATGAGCAAAAATTCAGTTATTTTACCAATGTTCTTTAGTGATGAACTGGAAACAAAGTTCATAGGCAACGATCATGGAGTGGATGAAGAGCAACTCTTAGAAGTTCATAAGATGCTCATTACTAATAAGTTTTTTCCTTTATCAAAGGTAAAGAATGTATGAAATATGATCAATTGAAATTTTCATCAATATAAGAAATTGAAGTGATACATCCCTCCTTTAAAAAAAATCTTTCACCTTTCAGAATTTGATCAGGTCGCTTGTCTTGAATGGTCCCAATTTCACTTTCCAGGTTTCCAAGATCGAGTACGAGATCATTAACTATCCTTCTTCAGCAATTATCATTGGTCGATCAGGTTAGTATTCTTTCAGTTATTGAAATAAGGAATAACTGATAAAACTGATATAATTCTTTTATTTGTAATATACAGGAACAGGAAAAACAACGAGTATCATGTTTAGACAGATCTCTTCATACCGAATAAATCAACTTGGCAAAACATCGTCTTTAAGTGGTTACTGCGAGAATTTCCACAAAAGACAAATATTTATTACAGTTAGTTACAATCTATGCCGCCGAGTAGAAAAATACTTTTACGGATTGCTAGAAGCAGCTAAGCTTGCTAGAAAAACGGCTGCCGAGTATAATGAATACGTCAGGAAAAGAGAAGAAAGTGATGATATTGAAGAGAAAGATGAGATACTCGAAGAGGATGAAGAAGAAAAGGAGCTAAGCAAAATTCCTGACTCGTTTCGCCAACTGGATGACAATCATTTCCCATTATTTATTACCTATAAAAAGTTTTCCAAAATGCTTGAGGAAACTTATGGAATTGATGTTTTAAAGTTTACTAAACAAAAAAAACATGATGTAGAAGACGTTGATTTATATAACAATGAAGATGAGGAATTTCACCATAGATCTTCTATATTTAACTTATCTGATGCATCCTGGCATCATTTTATCAATAATAATCTTTTCCAAAAAAAATATTGGCCTCGCTTTAGTGATTATTATAGGAAGAAACTGAAGTGTGAGCAAGTTTTTTCTGAATTCGCTGTCATCAAGGTATTCACTTATATATATATAAACTTCCCGCATCTATAAAAATTCTTTATCATACTTATTTCCAAAAAAAATTTCGAAGGGGACAAATCCTGATGTAGAATTTCTATCAAGAGAGGATTATCGAATTATCAGTACAAAGAAATATCCATTATTTCAAAACAATCGTGATGAAATTTATGATTTATTTGAACGATATGAAAAAATGAAATCAAAAAATGGGGACTTTGACTCGACCGATAGGTATAATTGAATAATGCAAAAAATTTATTTCTTTTTTATATAGATTTCATATATTTTAAATTCTTTGCAGAACGCTAGCAATCTTTCGTTATGCCAAAACGAAAGCACTTGTTGGTCCGCACATTCATGAAGTGTATATCGATGAATGCCAGGACAACAGAATCGTAGATTTAGCACTTATATTGAAACTATTTGAAAAAGCCGATAGCATTTTTATGGCTGGAGATATTGCGCAATGTATTGCCGAGGGATCCTCTTTCCGATTCGAAGGTACATATTGCTTTTTTAATAATGTCTTAATAAGAGCCACCTGATTTTTCCTAATTTTTATTGACACGCAAATAGACTTACGCTCATTAATGTATAAATGGGAACTTAATCGGATTCAAACTATTAATATCCCACCAAAACCAAAACAGTTCAATCTAAATACTAATTACCGTTCCCACAATGGAATTCTTCGACTAGCCGCATCAATAATTGATCTCATTTCGAATTTTTTTCCTGATTCTATCGACAAGTTAAAGCGTGAACATGGTGAAATTGATGGTCCCAAGCCTGTCATCTTTGAGGGATTTCAGAATGAAGCCTCCCTATTTGATGCCTCCTCTGACTGTAAGTCTACACCAAAAGTTATTGAATTTGGTGCTAGGCAGGTTATTATTGTTCGTAATAAAAAAACTAAAGATCGTCTGAAGGCTTATAAATTGGGATCGGTTTTAACTATTTATGAGGCGAAAGGCATGGAGTTTGATGATGTGCTATTATATAATTTCTTCACTGACTCGGAAGCAGGTCTAAAGGTATAATATTACGAGTTTTGTTGAGATCATTTAATAAATATTGTTAGCAAAATAATTAACAGATATCGTCATAAATTTTATCTAGTGGCGAGTAATTCTTTCCACTTTGGGAGGTTATCCTAAAGGGATACAAACCTTCTCTCATGAGAAACATTATATCCTTTGTTCTGAGCTCAAGAATCTATATGTTGCTGTGACTAGGTCTCGCCAGCATCTTTGGATTTTTGATGAAAATTCCGAATATAGCGAATCAATGCAGACATATTGGAAATATAATAAACTGGTCAAAGTGCGTCCAAGTGAAGAGCTTTACACTTTCTCTTCTTTGGCTAAGAAAAGCAGTCCACATGACTGGTGTATACAGGGAAAAATTTTTTTCGAACAACAGCAATATGAACAGGTAAAATTGATATTAAAATATTGTCATACAAATTATAATAATAAAAATTGACTTAATTACTTCCAGGCCATCTTCTGCTTTGAGAAAAGTGGAAATGAACGTCTTCGCAAACTAGCCGATGCGTATAATAAACAGGAGATCGCCAGGGATTCTGTTTATGACTCGGATGAAGATACAATAAAGTCCAATTTTAAATCCGCTGCTAAGGCTTTTATAGATTGTTCCCGACCAGCCAAGGCAGCTTTATGTTATAAGGTATAGTCTTAATTATTATATGAAAATTTAGATTAAACTTCAATATTTTAAATTAAAATTTAAAATACCCAGGAAATTCGCATGTGGCAAGAGGCGGGAGACAATTTTCTAGAGGCAAAGAAGTATAATGAAGCTATTTTAGCTTATAAAGAAGATGGTAGCTTATATCCAATCATAATCGAATTGATGCAAAGGTAAGCCGTGGTAGTGTGATTTAATTATGTCGTCAAAACACTTCGTAATTTGATGTTTAACTAAACTATTATAAATAAGTCACGCGAATGAAATCGATAAAAAGATATTTCGCCGCATTACTCGTCTTGTCAACATCCATTATCGCAATAAAAATGATAATGAAATGAGCAAGAAAGCACTTTCGATCCTTCCAACTCAAGAGGACCAAATTGAGCTTCTGAAAGATCATGCACCAGAAGAGCTTTTGGAAGTCTATGTGAAGAATGGTCATTTTAGTGATGCCGCAAAACATTTACGTTCTCTCGGAAAATTCAAGGAGGCCGCCATTATGTTAAGCAACAATCTTGATAAAAAAGAGAATATTATTGATGCATTATGCTACCTTTTACATCTTTGCAGAGTAAATATATTAGTAGATACGATGAACAACAAAAGTGCCCATAATGAGTTAGGTAAATTACTTAATGATGTAATCGATATTGTCAAGAAAGTCGAATCACAATCTTTAACGAAATCCGAGGAGTGGTATAAGCTAATTGAAGAGTTCCGATTATATTCAGCTTATTTAGAGAAGGACCTAAGTAGAGTTCTCAAATGCATACAATTTTTCCAGAGGCGTAATGATACCATTTCTGAGTTTCGGGCATTAAACATTTGGTTGAAAATTCCACTACAATCCTTTAATACTGAGTATTGGCATGAACGATTGCAACATTTAATGAGGCTCTGCGAATTGACCCATGACTTTATAGACCCACGTAAAAATAGTAACAACCAAGAGGAAATCAACAAAAATTTTGAAGAAGTTTTTTTAGTTGAAGTACAAGATCGCCCAGATAAACGGAAAATTTCTTTTGATAATCCACTCATTTGTCATATAAATGAAATTCAAGACAACACAATTGAGGATTTAGAATATTGGCAGGTTTATAACGTGGATATTGTACACAAGGCAATCTCGATATCTATTGCTTCGTATATATATGAACTTGTCTCTAATGCCGATCAAGAGGGTAGAAAGATTTCAGACATAGCTTTTAAAATTTGCGACGAATATGTTAATTGCAAAAGGTATAATTGCCAGAATCATCACGTGACTCCAACACCATCAATTCTTCGTAACCGTATTACGCTTGCATGTCTTCAGTACTCTGTAATGCGACAATTGGATAAAATATATCACCGTCGCTTACTTATTGAGGAAAATAGTAAATCAGTTCTGGGCAAACGAAGGTATTGGGCTGAAAGACTGGTAGACACCCATTTTCGCTATCAATCTCCTCAATCAAGTTGTCCAGAGATTACTTGTGCAGCAATTATCAAACTTCCTAGACACACATATGATGGGCTTGTGGATCTTTCTAATAAAGTTTGGTTGGGTTCAGAATTCGATCCTTCTGACTTTTCAAAAATGTTAAGATGCATATTCGTTTTACTTCAGTTGCGATGCTCATGGGGCATTGATAAGTTTCATTGGGAAATAAAAAAGAAAGAAAAATCTTACTATTATCACAATTATACTGTTGGTTTTGAAAACACTGGCAGATATTTTCTTACAGTCCAAGCAGTCGCAAAGCGACTCGCTTTATTTGTAGAATATATCCGCTCTAACCAAGTGATTATGGCGATAAGACACTCAAAGAAATTCATTTATTATTCTTTATATAACTTCGAACAAGTTAAAATAATTAAATTCGAAGCTTTCAGTGATCTTACATCTCTTATGGAGTTCACAATGTTTTTGATTTTAGCCGCTCGTCCTGGATATTGCGATTTTTGTCTTCCACGAAGTTATTTGGTTAACTATTACGATTCATTCGACTTGAATCCACTCCTTATATGTCTAAAGAGCGAAAATAAATACAATATAACAAACTATGACCAGGCGATTATGGGTTTATTCTATCAAACTAGAAAGCTCCTCTATTTGATGATTTACGGGAAAAAGTATTACACAACAATTATTCTTCGGCTGATACGACTTCTGACTCTTATCTATTTGAATGAATCCAAGTTAACATCAACGGTACTTAAGCTTTTTAAAAGACTGAGATATCTGCTTCGCATTGAGAAATGCAATAAATATCTGTCAGCAGCTAATCGAGGACATTTTATAGTTCTAAATAATGACATTAAAGAGAATGGCTTTGATTCCCTAGTTATAGTTTACTACAACTGGGGAGGAATGTCTAGATTTTCTTCTTTGGTGAACTCTGGGATCACAATGATTTCATATCGCAATCCTGATGAATTTCGTTCTTCCCTTCAGAAAATTACAACCGAAGAGAAAGAGTCCAAGCCCTCAAATGATCAAATTTCATTTCAACCAACTGAACAAGATGACATTGAACAAAATTTTGTTCCACTGACCGCTACCATTGTTGCCGATGATGTTGATGTTGATGATGATGTCGATGATGATGATGGCGATGATGATGATGATGATGAACAGATTGAAGCTCAAGATACAGCCATAGCTTGGTTCCGTGAGATTCACGATTCTCCTCAGGCCCAAAAAGCAGCACTTAAAATCCAAACTTGGTTCCGTCGGATTCAAAATCGAGAGAAGTCTCGTCAATCTCATTATGATAAGACCCTAGATAAAATCTACAAAGAAGTAAAATTATTCTGCAAAAACACAATGAGAGAGGAAGAAAACAAAACAGTGCACAAGTATAACATGCTTTTAATGGGTCAAACAGTATATACCATTACGGAACTGCTTAAACTGCAAGACAGAATGGATAAAACTCTGAATAAATTGAAAAAAATAATTAATAACCGTTCTTCCAAAGACAAAGAGATCGATTCTTGTTTGGAGCTTGAAGATGAACTAAAGTAATTAAAATTCATTTGGCATTCCTGTATTGATTTCTTTTCCATCATCTGAGCTCATTTGAATTTTTTTTTTAGGACCAACCATTATGGGAATGTTGAGTCAGCGTTGAAATCATTATCAATAACCGAGAACTCGGAACAACATAAAGAAGCAAATATTGAATGGTTAGAAAACGAATTACAGAAAGCAAAGAACAATATTGATTTGGTTTGGGAATTGATAGAAAAATATAATAATTAGATTTTTGATNAGAAGTCTCGTCAATCTCATTATGATAAGACCCTAGATAAAATCTACAAAGAAGTAAAATTATTCTGCAAAAACACAATGAGAGAGGAAGAAAACAAAACAGTGCACAAGTATAACATGCTTTTAATGGGTCAAACAGTATATACCATTACGGAACTGCTTAAACTGCAAGACAGAATGGATAAAACTCTGAATAAATTGAAAAAAATAATTAATAACCGTTCTTCCAAAGACAAAGAGATCGATTCTTGTTTGGAGCTTGAAGATGAACTAAAGTAATTAAAATTCATTTGGCATTCCTGTATTGATTTCTTTTCCATCATCTGAGCTCATTTGAATTTTTTTTTTAGGACCAACCATTATGGGAATGTTGAGTCAGCGTTGAAATCATTATCAATAACCGAGAACTCGGAACAACATAAAGAAGCAAATATTGAATGGTTAGAAAACGAATTACAGAAAGCAAAGAACAATATTGATTTGGTTTGGGAATTGATAGAAAAATATAATAATTAGATTTTTGATTTTATAACGATTATATATGTATATATGTCAATTCTCACCATTTTGAAATAAAAAATATTTTGAGCACAATAAATGGAATTTTAGAAAAAATGTTTCCAATAATTTAATATCTAAATAATAGCAGACAGATAACTCGCAAGAAAGTTACAATATAAGTAAACTAAAATTCCAATATAAATAAAAATAATATAAATGACAATTAAAATTTAAGTGATTAGATAAACTTTTTAATAGAAAAAACAAATTATATAATATGTTTATTTGTTTTATTTAATAATATTTGTTCATTATTTAAAAATGTATTGTTTGAATTATAGAAATCAAAATAATGTTTGTAAGAAAACGGTGAATCCGAGATTTATGAAAAAAGTTTATTTTAAAGAATTTATTTTGCAGGTAGTATTTAATACAGATATCTACTCTAAAGAGTGATGATAATTTTTTAATTATATTCTATTCAGAACATAGAAATATTTGGTCTATTTTAAATAAATATATATATAGAGGATGAAATTGTTTTGACATTTATTTAAAATGGTTGCCGAAAAGAAAATATGCATTCCTTACGTTATTCTTTTGTTTTATTCCTTTTTCTTTACAAATGTTTAAATTTTGAGTTGTTGTGACATCGGATGTAAACCTTGATAATAAATACGAACCTGAAGTAAAATCTCATCTCTGAAGTTCACTTCCCAAGGTTCCTGATGAAAGATCAGTATATATTTGCAAATGTAACTACCGACTTGTAGTTTTCCTAAATTTTTCAGTACTGTTAGCTATCTTAGAGAAAGCGAAGACCATAAAACCTCCTAGGTATTTATGTATAAGTAATAATCTTAACAGTTTTAAACATGTATAGTGCGAGCGCGAATAGGTCTTCAGCTGATTTCACAATAATTTTGGATGACCTGTATTCAATGCATTTTTACCTCAGATAGTAATAGGGAACAAATTATTTAAATGGTATTATGCTGCATTTTTTTAATCAGTCAAGAAAAATTCAAAATCCCAAATAATTATAAATTTTTAGGAGCCAATGTTTTCAAGATCACGATTATAAGAATTCACCAATATAAATAGTAAAAGCTAATATCATTGATAATTTGATTCTCCGTTATTTTTAATATTCAAATTATCACTTTATCACTTTCATCATTTTCTTCGTTGTGTTAATGAAAGATCATGATGAAAATTGATTACATAGAAGGAATTCAATTAAACAAGGATAAAAATAATCATAAATTCAATAAACTATAAATAAAAAGTAATGGTGAGCTTGAGTTAAGCAATATGTCCTTGGGTTATTTCAGCAACACTTTAAGACAAAAGTGTAAAGTAATTGTTATTTTTATTAAAATAAAAGAAATAGGAATTGAATAAACTCCAAAACTGACATTGGCAAAGTAATTTCTCTTGTCTTTATATACATTTCGATTCTTTGAAGTCAAAGAACCTCACTTGAGTCTAAAGACCTCATCTGGGGTCTAATGATCTAAGGTCCAATAGCCTTTTCTATCCGGATTATACTTTATTCAATATGAATTCTTAAACTATTCTAAGACACCATTTAATTAATTATCTAGGCAAAAATAGAAATAACTGAATATATATATATGGGACCGCTCACAGCAAAGAGGTTCTCGGACTTTTTTTTTCTCAAAATTAGTTTAAAATCACTTTTTTGATGAGCTGAGAACACTTTTTTGTTGTGGGCGACCCATATGTCAATTTTAAAATGAATACAATAACTAATATGTAATACTAAATAAAACTAAAAATAAATAATAATAAATAGTAAATAAGACATAACAAGAAAGATAAATAATAAAATAATAAAGAAAATAAAATAAATAATAATAAACAAAAAAAAACTTCTAACAACGTTCTTGTGAATTAACTATAGAAAAATAAGAAATTGATGTCTTTAGGGTCCTTGCAAAAATATTAAAATAAAAATATTCTTACCAATCTGTGATATGATCTTAATTGAATTATCTTTAATGTATTATGCGTTTAATGCGCAAATATTATTATAATCTTTAGAAATTTTTAATGCCAAGATATGCTAACGCGATGGATGTTAACAGCCTGGTAATTAAAAATTTTTTTTTCTATCGCTTACTCGAATTCATTCAGGCTCTTGGACATTTACTTGAATTTATTTATTTTGAAAATAATATTGCAGACAACGATAAATAAACTTTGGTAACAATTTGGAAAATTTCGTAAAAGGAAGAGAAAGAAAATGGGACTCGAGTACCTTTAACTGGCGAAATTACAGAGTAGACATTTTAAAGGATTGTTCTTTTTAGATTATTTTATTATATTTGTTTTTGTTATCTAAAAAAAGTTTTATTATTTTAGTCGACTTGATGCTTTACTAGCCACTAATGTCTGAACAATACAATGCTTGTTTACTTTGCGTATAGAACTTAGTTCTCATGCAATGGATACATTATAATTGATTTAACAACGCGAGAGATATGATAAATTGACTAATATAATATCTTCAAATTTTACCATGCCAGCATTCAATGCTAAAACATATGGATCTGGCTTGCATGCTTCATCGAACTGATAATAGCCCTACAATAAATATATTTTAATAACATTTCAATAAAAACATATCATAAGAAAATAATGAATTATCACTGTCATTATTATCCATTCTTCAAAATCACCACCACTATTATCATCATTCATCATTATTTATCATAAATTAATGAATATTTTGATGCATTAGATTTAGACAATAATTTGAATAATAATTTAGACGAATTAGATAATTTAGATGAATCAGATTATTTTGAATAATTAAATAATTTTAGTGATAACTCGTATGAATAATTAAAATAATTTTAGTAATGACTTGTATAAACTATTTGGATTATTCATTTGAAAAATATTAATTTGATTTTATTAATAAAAAGATATAATTTTTACAAAGTTTTATATCAATTTTTTTGTGGCATCTCTGACTTACATGAGCATAACTTGTCTATACGTATCCCAACAGTAGTTTGACTATATTAAGGAAGGACATTGTTGATATGTCTGAAGAAATTTAATTGGATAAAAGTGGGCAATATATTGGGTTTTGTGTTCCATCGCATCGTAATTGTCAAAATTTACATTTTCAACATCAATTATATACGTCGATCGCGTGCATATGGGTTTCTAAATTTAGCCATCAGTAATTACGAAAAACTTTTTTCAGAAATTGTGTTGCGTAAGTGGTCGTCTGATCATTGTGTTCAGTTAAACCAATATGGAAACAAAAACAGTTTTTCCGGTGGGGAACCATCTATTCGATGATTTTTTGCATATTTGTCAAAAAAAAACTAAACTTTCAGAAATTTATTTTACTATATAATTACGCCAAATAAATTTATTATTCTTGTTCGTGCATTAATTTTTTTTACGTGTTATTATCTGAATTTAGAACTTGGTTTCAATGGATAAATTACTTCTTCTAATCGAACTTTTTGAAGATTTTTCAAGTTCTCAAAATAATAACGATAAGACGCGAAAAATCTTATTGGAACAGTGTATCAATGCCTCAAAAACGGAGCTAGAGGAATTCACCCACGAGTTATCACAACTTTTGTGCAACTCTCCCGATGACTATCTATTATCAATGCAAGCATTTTTTTCATATCTCTACAACGATTCTTCGTGCGCCACTACACGTATCAAAAAATGGCTTCCCAATTTCGCATTAATGATAATCAACAATGTTATACTGCCAAACTTGCAACACTCTGATATTGACAGCTTTGGATTGATTCTTTACTATTGTATCGAATTCCTCTGGCTTACTCGAACTGAGAAATTTAACTCAAATTTCAATCTTCAAACCTTAAAACGCGTCTTCCAAGCAATACTTAATATGTATGGTGTCTTGGGAATATTGATATCAAGTGCCCCTGGTCACCACCTTTTCAAGCGCGTTCTATTCGACTTCAAATTAATTAAACAGATCGAAAAAGAAGAATTACTTAAAGCAGTAGATATTGTCGCAGCTCTCATTGAAAAATGTTATAAGCATAATGAAGTCTCACCTCGTTTTTCAGAAGGATTTTCTATATACCAAGCCTGCACAGCGTTATTGAAAACTTTAGAAACCCACTATAATTCAAAACTGACCACCGTGAAAACCGTATTAGCACCTACTCTGCAAGACATGGTTAAACTTGAAAATAAGGCACATAGAACGAAACGTGGAAATGGAAAACAAAAAGACACAGTTAGTAACCCTAGTGACTCTGAAATAAACTTGGCATTCTCATCTCCCCGGAATGAACAATATCTCAATCTTTTGGAAATGAAATTCCCTCAGAAGTTATCGCATTTACCCAACTTTTCGCAGGAACTAGAACAACGGAAAATAAATACATTTCAGGTATGTTTGACTTTTTTTTTTGCTTCAAATATACACATGTTCGCATACATATATTAATATATACGCAAATATATTCACAATGAATCTTTTTAACCTCATTTAGAATTTGATTGGATTCATGCCATGTATTAGTTGTCATAAAAGAGCCCTCATTAGTCTTTATCCTGGTAAATATTCTTTGGATTTGGAACAAGAGATGGTTACGGAATATAGTAGAAAGGTATCAGAACAACCTTTGTGCCTTCCATTCGAATTTGATAAAGATGATAAACTTGGATCATGGGATATTCTACTAAGCAAATATGCAATTAAAGATATTCAGATATTAGATTTATCTTATGGTCTTAAGGTAACTGAGGCAGCTATGAAGAAAGTCTGGCAGATATCTTCAGGTAACTGGAACAAGCATGACTTATTATGTAAGGTGTCATCATCCCGTGATATTCCTGTCTATGAGGTTGAAGTTCCAGGAAATAATGGTCTGAGGATTATATGGCAAATTGATCATGGGTTTTCCGTTCGCCGCCTTTTGCTTTCTCAACATGTAAAGATTTGGGCCATTACTGATAACCAAGGACAAATTAACTCGATATTAAAAAAACTTGAGATAGTTCATCAAGTTTACAATGCTGAACATAAACGTCAGTGTGAATTCAAACAAATGAACAAAAATGGAGCTATTTCACCAATGTGCTTTAGTGATGAACTGGAAACAAAGTTCATAGGTAACGATCAAGAGGTGGATGAAGAGCAACTCTTAGAAGTTCATAAGATGCTCATTACTAATAAGTTTTTTCCTTTATCAAAGGTAAAGAATGTATGAAATATGATCAATTGAAATTTTCATCAATATAAGAAATTGAAGTGATACATCCCTCCTTTAAAAAAAAATCTTTCATCTTTCAGAATTTGATCAAGTCGCTTGTCTTGAATGGTCACAATTTCACTTTCCAGGTTTCCAAGATCGAGTACGAGATCATTAACTATCCTTCTTCAGCAATTATCATTGGTCGATCAGGTTAGTATTCTTCCAGTTATTGAACTAAGGAATAACTGATAAAACTGATATAATTCTTTTATTTGTAATATACAGGAACAGGAAAAACAACGAGTATCATGTTTAGACAGATCTCTTCATACCGAATAAATCAACTTGGCAAAACATCGTCTTTAAGTGGTTACTGCGAGNCTGATAACCAAGGACAAATTAACTCGATATTAAAAAAACTTGAGATAGTTCATCAAGTTTACAATGCTGAACATAAACGTCAGTGTGAATTCAAACAAATGAACAAAAATGGAGCTATTTCACCAATGTGCTTTAGTGATGAACTGGAAACAAAGTTCATAGGTAACGATCAAGAGGTGGATGAAGAGCAACTCTTAGAAGTTCATAAGATGCTCATTACTAATAAGTTTTTTCCTTTATCAAAGGTAAAGAATGTATGAAATATGATCAATTGAAATTTTCATCAATATAAGAAATTGAAGTGATACATCCCTCCTTTAAAAAAAAATCTTTCATCTTTCAGAATTTGATCAAGTCGCTTGTCTTGAATGGTCACAATTTCACTTTCCAGGTTTCCAAGATCGAGTACGAGATCATTAACTATCCTTCTTCAGCAATTATCATTGGTCGATCAGGTTAGTATTCTTCCAGTTATTGAACTAAGGAATAACTGATAAAACTGATATAATTCTTTTATTTGTAATATACAGGAACAGGAAAAACAACGAGTATCATGTTTAGACAGATCTCTTCATACCGAATAAATCAACTTGGCAAAACATCGTCTTTAAGTGGTTACTGCGAGAATTTCCACAAAAGACAAATATTTATTACAGTTAGTTACAATCTATGCCGCCGACTAAAAAATTACTTTTACGGATTGAAACAAGCAGCTGCGCTTGCTGAAAAAACGGCTGCCGAGTATAAGGAATACGTCAGGAAAAGAGAAGAAAGTGATAATATTGAAGAGAAAGATGAGATACTCGAAGAGGATGATGAAGAAGAGGAGCTAAGCGAAATTCCTAACTCATTTCGCCTACTGAATGACAATCATTTCCCATTATTTATTACCTATAATAAGTTTTCCAAAATGCTTCAGGGAACTTATGGAATTGATGTTTTAAAGTCTACTAAACAAAAAAAACATGATGCAGAAGACGATGATTTATATAACAATGAAGATGAGGAATTTCACCATAGATCTTCTATATTAAATATATTAAACTTATCTGATGCATCATGGCATCATTTTATCGATCGCGATCTTTTCCAAAAAAAATACTGGCCTCGCTTTAGTGATTATTATAGGAAGAAACTGAATTGCGGGCAAGTTTTTTCTGAATTCGCTGTCATCAAGGTATTCACTTATATATATATAAACTTCCCGCATCTATAAAATTCTTTATTATACTTATTTCCAATAAAAATTTTTTTAAAGGGAACGAATCCAGAATTAGAATTTCTATCAAGAGAAGATTATCGAATTATCAGTACAAAGAAATATCCACAATTTCAAAATAATCGGGATGAAATTTATAAATTATTTAAACGATATGAAAAAATGAAATCAAGAAACGGTGACTATGACTCGATCGATAGGTATAATTGAATAATGCAAAAAGTTTATTTCTTTTTTATATAGATTTCATATATTTAAATTCTTTGCAGAACGTTAGCAATCTTTCGTTATGCCAAAACGAAAGCACTTGTTGGTCCGCATATTCATGAAGTGTATATCGATGAATGCCAGGACAACAGAATCGTAGATTTAGCACTTATATTGAAACTATTTGAAAAAGCCGATAGCATTTTTATGTCTGGAGATATTGCGCAATGTATTGCCGAGGGATCCTCTTTCCGATTCGAAGGCATATATTGCTCTTTTAATAATGTCTTAATAAGAACCACCTGATTTTTCCTAATTTTTATTGACACACAAATAGACTTACGCTCAGAAATGTATAAATGGGAACTTAATCGGAATCAAACTATTAATATCCCACCAAAACCAAAACAGTTCAATCTAAATACTAATTACCGTTCCCACAATGGAATTCTTCGACTAGCCGCATCAATAATTGATCTCATTTCGAATTTTTTTCCTGATTCTATCGACAAGTTAAAGCGTGAACATGGTGAAATTGATGGTCCCAAGCCTGTCATCTTTGAGGGATTTCGGAATGAAGCCTCCCTATTTGATGCCTCCTCTGAATGTAAGTCTACACCAAAAGTTATTGAATTTGGTGCTAGGCAGGTTATTATAGTTCGTAATAAAAAAACTAAAGATCGTCTGAAGGCTTATAAATTGGGATTGGTTTTAACTATTTATGAGGCGAAAGGCATGGAGTTTGATGATGTGCTATTATATAATTTCTTCACTGACTCGGAAGCAGATCTAAAGGTATAATATTACAAGTTTTGTTGAGATCATTTAATAAATATCGTTAGCAAAATAATTAACAGATATCTTCTGTTTTATACATAAATTTTATTTAGTGGCGAGTAATTCTTTCCACTTTGGGAGATAATCATAAAAATATACAAACCTTCTCTCATGAGAAACATTATATCCTTTGCTCTGAGCTCAAGAATCTTTACGTTGCTGTGACTAGGTCTCGCCAGCGTCTTTGGATTTTTGATGAAAATTCCGAATATAGCGAACCAATTCAGACATACTGGAAATATAAGGAACTGGTCAAAGTGCGTCCAAGTGAAGAATTTTACACCTTTTCTTTTTTGGCTAAGAAAAGCAGTTCACATGATTGGTGTCTACAAGGAAAAACTTTTTTCGAACAGCAGCAATATGAACAGGTAAAATCGATTTTAAAATATTTTCATGCAAATTATAATAAAGATTAACTTAATCACTTCCAGGCCATATTCTGCTTTGAGAAAAGTGATAATGGACGTCTTCTTGAACTAGCCCATGCGTATAATAAACAGGTGGTTGCCAGGGACTCTGTTAATGACTCAGCTGAAGCTAAAATAAAGACCAATTTTAAATCTGCTGCTAAGGCTTTTATAGATTGTTCCCGGCCAGCTAAGGCAGCTTCGTGTTATAAGGTATATTCTTAATCATATTATTTGAATATTTAGAGTAAACTTAAATTAATATTTAAATATCTAGGAAATTCGTATGTGGAAAGAGGCGGGAGACAATTTTCTAAAGGCAGAGAAGTATAATGAAGCTATTTTAGCCTATAAAGAAGATGGTAGCTTATTTCCGATCATAATCGATCTGATGAAAAGGTAAGCCGTGATAGTGCAATTTGATTATATTATCAAAACACTGTAATTTGATGTTTAACTAAATTAAATAATTAAGCCACGCGAATAAAATTGATGAAAAGATATTTCGCCGCATTACCCGCCTTATCAACATCCATTATCGCAATAAAAATGATAATGAAATGAGCAAGAAAGCACTTTCGATTCTTCCAACTCAAGAGGACCAAATTGAGCTTCTGAAAGAACATGCACCAGAAGAGCTTTTGGAAGTCTATGTGAAGAATGGTCATTTTAGTGATGCCGCAAAATATTTACGTTCTCTTGGAAAATTTAAGGAGGCTGCCATTATGTTAAGCAACAATCTTGATAAAAAAGAGAATATTATTGATTCATTATGCTACCTTTTACACCTTTGCAGAGTAAATATACTAATAGATACGATGAACAACAAAAGTGCCCATAATGAGTTATGTAAATTACTTTATGATGCAATCGATATTGTCAAGAAAGTCAAATCGCAATCTTTAAAGAAATCCGAGGAGTGGTATAAGCTAATTGAAGAGTTCCAGTGATATTCAGCTTATTTAAAGAAGGATCTAAGTAGAGTTCACAAATGCTTTCAATTTTTCCAGAGGCGTAATGATACCATTTCTGAGTTTCGGGCATTAAACATTTGGTTGAAAATTCCACCACAATCCTTTAATACTGAGTATTGGTATGAACGATTGCAACATTTAATGAAACTCTGCGAATTGACCCATGATTTTATAGACCCACGTAAAAATTGTCACAACCAAGAGGAAATCAACAAAAATTTTGAAGAAGTTTTTTTAGTTGAAGTACAAGATCGCCCAGATAAACGGAAAATTTCTTTTGATAATCCACTCATTTGTCATATAAATGAAATGCAAGACAACACAATTGAGGATTTAGAATATTGGCAGGTTTACAACATGGATATTGTACGCAAGGCAATTTCGATGTCTATTGCTTCGTATATATTTGAACTTGTCTCAAATGCCGATCAAGAGGGTAGAAAGATTTCAGACATAACTTCTAAAATTTGAGACGAATATGTTAATTGCAAAAGGTATAATTGCCGGAATCAGCACGTGACTCCGACACCATCAATTCTCCGAAACCGTATTACCCTTGCATGTCTTCAGTACTCTGTAATGCGACAATTAGATACAATATATCATTGTCGCTTACTTGTTGAAGAAAATAGTAAATTAGTTCTGAAAAAACAAAGGAAATGGGCTGAAAGACTGGTAGACAACCATTTTCGCTATCAATCCCCGCAATCAAGTTGTCCAGAGATTACTTATGCAGCAATTATCAAGCTTCCTAGACACACATATGATGGGCTTGTGGATCTCTCTAATAAAGTTTGGTTGGGTTCGGAATTCGATCCTTCTGACTTTGCAAAAATGTTAAGATGCATATTCGTTTTACTTCAGTTGCGATGCTCATGGGGCATTAATAAGTTTCATTGGGAAATAAAAAAGAAAGAAAAATCTTACTATTATCATAATTATACTGTTGGTTTTGAAAACACTGGCAGATATTTTCTTACAGTCCAAGCAGTCGCAAAGCTCGCTTTATTTGTAAAATGCCTCCGCTCTAACCAAGTGATCACGGCGATAATACACTCAAAGAGTTTCATTTCTTATTCTTTGGATAATCACGAACAAGTTAAGATAATTGAATCCGAAGCTTTTAGTGACCTTACATCTCTTATGGAGTTCACAACGTTTTTGATTTTAGCCGCTCGTCCTGGATATTGCGATTTTTGCCTTCCCCGAAGTTATTTGGTTAACTATTACGAATCATTCAATTTGAACCCACGCCTTATATGTATAAACAGCAATNCTTCCTAGACACACATATGATGGGCTTGTGGATCTCTCTAATAAAGTTTGGTTGGGTTCGGAATTCGATCCTTCTGACTTTGCAAAAATGTTAAGATGCATATTCGTTTTACTTCAGTTGCGATGCTCATGGGGCATTAATAAGTTTCATTGGGAAATAAAAAAGAAAGAAAAATCTTACTATTATCATAATTATACTGTTGGTTTTGAAAACACTGGCAGATATTTTCTTACAGTCCAAGCAGTCGCAAAGCTCGCTTTATTTGTAAAATGCCTCCGCTCTAACCAAGTGATCACGGCGATAATACACTCAAAGAGTTTCATTTCTTATTCTTTGGATAATCACGAACAAGTTAAGATAATTGAATCCGAAGCTTTTAGTGACCTTACATCTCTTATGGAGTTCACAACGTTTTTGATTTTAGCCGCTCGTCCTGGATATTGCGATTTTTGCCTTCCCCGAAGTTATTTGGTTAACTATTACGAATCATTCAATTTGAACCCACGCCTTATATGTATAAACAGCAATAATAAATACAATAAAACAAACTATGATCAAGCAATTAAGGGTTTATTCAATCAAGCTAAAAATCTTCTCTGTTTGATGATTAATAGAAAAAAGTATTACACAACAATTATTCTTCGGCTGATTCGGCTTCTAACTCTTATCTGTCTGAATGAATCCGAATTTACATCATTGGTACTAAATCTTTTTAGAAGCTTGAGAAATCTACTTCGCATTGAGAAATGCAATAAATATCTGTCAGCAACTAATCGAGGACATATTATAGGAATTCTAAATAATGACCTTAAAGAGAATGGCTTTGATTCCCTAGTTATAGTTTACTGTAACAAGGGAGGAATTTCTAGATTTTCTCCTTGGGTGAAATCTGGGATCACAATGATTTCATATCGCAATCCTGATGAATTTCGTTCTTCCCTTCAGAAACTTACAATCAAAGAGGGAGTAGAGTCTAACCCCCCGAACGATCGAATTTCATTTCAATCAACTGAACCAGCTGATGGCAATGAACAAAATTTTGTTTCAATAATGACTGCTGCCTTTGTTATCGATGATGATGATGATGATGATGATGATGATGATGGCGATGATGATGATGATGATGAACAGATCGAAGCTCAAGATACAGCCATTGCTTGGTTCCGTGAGATTTCCAATTCTCCTCAGTCCCAAAAAGCAGCACTTAAAATCCAAACCTGGTTCTGTCGGATTCAAAATCGAGAGAGGTCTCGTCAATCTCATTATGATAAGACCCTAGATAAAATCTATAAAGAAGTAAAATTATTTTGCAAAAACACAATGAGAGAGGAAGAAAACAAAACAGTGCACAAGTATAACATGCTCTTAATGGGTCAAACAGTATATACCATTACGGAACTGCTTAAACTGCAAGACAGAATGGATAAAACTCTGAATAAATTGAAAAAAATAATTAATAACCGTTCTTCCAAAGACAAAGAGATCGATTCTTGTTTGGAGCTTGAAGATGAACTAAAGTAATTGAAATTCACTTGTCATTCTATAGTGATTTCTTTTCCATCGTTTGAGCTCATTTGTATTTTTTTTTTTAGGTCCACCCATTATAAGAATGTTGAGTCAGCGTTGAAATCATTATCAACAACCGAGAACTCAGAGAAACATAAAGAAGCAAATATTGAATGGTTAGAAAACGAATTACAGCAAGCAAAGGATGATATTGATAAGGTTTTGGAATTGNGAGAGGTCTCGTCAATCTCATTATGATAAGACCCTAGATAAAATCTATAAAGAAGTAAAATTATTTTGCAAAAACACAATGAGAGAGGAAGAAAACAAAACAGTGCACAAGTATAACATGCTCTTAATGGGTCAAACAGTATATACCATTACGGAACTGCTTAAACTGCAAGACAGAATGGATAAAACTCTGAATAAATTGAAAAAAATAATTAATAACCGTTCTTCCAAAGACAAAGAGATCGATTCTTGTTTGGAGCTTGAAGATGAACTAAAGTAATTGAAATTCACTTGTCATTCTATAGTGATTTCTTTTCCATCGTTTGAGCTCATTTGTATTTTTTTTTTTAGGTCCACCCATTATAAGAATGTTGAGTCAGCGTTGAAATCATTATCAACAACCGAGAACTCAGAGAAACATAAAGAAGCAAATATTGAATGGTTAGAAAACGAATTACAGCAAGCAAAGGATGATATTGATAAGGTTTTGGAATTGATAGAAAACTGTAATAATTAGATTTTTGATTTTATAACGATTACGATTATATATATGTATATATGTTCTCACCATTTTGAAATAAAAAATATTTTGAGCACAATAAATGGAATTTTAGAAAAAATGTTTCCAATAATTTAATATCTAAATAATAGCAGACAGATAACTCGCAAGAAAGTTACAATATAAGTAAACTAAAATTCCAATATAAATAAAAATAATATAAATGACAATTAAAATTTAAGTGATTAGATAAACTTTTTAATAGAAAAAACAAATTATATAATATGTTTATTTATTTTATCTAATAATATTTGTTAGAAAACGGTGAATCCGAGATTTATGAAAAAAGTTTATTTTAAAGAATTTATTTTGCAGGTAGTATTTAATACAGACATCTACTCTAAAGAGTGATGATAATTTTTTTAATTATATCTTGTCGGGACGTAGAAATATTTGGTTTAATTTATCCTATTTTAAATAAATATTCGGAGAAATTGTTTTAACATTTACTTAAAATAGTTTCCGAAGAAAATATGCATTCCTTACGTTATTCTTTTGTTTTATTCCTTTTTCTTCAACAAATGTTTAAATTTTGAGCTGTTGATGCAAACCTTGATAATAAATATGAACCTGAAGTAAAATCTCATCTCTAAAGTTCACTTCCCAAGGTTCCTGAAGAAAGATCAATATATATTTGCAAATGTAACTGCCGACTTGTAGTTTACCTAAATTTTCAGTACTGTTAGCTTTCTTAGAGAAAGCGAAGTCCATAAAACCTCCTAGGTATTTATGTATAAGTAATAATCTTAACGTGTATAGTGCGAATAGGTCTTCAGCTGATTTCACAACAATTTTGGATGACCTTTATTCAATGCATTTTTACCTCAGATAGTAATAGGGGACAAATTATTTGATCTATTTTAAATAGTTTTGTGCTGCATTTTTTTAATCAGTCAAGAAAAATTCAAAATCCCAAATAATTATAAATTTTTAGGAGCCGATGTTTTCAAGATCACGATTATAAGAATTCACCAATATGCAGTAGTAAAAGTGATAATTTGATTCTCTGTTATTTTTAATATTCAAATCATCACTTTATCACTTTCATCATTTTCTTCGTTGTGCTAATGAATGAAAATTGATTACATAATTTCCTCTTTTAATTTGAGATGAATTTGAGTTATACGTTGTTACCACCTGGGAGAACAAGCCTACAAATTACAGTAGTATTTTAGCTTGGTAGTAAACTTGTTTTGTTAAATTATGTGAATGATTATAAATACTTGGAGAATAAAATATAACTATAGAAGGAATTCAATTAAACAAGGATAATATCAATTTATCTAAATCAATCAATAAAACAAAATTATTAAATCAAATTAATCAATAACTATAAATAAAAAGCAATGGTGAGTTTGAGTTAAGCAATATGTCCTTGGGTATTCCAGCAACACTTTAAGACAAAAGTATAAAGTAATTGTTATTTTTATTAAAATAAAAGAAATAGGAATTGAATAAACTCCAAAACTGACATTGACAAAGTAATTTCTCTTGTCTTTATAAACATTTCTATTCTTAGTTAGTTTCCTCAGTTTATGGGGCAATGACGAGCCGTGCCGTAAATTAAATTTTATTTTAGCAAACTTCTATATACAGTGGTGTGCAAAAAAAATGACATTTTTTAAAATCACGTTATCTACATTATTATTGCTTCAATTAAAATGTGTGATGCATTATTTTAAAGCTGATACATGGTGGATTTTATTAAAAAAAATTTAATATGATATTTGTTCACCATTTTTCTCAATAAAATCTATACAACGATGTGATATTGAGTTTACAAGATTAATTAGAAGGTTATTTGGTATTTTTTCCCATTCTGCATCCAAAAAATTGTCTAATTCAGAGATTTTTTGGCTTACACAATTCCACGTTCCTTTCAATGATATGATTTTGTCAAACAAATAAGACAAAAATAAATAATATTGATCCGACACCTAAAGATCATCTTACCAAAAAAAACTAATCACAAATCCACTTAGGAAAATAAAATTTTTATTAAAAAATTGAAAAAATTTTTCTTGGAATGATAGAGTTAATCATGTGACTTTTATTTGCATATTGAGGGTGCACGAATTCCACATGGGATGTGCACAGGATTTCGAAATGTTGCGAAGGAGTGTTACCGGATGAGTGTGTTACCATCTAGATGACAGATTATTCATCTTTGTACAAAGTATTTCATCCTTGTGCGTTATCCTTCATCCTTGTGTGTCATCTTTAAAAATAGAAAAGAAAGTGTTTAGACATGACAACGAAGGATGAAGGGAAATAAGTTCGAAAGTGTATAAAATAGACTGGTAATTTATGATGTGAAAAGGATCGGCTCATTTTTGCAATTTCTATAATTTTTAATTTTCTTTTGGTACATTTCGAATAAATACAAAAATCTTTTACCTAATTTGTAATAAAATAATAAATAATCTTTTGGTACACATTTTTGTAATAAAATTAAATAATAAAGATAGAAACATATTGTTTCGATTTAGCAGCAGAGATAAGACACGCCAAAGCAGTGGTATATTTTTGTTGTTGCATCTTTGCAATAAGTTTAATAGTTTCGACATACTCTGTAATAATTTGATACATTTATAAATATTTTATTTCGTGATAACGGTAATATTGGTGAGAAACGGTTAACAGCCTGTAATACCTCTATTGCTAATTTTGTAATTTCTTGAATAAAGTTACTGAATAAAGTCTGAAGTTAAGATTCGGAAGTTTGTGTAGTGAGCTGTAAAAAGATACTTTTACTCCACTTACTCACGTACCTTCAGATTGCACCTGTGTGTACTGTGTTAAAAGTTTATTATATATATCTATTCGTTGCGAGTAGGCAAGTGACTGCTTGATCCTACTGGCGGATAGTGGGCGTTATGAAATATTGCGTACAAGAGTATGTTGAGTTAGTACAAAAAGGGGTGTGATGAGAGTTCGATTTAGTGGGACTGATTGACGTAACTTTACTTTTTGTTCTGGACAGACCACCACAATATCATTGATTTGTGTAATTCCAGCCAAAATTGGGTAAGTTACACTTGTTGATCAATTTTTTAAAAAAAATGTTATTTTTTTTTGCACACCACTGTATGTATTCAATTGTTTTAATTAGTTTCCTATGTAACAATTTTACAATAAATAAATGTATTGAAGTGAAGCTCCGTTGGTTAAAAAAAAATATGCATTTCTATTCTTTGAAGTCCAAGGGTCTCATCTGGGGTCTAATGATAGTCAGACCTCACCTGGAGTCTAAGGTGATCTTGGGGTCTGGAAAGTCCTTTTGATCTTCAAATAGCCATTTCTATCCTTTATTCAATATAAATTCTTAACACTATTCTAAGACACCATTTAATTAATTATCTAGACAAAAATAGAAATAACTGAATATATATATGGGACCACTCACAGCAAGGAGGTTCTTGGACTTTTTTTTTTCTCAAAATTAGTTTAAAATCACTTTTTAATTGATCTANCATTGATTTGTGTAATTCCAGCCAAAATTGGGTAAGTTACACTTGTTGATCAATTTTTTAAAAAAAATGTTATTTTTTTTTGCACACCACTGTATGTATTCAATTGTTTTAATTAGTTTCCTATGTAACAATTTTACAATAAATAAATGTATTGAAGTGAAGCTCCGTTGGTTAAAAAAAAATATGCATTTCTATTCTTTGAAGTCCAAGGGTCTCATCTGGGGTCTAATGATAGTCAGACCTCACCTGGAGTCTAAGGTGATCTTGGGGTCTGGAAAGTCCTTTTGATCTTCAAATAGCCATTTCTATCCTTTATTCAATATAAATTCTTAACACTATTCTAAGACACCATTTAATTAATTATCTAGACAAAAATAGAAATAACTGAATATATATATGGGACCACTCACAGCAAGGAGGTTCTTGGACTTTTTTTTTTCTCAAAATTAGTTTAAAATCACTTTTTAATTGATCTACAAACAAAATCTCAAAATTTTTTTGATGAGCTGAGAACACTTTTTTGTTGTGGGCGACCCATATGTCAATTCTAAAATGAATACAATAACTAATATGTAATACTAAATAAAACTAAATAAATAATAATAAATAGTAAATAAGACATAACAAGAAAGATTAATAAAGAAATTAAAATAAATAATAATAAACAAAAAAAAACTTCTAACAACATTCTGGTGAATTAATTATAGAAAATAAGAAATTGATGTCTTTAGGGTCTTTACAAAAATACTAAAATAAAATATTCTTACCAATCTGTGATATAATCTTAATTGAATTATGCGTTTAATGTGCAAATATTATTATAATCTTTGGAAATTTTTTAATGCCAAGATATGCTAACGCGATGGATGTTAACAGCCTGGTAGTTAAAAATTTTTTTTTCTTTTGCTTACTCGAATTCATTCAGGTTCTTGGCATTTATTTGAATTTATTTATTTTGAAAATAATATTGCAGACAACGATAAATAAACTTTGGTCACAATTTGGAAAATTTCGTAAAAGGACAGAGTAAACATCTTAAAGGATTGTTCTTTCAGAGTATTTTATTATATTTGTTTTTGTTATCTAAAAAAAGTTTTATTATTTTAGTCGACTTGATGCTTTACTAGCCACTAATGGCTGAACAATGCAATGCTTATTTACTTTGCGTGTAGAACTTAGTTATCATGCGATGGATGCATTAAAATTGATTTAACAACGCGAGAGATATGATAAATTGACTAATATAATATCTTCAAATTTTATCATGCCAGCATTCAATGCTAAAACATGTGGATCTGGCTTGCACGCTTCATCGAACTGGTAATTACCCTACAATAAATTTATTTTAATAACATTTCAATAAAAACACATCATAAGAAAATAATGAATTATGACTATCATCATTATCCAATCTTCAAAATCACCACATCATTATTTATCATAAATTAATGAATATTTTGATGTATTAGATTTAGACAATAATTTGAATAGTAATTTAGATGAATTAGATATTTAGATAAATCAGATTATTTTAAATAATTAAATAATTTTAGTGATAACTCGTATGAATTAAAATAATTTTAGTAATGACTTGTATAAACTATTTGGATTATTCATTTGAAAAATATTAATTTGATTTTATTAATAAAAAGATATAATTTTTACAAAGTTTTATATAATAATTTTTTTTGTGGCATCTCTGACTTACATGAGCATAACTTGTCTATATGTATAAGATTTTGCCGGCCTAACAGTATGCTTATATACAGGTTTGACTATATTAAGGACATTGTTGATATGTCTGAAGAAATTTAATTGGATAAAAGTGGGCAATATATTGTTCAATCTAGTGGTTTTGTGTTCCATCGCATCGTTTTGTTTGCAATTATCAAAATTTATCATTTTCAACATCAATTATATACGTCGATCGCGTGCATATGGGTTTCTAAATTCAGCCATCAGTAATTACGAAAAACTTTTTTCAGAAATTGTGTTGCGTAAGTGGTCGTCTGATCATTGTGTTCAGTTAACCCAATATGGAAACAAAAACAGTTTTTCCGGTGGCCATTTCTATTCGATTGTCAAAATAACTGTAAATTTCAAATATTTATTTATTATAATTAAACCAAATAAACTTATTATTCTCGGTCGTGTGTTAGTTTTTTTTTTACGTGAAATTATTTGAATTATCTGAATTTAGAACTTGATTTCAATGGATAAAAGACTTCTAATTGAACTTCTTGGAGATTTCTCAAGTTCTCAAAATGATAATGATCAGACGCGAAAAATCCTAATAGAACAGTGTACCAATGCCTCAAAAACGGAGCTAGAGGAATTCACCAACGAGCTATCACAGCTTCTGTGCGGCTCTTCCGATGACTACCTATTGTCAATGCAAACATTTTTTTTATATCTCTACAACGATTCTTCATGTGTCACTACACATCTCAAAAAATGGCTTCCCAATTTTTCATTAATGATAATCAACAATGTTATACTGCCGAACTTGCAACTCTCTGATATTCACAGCTTTAGATTGATCTTTCACTATTGTGTTGAATTCCTCTGGCGTGCTCGAACTGACAAATTTAACTTAAATTTAACTCTTCAAACCTTAAAACGCGTTTTTCGCACAATACTTAGCGTGTATGGTGTCTTTGGAATTTTGATATCAAGTGCCCCTGGTCACCATTGTTTTAAGCGCATTCTATTCGACTTCAACTTAATTAATCAGATCGAAAAAGATGAATTGCTTAAAGCAGTAGATATTATCGCAGCTCTCATTGAAAAATGTTATGAGCATAATGAAATTTCACCTCAGCTTTCAAAAGGATTTACTATATACAAAGCCTGCACAGCGTTATTGAAAACTTTAGAAACCCACTATAATTCAAAACTGATCACAAGGAAAACCGTATTAGCACCTACTCTGCAAGGCATGGTCAAGCTTGAAAACAAGGAATATCGAACGAAACATGGAAATGAGAACCAAAAAGATGTAGCTAATAGTGACTCTAATATAAACTCAGCATTTTTATCTACCCGGGATGAACAACATCTCAATCTTTTGGAAATGAAATTCCCTCAGAAGTTATCACATTTACCCAACTTTTTGCAAGAATTAGAACAACGAAAAACAAATACATTTCAGGTATGTTTGACTTTTTAGCATCAAATATACACATGTTTACACATACATATGTTGATATATGCGAATACATACACGATGAATCTCATTTAGAAGCTAATTGGATTTATGCCCTGTATTAGTTGTCATAAAAGAGCCCTCATAAGTCTTTATCCTGATAAATATTCTTTAGATATAGAGCAAGAGATGATTACAGAAGATAGTAGAAAGGTGTCAGAGCAACGTTTGTGCCTTCCATTCGAATTTGATAAAGATGATAAACTTGGATCATGGGATATTCTACTAAGCGAATATGCAATTAGAGATATTCAGATATTAGAATTATCTTATGGTATTAAGATAACCGAGGCAACTATGAGGAAACTCTGGCAGATATCTTCAGGTAAATGGAACAAGCATGACCTAATATGTAAGGTATCATCATCCCGTGATATTCCTGTCTATGAGGTTGACGTTCCAGGCAATAATGGTCTGAGGATTATATGGCAAATTGATCATGGGTTTTCCGTTCGCAGCCTTTTGTTTTCTCAACATGTAAAGATTTGGGCTATTACTGATAACCAAGAACAAATTAACTCAATATTAAAAAAACTTGAGACAGTTCATAAAGTTTACAATGAAGAACATAAACGTCGGTGTGAATTCCAACAAATGAGCAAAAATTCAGTTATTTTACCAATGTTCTTTAGTGATGAACTGGAAACAAAGTTCATAGGCAACGATCAAGAGGTAGAGGTGGATGAAGAGCAACTCTTAGAAGTTCATAGGATGCTCATTACTAATAAGTTTTCTCCTTTATCAAAGGTAAAGAATGTATGAAATATGATCAATTGAAATTTTCATCAATATAAGAAATTGAAGTGATATATCCCTTCTTTAAAAAAAATCTTTCATCTTCCAGAATTTGATCAAGTCGCTTGTCTTGAATGGTCCCAATTTCACTTTCCAGGTTTCCAAGACTGAGCACGAGATCATTAACTATCCTACTTCAGCAATTGTTATTGGTCGATCAGGTTAGTATTCTTCCAGTTATTGAACTAAGGAATTACTGATAAAACTGATATAATTCTTTTATTTGTAATATATAGGAACTGGAAAAACAACGAGTATCATGTTTAGACAGATCTCTTCATACCAAATAGATCAGCTTAACATAACATCATCTTTAAATGGCTATTGCGAGAATTTTCATAAAAGACAAATATTTATTACAGTTAGTTACAATCTATGCCGCCGAGTAGAAAAATACTTTAACGGATTGCTAGAAGCAGTTGCGTTTGCTAGAAAAACGGCTGCCGATTATAATGAATACGTCAGGAAAAGAGAAGAAAGTGATGAGATTGAAGAGAAAGATGAGATACTCGAAGAGGATGATGAAGAAGAGGAGCTAAGCAAAATCCCTAACTCGTTTCGTCTACTGAATGACAATCATTTCCCATTATTTATTACCTATGAAAAGTTTTCCAAAATGCTTGAGGGAACTTATGGAATTGATGTTTTAAAGTTTACTAAACAAAAAAAACATGCTGTAGAAGACGATGACGATGATTTATATAACAATGAAGATGAGGAATTTCACCATAGATCTTCTATATTAAACTTATCTGATGCATCATGGCATCACTTTATCGATTATAATCTTTTCCAAAAAAAATATTGGCCTCGCTTTAGTGATTATTATAGGAAGAAACTGAAGTGTGAGCAAGTTTTTTCTGAATTCGCTGTCATCAAGGTATTCACTTATATATATATAAACTTCCCGCATCTATAAAATTCTCTACTATACTTATTTCCAAAAAAATCTTGAAGGGAACAAATCCCGATGTAGAATTTCTATCAAGAGAGGATTATCGAATTATAAGTACAAAGAAATATCCATTATTTCAAAACAATCGTGATGAAATTTATGATTTATTTGAACGATATGAAAAAATGAAATCAAAAAATGGGGACTATGACTCGACCGATAGGTATAATTGAATAATGCAAAAAGTTTATTTCTTTTTTATATAGATTTCATATATTTTTAAATTCTTTGCAGAACGCTAGCAATCTTTCGTTATGCCAAAACGAAAACACTTGTTGGTCCGTATATTCATGAAGTGTTTATCGATGAATGCCAGGACAACAGAATCATAGATTTAGCACTTATACTGAAATTATTTGAAAAAGCCGATAGCATTTTTATGGCTGGAGATATTGCGCAATGTATTGCCGAGGGATCCTCTTTCCGATTCGAAGGTATGTATTTCTCTTTTAATAATGTCTTACTAAGAACTCACCTGATTTTTCCTAATTTTTATTGACACAAACAGACTTAGACACATTAATGTATAAATGGGAACGTGATCGGATCCATACTATTTATAACCCACCAAAAAAGAAACCATTCTATCTAAATACTAACTACCGTTCTCACAATGGAATTCTTCGACTAGCCGCATCAATAATTGATCTCATTTCGAATTTTTTTACTGATTCTATTGACAAGTTAGAGCGTGAACATGGTCAAATTGATGGTCCCCAGCCTGTCATCTTTGAGGGATTTCAGAGTGAAACCTCCTTATTTGATGCCTCCTCTGAACGTAAATCCACACCCAAAGTGATTGAATTTGGTGCTAGGCAGGTTATTATTGTTCGTGATAAGCAAACTAAAGATCGTCTGAAGGCTTATAAGTTCGGATTGGTTTTAACTATTTACGAGGCGAAGGGCATGGAGTTTGATGATGTGCTATTGTATAATTTCTTCACCGATTCAGATGCAGGTCGAAAGGTAAAATGTTACAAGCTTTGTTTAAGATCATTTAATAAATATTGTCAGTAGTAATCATTAATGAATATCTTGTATGTTTTAGTGGCGAGTAATTCTTTCCACTTTGGGTGATTATCCTAAAGGGATACAAACCTTCTCTCCTGAGAAACATTATATCCTTTGCTCTGAGCTCAAGAATCTATATGTTGCTGTGACTAGGTCTCGCCAGCATCTTTGGATTTTTGATGAAAATTCCGATTATAGCGAACCGATGCAGACATACTGGAAATATAATAAACTGGTCAAAGTGCGTCCAAGTGAAGAGCTTTACACTTTCTCTTCTTTGGCTAAGAAAAGCAGTCCACATGACTGGTGTCTACAGGGAAAAAATTTTTTCGAACAACAGCAATATGAACAGGTAAAATTGATATTAAAATATTGTCATACAAATTATAATAATAAAGATTAACTTAATTACTTCCAGGCCATCTTCTGCTTTGAGAAAAGTGGAAATGAACGTCTTCTCAAATTAGCCGATGCGTATAATAAACAGGAGATTGCCAGGGATTCTGTTAATGACTCGGATGAAGCTAAAATAGAGACCAATTTTAAGTCTGCTGCTAAGGCTTTTATAGATTGTTCCCGGCCAGCTAAGGCAGCTTCATGTTATAAGGTATATTCTTAATCATATTATATGAATATTTAGATTAAACTTGAATATTTTTAAATTAACATTTAAAATATCCAGGAAATTCGTATGTGGCAAGAGGCGGGAGACAATTTTCTAAAGGCAAATAAGTATAATGAAGCTATTTTAGCTTATAAAGAAGATGGTAGCTTATTTCCAATCATAATCGATCTGATGCAAAGGTAAGCCGTGATGGCATAATTTAATTATATAATCAAAACACTTTGTAATTTGATGTTTAACTAAATTATTGTAAACAAGCCACGCGAATGAAATTGATGAAAAGATATTTCGCCGCATTACCCGTCTTATCAACATCCATTATCGCAATAAAAATGATAATGAAATGAGCAAGAAAGCACTTTCGATTCTTTCAACTCAAGAAGACCAAATTGAGCTTCTGAAAGATCATGCACCAGAAGAGCTTTTGAAAGTCTATGTGAAGAATGGTCATTTTAGTGATGCCGCAAAATATTTACGTTCTCTTGGAAAATTCAAGGAGGCTGCCATTATGTCAAGCAACGATCTTGATAAAAAAGAGAATATTATTGATGCATTATGCTACCTTTTACATCTTTGCAGAGTAAATATATTAGTAGATACGATGAACAACAAATGTGCCCATAATGAGTTATGTAAATTACTTTATGATGCAATCGATATTGTCAAGAAAGTCAAATCACAATCTTTAAAGAAATCCGAGGAGTGGTATAAGCTAATTGAAGAGTTCCAGTTATATTCAGCTTATTTAGAGAAGGACCTAAGTAGAGTTCACAAATGCATTCAATTTTTCCAGAGGCGTAATGATACCATTGCTGAGTTTCGGGCATTAAACATTTGGTTGAAAATTCCACTACAATCCTTTAATACTGAGTATTGGCATGAACGATTGCAACATTTAATGAAGCTCTGCGAATTGGGCTATGATTTTATAGACCCACGTAAAAATAGTCACAACCAAGAGGAAATCAACAAAAATTTTGAAGAAGTTTTTTTAGTTGAAGTACAAGATCGCCCAGATAAACGGAAAATTTCTTTTGATAATCCACTCATTTGTCATATAAATGAAATGCATGACAACACAATAGAGGATTTAGAATATTGGCAGGTTTATAACGTGGATATTGTACACAAGGCAATTTCGATGTCTATTGCTTCGTATATATATGAGCTTATCTCTCAGGCCGATCAAGAGGGTAGAAAGATTTCAGACATAACTTCTAAAATTTGCGACGAATATGTTAATTGCAAAAGGTATAATTGCCGGAATCAGCATGTGACTCCGACGCCATCAATTCTTCGCAACCGTATTACGCTTGCATGTCTTCAGTACTCTGTAATGCGACAATTAGAAACAATATATCATTGTCGCTTACTTGTTGAGGAAAATAGTAAATTAGTTTTGAAAAAACAAAGGAAATGGGCTGAAAGACTTGTAGACAACCATTTTCGCTATCAATCCCCGCAATCAAGTTGTCCAGAGATTACTTGTGCAGCAATTATCAAACTTCCTAGACACACATATGATGGGCTTGTGGATCTCTCTAATAAAGTTTGGTTGGGTTCGGAATTCGATCCTTCTGACTTTGCAAAAATGTTAAGATGCATATTCGTTTTACTTCAGTTGCGATGCTCATGGGGCATTAATAAGTTTCATTGGGAAATAAAAAAGAAAGAAAAATCTTACTATTATCATAATTATACTGTTGGTTTTGAAAACACTGGCAGATATTTTCTTACAGTCCAAGCAGTCGCAAAGCGACTCGCTTTATTTGTAGAATATATCCGCTCTAACCAAGTAATTATGGCGATAAGACACTCAAAGAATTTCATTTCTTATTCTTTGGATAATCACGAGGAAGTTAAGATAATTGAATCCGAAGCTTTTAGTGACCTTACATCTCTTATGGAGTTCACAACGTTTTTGATTTTAGCCGCTCGTCCCGGATATTGCGATTTTTGCCTTCCCCGAAGTTATTTGGTTAACTATTACGATTCATTTGACTTGAATCCATTTCTTATATGTCTAAAGAGCGAAAATAAATACAATATAATAACCTATGACCAGGCGATTAAGGGTTTATTCCATCAAGCAAAAAATCTTCTCTATTTGATGATTTATAGAAAAAAGTATTACACTACAATTATTCTTCGGCTGATTCGACTTCTGACTCTTATCTGTCTGAATGAATCCGGGTTAACATCATTAGTTCTAAATCTCTTTAGAAGCTTGAGAAACTCACTTCACATTGAGAAGTACAATAAATATCTGTCAGTAACTCATCGAGGACATCTTATAGGCATTCTAAATAATGACCTTAAAGAGAATGGCTTTGATTCCCTAGTTATAATTTACTATAACAAGGGAGGAATTTCTAGATTTTCTTCTTTGGCGAAGTCTGGGATCACAATGATTTCATATCGCAATCCTGATGAATTTTATTCTTCCCTTCAGAAAATTACAACCAAAGAGGGAGTAGAGTCTAACCCCCCGAACGATCGAATTTCATTTCAATCAACTGAACCAGCTGATGGCAGTGAACAAAATTTTGTTCCAATGACTGCTGCCTTTGTTATCGATGATGTTGATATTGATGGTGATGATGGTGATCATGGTGATGATGATGATGAACAGATTGATGCTCAAGATACAGCCATAGCTTGGTTCCGTGAGATTCACGATTCTCCTCAGGCCAAAAAAGCAGCATTTAAAATCCAAACTTGGTTTCGTCAGATTAAAAATCGAGAGAGGTCTCGTCAATCTCATTATGATCAGACCCTTGATAAAATCTACAAAGAAGTAAAATTATTCTGCAAAAACACAATGAGAGAGGAAAAAAACAAAACAGTGCACAAGTATAACATGCTCTTAATGGGTCAAACAGTATATACCATTACGGAACTGCTTAAACTGCAAGACAGAATGGATAAAACTCTGAATAAATTGAAAAAAATAATTAATAACCGTTCTTCCAAAGACAAAGAGATCGATTCTTGTTTGGAACTTGAAGATGAACTAAAGTAATTGAAATTCACTTGTCATTCTATAGTGATTTCTTTTCCATCATTTGAGCTCATTTGTATTTTTTTTTTAGGTCCACCCATTATTGGAATGTTGAGTCAGCGTTGAAATCATTATCAACAACCGAGAACTCAGAGAAACATAAAGAAGCAAATATTGAATGGTTAGAAAACGAATTACAGCAAGCAAAGGATGATATTGATAAGGTTTTGGAATTGATAGAAAACTGTAATAANTGAGATTCACGATTCTCCTCAGGCCAAAAAAGCAGCATTTAAAATCCAAACTTGGTTTCGTCAGATTAAAAATCGAGAGAGGTCTCGTCAATCTCATTATGATCAGACCCTTGATAAAATCTACAAAGAAGTAAAATTATTCTGCAAAAACACAATGAGAGAGGAAAAAAACAAAACAGTGCACAAGTATAACATGCTCTTAATGGGTCAAACAGTATATACCATTACGGAACTGCTTAAACTGCAAGACAGAATGGATAAAACTCTGAATAAATTGAAAAAAATAATTAATAACCGTTCTTCCAAAGACAAAGAGATCGATTCTTGTTTGGAACTTGAAGATGAACTAAAGTAATTGAAATTCACTTGTCATTCTATAGTGATTTCTTTTCCATCATTTGAGCTCATTTGTATTTTTTTTTTAGGTCCACCCATTATTGGAATGTTGAGTCAGCGTTGAAATCATTATCAACAACCGAGAACTCAGAGAAACATAAAGAAGCAAATATTGAATGGTTAGAAAACGAATTACAGCAAGCAAAGGATGATATTGATAAGGTTTTGGAATTGATAGAAAACTGTAATAAATAGATTTTTGATTTTATAACGATTACGATTATATATATGTATATATATTCTCACCATTTTGAAATAAAAAATATTTTGAGCATAATAAATGGAATTTTAGAAAAAATGTTTCCAATAATTTAATATCTAAATAATAACAAGAAAGTTGCAATAAAAGTAAACTAAATGATAATAAAATTTTATTATTATTTTATGTATATATAGTAGTGTTGAGATTTTTATAAAATATAAATTATCTCTAGACAAAAACTAAATTAATTGAATTTATGTAAACACATTGCAATAAGAATAATATAATAATGTGAAATTATTTTATAAATGATTTAAAGTATGTCGAAGTTTAGAAATCATCTAAATAGAATATAAAAATAAATTAAATTAAATTAATTAATTATGAAGTGAATAATAGATAAATATAAATATAATTGATACTTACTAGTATATATGAGAAGAAGATTCTGTTAATTCTTCAAGCTCTTTTTCAAAATTTGGTTCATTTACGGGTTTTGGATGATTTGAAAATCGAGAAGTCTACTAGTATAAATTGCTTGAGAATGTGTTTTGAAATAAAGTAGAATTTTAATTGTTGTATTATAAGTTTCTTGATTTTTAGAAAATTCTTTAGCTTTTTAATTTGAATCGTAATTTCATTATCATTATTATGCTTATTTTCCTTATAAACTTTATATCATAGTCATTTGTGCAATTAATTTAGGAGTGCGAATTGTTAGTCTAATCCATTACATATTTTCGAATCCAGATTATTATCATGAGGCACATCAGGATATGGCGGTAAACCATTAATTATTTCATAAGCAATCAGCAGCCTTTGTATAGTATATTCTTCCCCACCTAATACTCCTCCAAAGACATTACTTTTTTGGGGATTTTTTACATTTTTCCCAAATCTGAAAATTATTTGACAAAACATTTCCAGGGTGGCGAGGTAGCACGGAGAATACGAAAATCACGGGGGATGAATCATCCTTGTGTGTCATCCATCCAGGATAACTGTTTATTCATCCTGACACAAAAACGTTTTTATGGATGACAGAGGATGAAGGTAAACAAGAAGAAGATTTATAAAAATAGCTGCGGTGGAGAAGAAAAACGAGATTCTTTTCGGGTGAAAAAAACATTTTCTCTTTATTCATTTTATACAAAAAAGATTCTAATAATTTCCTACAATTCTAATTAATGATAATAATAAAAATAGTTCCGAAATAATTTTCTTTTTGTAATAAACTTTTTTTATAGTAAAAATAATAAATAATTTCTTCTCAATAGTCAATTCTAATAATAAATGATTCTTTAGTGACTCAATAATTCTAAAAATATTTCTTGTAATAAAATAAACTTTTTCATAGCAATAGTGATAAGATACGCCAAAGCAGTAATATATCTCTATTGTTATACTTTGAATAAGCCTTAATATCTTTAATAAACTCTTTCTTCTCTTGGTAAAGTTCAAAAAGTCTATCAAATTTCAGCAGCGTACGAAGAAGTTAGTAAAGATACTTTTACTCCACTTACTCATCGTACCTTCAGATATTACACGTAATTGCATTGTTTAAGAGTGTTAGTAAGCAGGTTTAGATCGACTGATTGCCTGATCTTACTGTGTTTCGTGATATTGCGCACCAGAGAAAGCGTGTTAGTGATTTAGTGATACATTGAATTATCATGTGATCATCTTGAGTTTATTGAGACATTGTTCTGCGCAGACCGCGACAGTGAAAATCCCGATGAATTATGCCTAATTACTGAATGTCTGCGAAAGTTGATGCTATATTCCTTAGATATCTTAATTTATGCAACCGACTAAACTTATTAAAATTATTATTTAAAAATTTTCACCTTTTGATAATATAAAACCATCATATATTTGCGAATTTCTGGATCTTTTGTAATTCCATAAAATGATACTGATGCATGTGTTTTTATTGTTTTTAAGTGAGTTTACATCTAAATAATATATGGGGCCGCCCGGAAAATTATTCGATTATCGATTTAAAGTTACATGACTAAAATTCACGATTCTATCGAAATAAATTTAAATTTTGCAATTTCTTTTTTAATAATGAGAGATAAATTTTTGCCATAATTAATTTCAATTAATAACAATACTTTTTAATAATTTAATTTATCCAAATTTATGAAATGTGTAAATTTATTTATTATACATTAACAATATTTTTAAAATTCGTTATAAATTAAATTATAAAAAAAAATCAAAAATTAAATAACGCTAAAATAAATTAATGATTTAGAATGTACTTTCTAGTAATAATATAATAAACAATAATATATTTATAATAAATTTTGCCCTAACTAATTTGATTTATCTAATTGCTTAGGTTTAGGACAAGTAATATCACGAAAAGGTAAAGAAAGTAAAATGTTGAAATCAAAAGGAAATGTACGAATTTTGGCTTCATTATAATTGTCTTCTATTTTATCTTTATAAAAACAATTCTGGAATTTTGTGATTTAAAATAAAAGTGATAATATTTTTGAATGTTAGGTAATTTTCTTTAAAATTATAATATTGAAAAACCTCCCCATCTAAATAACGTTGAGCAACATTGAGCTGAACAGATGTGGAATGATTAATAATTGAAACTACATCATCTATAGTATTGATTTTACTTTTCCAATAAGGTATTTTATTAAACCAAAACAGCTGTCACAAATAATTTTTTTTGTCCAGGTATCATAAAGTTTAGTTCAATTTCATCATACATACCACGATCAATCAAACATGAATAGAAAAATAATGAATAATTGTTTTTTATTTTGTTCTACACAATTATCACAAGTGATTATCAATTTTTTTTTCTCCTGATTATATTTTTGAATTGCATTCCAAACCAAACTCAGGATAGTATTGACACCTTTTCTTTGTTTACCATCTTCTGGCATTTCTGCTTCATCAATTATGTAATTAGTTTGTTCAGTGTGAGGAAAATTCCAGTATTACAAACCCCAAATAGATGTATTTTTTGTGGACTTTTAAAAAACAAAGATCTTACTTGTTGTGGTGAATAAGGAATTTGTACATTTTGAGCCCAATCATACGTAATATGAGAAGTACCTTCAAAGATTTTAATCATTACTTTTGATCCAATTGGATTAGGATTATTTTTTCCATCCTCAACTGCACGTTTAATATTAGTATTGTAATAATTACATTCTTGTGCACGATTTAAATGAGCTAAATAATTTTCTGTAATTTCTATTTTTTTCATGTTGTACAGCATACTAAATATTCATTTTCATTGTTCTACAGGTGTCACATAAATCAGATTTTGGAGATATAATAACTTTATTAAAATGATGTCCAGGTGATGGAAGACCATGTGCATTTGCATAGTTTTTTAAAAACTCAAAAATTCACACGATACATTATAATTTAATTCAATACGTTTCATATTTTTTGGAGTTGCCATGTATACACTCTTCAAGACCATTTTCTTTTAAATGTTTTGCTATATTTTCTAAATAAGTATGGCCAACTCCAACAAGAGTTAAGTATGTTTCCTTGCAAATTGAAATATTATCATTATAACAATAATTAAAACGTATAAGTCTTCTATTATCTATAGAAACTTTTTGTGTATCTTCATCTTTTTGAAAAGCCATAAGTTGCCCTTTGATAACCATGTCTCTTAATTTTTTTCTAAACCTTTGAATTCTATTTGCATGCAAAAAACTGTTCAAAACCTATTTTTTCAAAACAAGATTGTAATTTATTTTTGGAGCATGTGCATTTCCCTGTTGCAAAAAATTCATCTACTTTTTGTTTCACATTTTCATAGACTTTGTCCTTAATATAATTGTTAGGATTTTCTGTAAATTTATTTTCTAAACATAATTTATTAAAATGTTGTTTCATCATCAATATCAGATACAAATTCAATATCTGAGTTACTTTCGTCACTTTCAGAACTTGAATTTGTAATAAAAAAAAGTTTCATTCAATTCTGGTAAAGTAGATAAAATAGTTTTGTTTGCATTTTCACTATCAAAATGAATGTTATAATCCATTTGTTTATTAATTTTAAAAAAGATTGCAACAGTTTTTTTTAAAAAAGTATTCAAAAAAGTTAAATTTTACTAATATACGTACATGAATGGAAAAATATATTTTCCAATAAGTTAAGTTGATATGCATATGCATATAATCATGATAAAATCTCAAAATTTATTGGGTGAGCCGGAACACCGTTTTGCTGTAGGCGGCCCATATATTAAAAATATAATTAGTATATTATATATTTTTAAATAAATTTTTATATTGATTTAGAATATTGCTTTACCTCATTTAAGAGCTCTTCATTAATATCTCCAGTATCAAACTTTTTTAATGCCACCTCATCTTGACCTTTTCTTTTCCATTGTTGATTTTTAATATCCCAGTTTAAAATATATCCATCGATCCACTTAGCATACCAAAACCAACTTTTGCTATTTCTTTAATATCTTTAAAACTTTCATAAGGTATCCATTCCATTACTTTTCTCTATATAAAATCGATTTTATCATTTCCGCTCATCCATTTATCAAAATCATTTTCGAAATGGGTTAAGTTTCATAGTCTGCACCAATGATTATAATCATTATATTGATTGCATTTGCATAATTTTACACTATGCGAAAATTTTTTGTAAAATATCATTTAATTCTTTATAAATTGCAGATTATGAATTTAATTTAATTCGGACAAAGTCGGCAAAAATTTATTATGGCTTTACGAAAATGTTGTAATCTAACTAGCAATATTTGACTCTTTCGGAATATCTTACATATCTACTTTCACGTTACAAAAGTTCCTCACGCATTACTTGAGCTGACATTTTTTGTTTGGGATTGACCCTTCCTGTATGAAACATACATTCAATTACTTCAGGAACTATTCTTTTACTGGTGTTCTATTTTTCCGATTTTCCTTGAGTGCCAACCTTTATAAATATTTTTATAATTCGATTATAAAATAAAATAAAAAAAAAATGATATAAATTTTGAATACAAAAAGCGTAATAGACTTTAAATATAACAAGTTGCCCGGATATCCATTGATGCATAGTCAACAATTTCGATATCCTCAAAATTTATTGAACCATTTATTATTATCAAACAAGAGTTTGGGGTCAGTGAACTCCGTTAGCTTGAATTTTTAGTTTGCCATTGTAAATTTCATACAATTCCAAAATACCAAATATCTTACAGGCATTTAATAATAATATTTTAAGATTGAGTCGTCCCACCATCTCTTGAATAATTGCTACATAACCTGATAAGAATGTTAGATTCAAATTCCATTATTTGGATCTGGTGTGTCATTGTTATTTATTGAATTTTATTTCACCTAGATTTTGATTGTTAATATAATAAAGCTTTAATATTTCCAAATTGTTTTTTGGAACAATCATCATTTTTCTTATTCTTGTATGAGAATAAATTTGTAATTAAAATAATATTTATTTATTTTATTTCTTTAAAAAGGTTGGATTTTGGATACTTCTATCTTTAAATGAAAATATAAAATTTTTTGTTGGTTTTCACCCAACTTTTAACCCAAGCCAAAGGATTAAATCCACCGATAATTTCATTGGTTTCTTTAAACTTTAGTGACCATATTAAAAATATCCCGAAAAGTTTTTGAAGCAAATCCAAATTTACTTCCTTGAAGAATTAATAAGAATTATTTCTAAGAATGACTTGTTGCATATTACATTAGTAGTTGAAAAAAGATAAATCAAGCTTTTACACAGTCACAAAAAATTCATTATCCAGGTTATCTGTGGCATGATCTTTATTCTAATTATGCACAATACTTGTAAATAATTTAAACAACTCTGTCCAAAATTTAAATTTTTACAAATTTTAATGATTTTAATGAATAGCACACAATACTCTTCTACAACATAATGCAAATCGTACAAAAATCCCGTACTAAACTATTTTTTTAAGATTATAACAATAATTTATATTTGGAAACATAAATTGCTTGTAAAGCATAACAATTTAATAAAAATAAATGTAGTGTATTTTCATTTCAAGATCTATTGGATATGGATACATAAATAAATTGAAATTTTTAGGACCCGGAATAATCGCAATTATTGAGATTTTCGTTTTTGACTCGTTTCTCTGGGAAAAGATTTGCATTAATCATGATCATGAGTTTTCTGAAAGATTTGATATATCCATCTATAAATCTAGTTAATGTTACATCCCTTTCATCATGTAATTTGATCTTAAATTTTGAAAAGTTTTTGAAAAACCCTTCAGATAAAAGTTCTTTATACCTTTTACCACCAATTTTATTATTTAAAATAAAATCTTGACATGTGGCATAATTTTTTCGATATCTCATTTCCTCTGAACTATAAATCTATCTTTTTTTATTCCATTTGTTGATGTATCTTGGTTTTGCAAAATTTACAATATTAATATTAATTAGACACTCATTATTTTTTTTTTATTTCACGGTTAATTTGGGACTCAATATTTTTATTTTAAAAATAAATACATTGATTGGCTAAAAAGTCTACTGAGCCTATTGCAGCCTTTACGCCATGAAAATAGTCTAAAAATAGGTGTTAGGTCCCGTTGATATAATCACGTATCACGAGTTTATCATAAATTTCACGGTTAATCCACAGTTTAGGAATTAATGCCCATGTTAGTTGTATCCTTATAAAATTTCTTAACCCTATATTGACTTATATTTCTACCAACAAAGTTTGTTGAAAAGCTTCATTAGCAATATTAAAACACGATTTCACTTCAAATAATCTTAAAGTACAAGACATTTCATCAGATAATTGTACTTTATCTATATTACAAATAACTTATTGTCAGAATATTTGTAAAATATATTAAATTTTAAAATAATTAAATAATTTTATTCAATGTAAAAACAATTTTTTTTTTAAAAAAAAAATTCATTTAATCTGAATATTCATAGCATCAGAACTTGTAAAAAATCATCATTTCAATGTCATCAGAACTTGAGGTTCTTTATTTTCAGAAGATTGATAAACAAGGTCCATGGATAAATTTTCATTATTATTAGGTGATTTGCATTATTATTAATGACGAATATTTGTAGTCAAAGATTCATCTTCAGAAATAGAAGCAAGTAATAAACTAGAATTAGATTGAGAACCTGAACTTAAGCCTGAAAATTCATATCCATGGACTTTTTTATGATGTCTAGACTTTGAAACAAGAAGCCCAGTCCCTTTTTTAAATATTTAATTATAATTGAAAAGTTCAATTCTTTATAAAATATAAAATATAATCATAGTTTACTACAAATTTATCCTTCGATCTTCATTCTTCTTTTTCCTCATTTCTTTTTAATTAGTAATAAACAATGAACAAAATTTCTTTTTCTTCTAGAGCTATAATCTTTCCGGTCAAGATGAGAACAATTAGCAAAAAAGTAAGCTATTTCTTCGCTTATTTCACATATTAAAGATTCAGAGATTCCCCCAGAAAATTTGATTCAAGTTTGAGAAAATCTTCCGCTGAAAATAAAAATGTCGATTCCGAAACCTCTATCAGCCAAAAGTCAAATGCTATGCAAATTTTGCACCTATAATTTACAAAAAAAATATTTACACAGACTTTAGTAAAAGCATTTTATAAAATTAATATATAATTTATAAATAACTAATGTATATTTATTAATTAATAATAAATGAATAATTCATGTACAAGTTGGGCTCATTTTTCTGTACGCATAATGAATATTTTACATATATGTATATAATGAACAAAATACCTGAACTAGACATTTAACGGATAAATATTTTATTTCAATTTTATTATGGAAATGGAATTCCTAAAACAAAAAGGTGTAAATTATATGCATTGCGTTACAACTTTCTTACTGTGCCATTAATCATACGGCTATTGTGAGTTTTAAAATTAATTAATTTGAATTTTCAAAAGTAAATAGACAATACATTTTTGACTATTAAATAAGATTCTTCCTTACTAGTAAAATAAAAAATAACTATAATATAAAAGAAAAAAATATATTTGACACTTGTCATTAGAAGAAAAAAATAAAATAATTTCGCATTTTCACAAATATAGGTTTAAAAACGAAAATTGTATGCATGTACTATAGTGTTGTGATACATGAAATATGTCATAGTTTAATTCATAATTTTAATCTTTTTCTTAAATTTATGCTTTGTCAAATAATAGTAATAGCAGAAAAATGAAGATAATAAAATTAAATATTGAATATTTTATTTACTTTCTTATTATCTCACAGTCATGGATAATTTCAATTTATTCTTTTAAATCACCACAAATACTTGCCCACTCAACTGCTTTAATTGATAAAAAACTTTATTTTATTGGAGGATATAACTCTAAAACAGACCGTACCCCCTTCTTTTATCTTGATTTAAATCAATCTTTTTACATATCATCTCCCGCATATGTTAATCTTGAAGCTCCGCCAGTAAATATTATTTGGGCAACTGCTTGTGTGGGAGGAGCAAATAACACAACAATTTTTATATTTGGAGGAATAAGTTGGTATAGGAAATCGGCATCTTACATTATGGATAAATTAATTAATACATTTGATGCGACAAGTCGAGAATGGTCAGCTCCACCAATTGAAAGAGAACCAATTAGACGTCGAGGTCTACAAGCAGTCATTGATAATAAAGGAAATATGTATATGTTTGGAGGATACTATGAATTCGATAATTATACTGAATATTTTAAAGATATGATTATTTTTAATACAATAACTTTTACATATTCAATTGGTTCAACTATCAATAGACCACCTAGTGTGGCAGGTTATACTGCGACATTATTACCAAATGGTATTATAGTGTATATTGGAGGCAAAGTTTGGAACGGCATTGTTTCAATTAAGAATGTAAGTTAATTAATCTTTATTATAGTTTTTTTGTTATTCGTCTGTAAATATTTCATTTACTTATTTATTTTTAACCAGATTACCATGTATGATATAAAGGAAGATTCTTGGAATTACACTGTAAATTATTTCGTTAAATAAATTGCAATTTATTTTTTAATATTAAGAGATAATAATAATAGATTGTAATTTTTATTTTTTAATAGATTGCTAGATTCCCAAAAGATATTGAAGATCGAAGTTATCATTCAGCTGTTCTGAGTATGAATAAGGATCTCTTTCTTACAGTAACTTTTTTCATTACAATTAATCTCCTTTTTTATTATTATTATAGCACCAGATGGACGTATAATATGTTTTGGAGGAATATCAATATTCCACATAACTGTAAGTCCTTCTCTTATAGTATTAAATACAACTTCGTTTGAATGGAGTTATCCAGAACATTTTGGTATGAAACCACCTAAACTTCATTCGCATTCAGCAACTTTGGTTGAAAATCATATGATAATTGGATTTGGTAAGCTTATTAATTATTTTTTAATAAATTTAATTTTAAAAATATTCTATTAATTAAAAAAAACTTCTTTTTATAATTTTTTTTTTTTTGAATAGGAAATGTTACTACAGAAAGAACTAGTTCAAGAATATATATGCTTGATATAAGAAATTATACTTGGAATTCTTATTATGAAGCATCCTTGCCATTACTACTATCAAAAACAGACCAGCTTAACCCTCCTCTTTTAGTAGGAGCAATCGTGGGAATAACTATTAGTGTTACAAGTATCTTGGGACTTTTATTATTCTTTGGAATACGTAATTATAGAAGAGCATCCTTATCCTATACCTCCGGGGGTATAGAATTTTAATCTGATATGATTAATTAAATTAGTTTCGAAACAAACTTTATCAATAATTTATATTATTAATTTTTAAAAACTATCAACTATTTATTTAACAAATGTACTATATAAATTTCAATTAATTCTTCGAGAAAGTAAGGATAGTTTTCAACCAAAAACATTTTGCAATATGTGCAATAGACATATTTGTTTGAGTTTAAAAAAAAAGAAATTCTTTTTTCCCTGGATGTCTTAGGGATTGACCTTATGTCGAAAGATTAATTTTTATTTTAGAACCACTAGAATTATTAGACAATAATAATGAGATCAAATTTTAAAAAAATCGGTAGTAACAATAATCGAGATTATTGTATAAAATTTATTTTTAATTAAACATTTTATAGAATATTTCTTTTTAATTAAAAAAAAAAGGGATAAAAAATAATTATTATTACCTAAGAGAATCTAATCAATACATAGAATTTAAAAATAACAATAAAATTAAATATTTAATTACTATAATTATTTTATTATTTTTATTATTTTATTATTTTTTGTTTTTGTTATTTTTATTATTTTTATTTTTTTATTTAGATAATAGAGAAGATTGCGATACGAATCAATGATCTAGATGCTATAAATTATTGTTTCAGTAACAAACCAGGTGAACATAAGGGAAAAAATTTTATCAGATAACTTTACACTCAGAGGTAAGTATTTATTATATTTATTCTAAACTTTATTAGATTTTTTAATATAATTAAATAAATAATTAATATACAAATAAATAAATAAATATATAATTCATGATTTAATATTCTAAAAATATGCCAAACCTAGATGCTTTGAACAAATCAATATTCATACTTTACCAATAACTTATCGACATAATTTCAAAGCTTGGATGTTTACTACTTTATTTCAGGAATGGCTTTGTGATTTTAATCATCAAGTTACAATAAAACATAAAGGACAACATGTTTTATTATTATTGGATAATTGTGGAAGTCATAAAATAGATGGTTTAGAACTTTCACATGTTGATGTACATTTTTTGCCTCCTAATACAACTTCAAAAATACAACCAATGGATGCTGGAATTATTATGTCTTTCAAAAGCATTATTGTAATTATTATATTTGGTAAGTTTTAATTTAATTTTTAAATAAAATTTTATTTAATAAATATTAAAATTAAATTTTAATTATTTTATTAAATGGATATTAGAACAAGTTGAAGTTGGTCAATTTATACGAAATTTAAAGATGGATATTTTACAAGTAATTCATTTTATTATACCAATACCATGTTGGAATGAAATTACAAGTGAAATAAATTGTAACTGTTGGAATCATACAAATATTCTTGCTTTTCATGAACTTCCAGATAATGATGTGATGTTAAAACATGTCCTGCATCAGAAAAAAGTCTTTCAAATGAGATGGTACTGAAGTTGCTGACATACCTAAAAAAATGTGCTTTTTAAGCAAGAAGTAAGTTTTTTGATTTTCATTCCACCAAATTAAAGGATTGTGTATTTCACAAAGGAGGGATAGAAAAATAAATTTGTAATTCAGTATCTACATTTGAAAAGGAATTTAAATCCTTCTGATCATCAAAAAATAAAGAAATATTATTAGATATTGCAACTATTGTTTCAACTGAATTACTATTAAATAATTCTGATTGCATAATTTTTCTATGTAACTCTTTTATTATAGCATTTCTCATAGTGGATGTTGCATTTGTTAAAGATTTAAATCTAGGATTTAAAATCATTGCTTACTATCTAGTCATTTTAGGATTTTTCTATTGAGCTACTAGTGATGCATTAATAACTGATATATGTGTAAGATTACTTTCTATTTGATTAAGATATTTAAAAATACAATGTATAATTAGATACATTATACTTAATATTAGATAATGACTTCCACTTATATAAATTGATACTTGAGCAAAGGGATGTAAAAGATTAAACAGTTCTTTCAATCCTTGCCAATCATAGTTTGACAATATTTTTTCTTTTAAAATGTTACCATCTGAGTGAATTCCTCTATCTGGATCATAGATTGCTTGGGGTCCTAGATGACAGTGTTACCAGGGTGAGTGTATTACCATCTAGATGACAGATTATTTATCTTTGTATGAAGTATTTCATCCTCATATGTTATCCTTCATTCTTGTGTCATTTTCTAAGAATTGGAAAATGTGTTTAGACACGATAACAAAGGATGAAAGAAAACAAATTTGAAAATATTTAAAATAACTGATAATTTGGGATGTAAGAAAGGATCAGCTTTTACTGCAATTTTTATGATTTTTAATTTTCTTTTGGCATATTTTGAATAATTACAAAAATCTTTTACTAAATTTAATAATATTATAATAATCTTTTGGCACATAATGAAATTCTCCATATATTTTCATAATAAAATTAATAATAATAAAGGTAAAAACATATTGTAATGGTTTTGCAATAGAGATAAGACATGCCAAAGCAGTAATATATTTCTGTTGTTATATCTTTACAATAATTTTAGTAGTAATATCAGTACTAACTGTTATTTCTAAAGAACTATTAAATTTATCAGTTAATTCTATAATTGAATCTGCTCTGTTGTCTTTAACAATTCTTACTAATTGTCTTTTATCTGTTTCAATTAATACTACAGATCTTCCAGTTCTAGAAACATTGGAAGTTGTACTATTTACTTTATATTTTTTAATTATATAAGCAACTGTTGATTCTGGATGTCCCAGAATTCTAGAAATATTACTATTACTGTGATTTCCTTTCCAAAGACCAATAATTTTACCTTTATCAAAATCTGTTAATTCTTTAAGTTTTGGCATTTTTAATTTAAAATTAATTAATAATTGGTAAATATCATATGGGCTGATTGCGAAAATTTTAAAATTTTAGATCAGGTGATATCCTCTCAACCAATTATAATTTTATTTATTTTTTTGAAGAAATTTAAAAATCGAAAAAATCTCAATATTTTATTAAGGAAACTACTTCTCAATTCCTAAATAAAAATATTCGACACAAAATTTTACATATATTTATAATTTTTAAAAATATTTTATTAAGTAAATAAGAGTTTAAATATAAGTAGACCTGTTATTAAATACTTGTCAACCCATCAAACCCGATCCTAACTATACTTGCACGCAAAATTATTTTGGGGCCCCGAAATTGCAATTTCGGGGAAAAAAGTCGAAATAGTTTTTCATAGAAGACGAAATTATTTTACTTAAAACCCGAAATTTTTTGACCACCCAGATTTATTCTTTGATTGAAGATACACATAACTGGGTACTTTTTTTACTTCCATATATAGAATAGATTCTGCATAAATCTCAAAAAGTCGAAATACCTCAAAAATCCAAAATCAATTCTGGGAACATGTATAATCCTAACCCATTAACCCAACCCCTTACCCTGCAGAAATTTGTTTTATTTCTTTCTTAAAAGGTTTAATAACATTATTTTATCTTATTTTTTCTTTTATTTTGTTTACTTTACTCCAAAAGAACAATTTTACTTAGTAGTTAAAATCTGTTATCAATAAGTTTTATTAACTTTATTAAGAGGTAAATAAAAAAAATTTTTGTGTAACAAATTATCAGTCAATTTTTATAATCAGCTGATATGTTATCCCTTAAACTGTTTTGCAGGCAAATTTGCCTGCATTTTNTAAGGAAACTACTTCTCAATTCCTAAATAAAAATATTCGACACAAAATTTTACATATATTTATAATTTTTAAAAATATTTTATTAAGTAAATAAGAGTTTAAATATAAGTAGACCTGTTATTAAATACTTGTCAACCCATCAAACCCGATCCTAACTATACTTGCACGCAAAATTATTTTGGGGCCCCGAAATTGCAATTTCGGGGAAAAAAGTCGAAATAGTTTTTCATAGAAGACGAAATTATTTTACTTAAAACCCGAAATTTTTTGACCACCCAGATTTATTCTTTGATTGAAGATACACATAACTGGGTACTTTTTTTACTTCCATATATAGAATAGATTCTGCATAAATCTCAAAAAGTCGAAATACCTCAAAAATCCAAAATCAATTCTGGGAACATGTATAATCCTAACCCATTAACCCAACCCCTTACCCTGCAGAAATTTGTTTTATTTCTTTCTTAAAAGGTTTAATAACATTATTTTATCTTATTTTTTCTTTTATTTTGTTTACTTTACTCCAAAAGAACAATTTTACTTAGTAGTTAAAATCTGTTATCAATAAGTTTTATTAACTTTATTAAGAGGTAAATAAAAAAAATTTTTGTGTAACAAATTATCAGTCAATTTTTATAATCAGCTGATATGTTATCCCTTAAACTGTTTTGCAGGCAAATTTGCCTGCATTTTATAAAAATTAATGTAAATCCTTTAATAATTTCTTTAAATATTGACCAATCATTTTTGTAATTTTTATAGACAATGATTATATATTTTTATTTAAAATTTTAAAATTTAATAAAAATATCATATGTACAAAAAAAAATTAAAAATAAAATACTTTTTTTTAAAAAAATTTTAAAAATAATTGCTACCTATATAAGTCAATTATTTACTAACTAAATATTAAAAATATTACTAAGTAACCTCAAAGTTTAGAATGAATCACATCCACCATAAAATTTTCATGCCCATTACTTTAAATTTAACTAAATAATAACTGTTTATATTTTAAAATTTCAAAAAATTATTGTATAAATTTTAAAAATTTATTATTCGATTAATTTTAAAGTAATGGGCATGAGAATTTTGTGGTAGATGTGATTCATTCTCAACTTTGAAGTTGCTTAGTAATGTTTTTGATGTTAATTAGTAAAAACAAATTTTACAAATTTAAAAAAAAATTATTATTTATTTTGCTCTTATTTAAAGTTGAAATTCTACTTCATAATCCCAAAACTCATAATAGTAACTTTTTTTTATCATGATTAATTCTATATTTTCTATTATTATTTCAGCCAGCTCCGATCAATTTTCAAGAAGATGTTTAAAGATAAAGAGTAAATTTTTGTAAAATCGATACTTTATTAAAAAATAGTCAATTTTCAAACACAAAGATTGTGTAACTTTTATATGATAGTTCGAAAGTTTTAAGTTTGATCATATGCTATTAATAATCAGCTATTCATGATAAAAATTTCATCACATAAACTGAAATTTCCATTAATTTTTATATGTGACATATTTAAGGAAAAATTTGTGGGCAAATTTGCCCGGAATTGTTTACAGTTTAAGGGATAAATTATTGATACAATAATAATAATAAAATGAAATTATTTCACAATCTGATTTATTTCATTTAATTATTCTTGTGGTATATGTAATTTTATAATTTTGTCAAAGATCAACAATTTAATGCACATTAAATATAAATTTCTCAATAAATATTTAACCAAAAAATACAAAATTTAAATATATATATTTAAAGACTTTCCAAATCTGCTTACTTTTTAATCCAAATATAGTTATGAAAGTGGTTCAAAAAATCGAAATGGGTCAATTTTTTAGTATAAATTTCTTAAAAATTTTACTTTGAATTTGAACATCGATTATTCATTTATTTAAAGTTAGATAGATATGAAATTTATATATTATATATATTTTGTCTTATTCTTTAAGATTACTTATAAGCATTTTTTATATTTTATTAACAAAAACCTAACTTTAATATGTTAAAACTATAGGTGCAAACTTATGTTTAACTAAAGGTTACGTCAATGTGTCACTTGACATAGTAGTTAAGTCATGAAGACGCATGAAATAACTATAGACGTATGATGTAACTATAGACGTATGCCGTAATTATAGACATATGCCGTAACTATAGATGTATGCCGTAACTATAGACATATGACGTAACTATGAAATACATAACATATTAAACATATTGTTATACAGATAATTTTAATTTCATAAATATTAATAAAAAATAATAAAATAATAAATAAATAAAAAATCTTTGGCTCTTTTTTTTATTTAAGATTCTTAACTTGTGTATTATATATATAAATTATCTGATGTGATTTTATTATGTAATATATAAATTATCTGGTATGATTTTATTATATAATATAGTTTAAAAAATAAAATATAAAAAATCAACTTGATATGCAGTGTGTAACAATAAATACCATTACAGATTTTATTTATTTTTTTCTTCTGATACCAATAAAATAATTTATAATGTATTATAAAATAATTAAAATAATTAATTAAAGATCAAAATAAATTTGCATAAACTTTTACAAATATTATCTTATCTTATATTATCTTCATCACCAGTCATTTAGGAAATCAAATGTAACAGATAATTTAGATTATAATATGAATTTTGATGCTACTACATTAGTTAATGAAATTTTTGATAATTAATTATATATGTAAATAATTATAATTTTTAAAATTTAATAAATAATATTACATGACTTAACTAAGTTATATCAACGTCATACATCATAAATTATGTCAAGCGTCAATACGTCAAATACATGTCTAGGATACGTCTTTTATACCTGCCGCCTAAATTCAAAATCCAAATGCCGAAATCCCAAATGCCGAAATCCCAAATCCCAAATCCCAAATTATAATTAGTATCTTTTGCCAAAATCCCAAATCCCAAATTCCAAATATTAGTAATTTGTGCATTTTGGCGTCCCAAATCCCAAATTATTTGGGATTTGGGCAACACGTATAACGTCTTTAATACGTCTATGACTTGACTTAACTTTGTAATACATCACGTCAATAAGTTTGCACCTATAGTTACAACATTTGTTAATCATTTTTAAATTTTATTGATTCCTCAAATATTTCAAACCCATGTCGATTATTTTAAAAAATTAAAAAAAAAAATCTGTAAATAATTACCAATTGGAACTACATATAAAAACTTCCTTAACTATTAATATAACAATAAAATGGTACTAAGTATAGTTAAAGTTTAATATATGGAGCATCTACTGTAAAAATTTCAGATTTTTAAATTGAGAATTGTGTTTAATATTAACGGTTGAATATCTAACATATTATTCTCTCAATTCTCATTATATAAGATTGAAAATTTTACAAAAGATGCTTCATATTTCAGGCTTCAAAATAACTTAAAAGCACATTTATTGTTAAGTTAATAAATAATCAAGTTTTTCATATATAAACAATCGTTACAATTATTTTCGAATTTTTTTTATTTTTTTAAAATTTTATTAAATTTCGGTCATTTTTATTCATGTCTAATTAAAGTCAAAAATTTTATTAGGTACCGAAAAAAACGTCAATAATTAAAGTTGTAGATATTATTTCTGGCTACAATTTTATATAATATAATTGGTATTGAGGCAACACGAAGGTAACCAATGTCACGGGGATGAGAAAGGATGATATGTGTCACTATTTGGATGAAATATCTTTGTGCATCATCCTTCATCTTGGATGAGATTTTATTTTTCGCCTAACACAAGAACGTGTTTATGGATGGTGGAAGATGAAGGTAAACAATAGAAAATTTATAAAAGAAGCTGCGGTTGGAGAAAAGAACAAGAGATTCCTTTTGGGCAAACATTTTTTTTATTCAATTTTATACTCAAAATTATAATAAATCCTCTTACAATCCTAATAATAATTGAAATAGTTCTAAAATATTCTTTTATTTTTGTAATAGACTTTTTTTTTTGATTTTTGATTAATAATAAAAATAATAAATAATTTCTTCGCAATAGTTAATTCTAATAATAAATGATCCTATAGTGACCTAATAATTCTAAAATTATCTTGTAATAAAATAAACTTTTGCATAGCAATAGGGATAAGATATGCCAAAGCAGTAATATATCTCTATTGTTATACTTTTGTAACAAATCTTTATAAATACTTTTAATAAACTACTTTTATTTCTCTGAAAAGCTACTCTAAAAAGGTCTATCAATTTTGGTAGTGTGCAAGCAGTAATAAAGGTACTTTTACTCCACTTGCTCATCGAACCTTCAGATATTACACGAAATTGTATTGTTTAAGAGTGTTAGCACAAGTCGAAATCTGTATTTCGGGCACCTATCGGGCACTTATCGGGGACCTATCGGGGACCTATCGGGCCCCCCGATAGGTCCCCGATAGGTGTAAATAAATACTAGTCGGGGAGATATCGGTCATTTATAAAAAATCGGGTCCCCGATATATTAAAGTANTTTTTTTTGATTTTTGATTAATAATAAAAATAATAAATAATTTCTTCGCAATAGTTAATTCTAATAATAAATGATCCTATAGTGACCTAATAATTCTAAAATTATCTTGTAATAAAATAAACTTTTGCATAGCAATAGGGATAAGATATGCCAAAGCAGTAATATATCTCTATTGTTATACTTTTGTAACAAATCTTTATAAATACTTTTAATAAACTACTTTTATTTCTCTGAAAAGCTACTCTAAAAAGGTCTATCAATTTTGGTAGTGTGCAAGCAGTAATAAAGGTACTTTTACTCCACTTGCTCATCGAACCTTCAGATATTACACGAAATTGTATTGTTTAAGAGTGTTAGCACAAGTCGAAATCTGTATTTCGGGCACCTATCGGGCACTTATCGGGGACCTATCGGGGACCTATCGGGCCCCCCGATAGGTCCCCGATAGGTGTAAATAAATACTAGTCGGGGAGATATCGGTCATTTATAAAAAATCGGGTCCCCGATATATTAAAGTATCCGATATTTTTTTTTAATCAAATATTTTATATCCCCGATAGGTGTATTAAATATTACCGATATTTATTAAGGTACCCGATTTTTGTAATAAATATCAGCTACCCGATATTTATTTACAACTATCGGGTGCACGATATTTATTTTACAACTATCGGGTCACCGATATGTGTAAATAAATAATATCGGGTCACCGATATGTGTAAATAATATCGGACACCCGATATACATTTTAGCATATCATGTTTTTAACCTTTATTTACACTTATCAGAAACACAATATTGAATTTCTCGTGTTCAAATATAATATTTACTTCTCAAATCAAGTTTAAATCAAGTTTTCATACATGCTAAGAGATTATTTAAAACAATAAAAATATAACTATGCTTTATTATTTATATGAAAATAATATATATAATATAAATAAAATAAAATAAATTAAACAATAAATCTTCTATTCAACGGAATTATTGAGACATAATTATCGCTTTTTCCCACTCGATAATTTATCTTAATTGCTCGACCATATATTCTATGCACTGCTATAATTGAATCTTGACCTTCCTCGCAGTATTCTACTTTCCATAATTCTGTATTTGACTTTTCGGGTTCCATAAATTTATGTTTAAATCGTATATTAGAGGAAGGCGCATTTTTATACCATTTGACATATGCTAGAAGATGTGTTTTGGGTCCTTTTGGAAGTGTTAGAGTATGTTCGAAATAATATTGTACCTCTCCAGGGTAAATATCACTGCTTCCATCTCTGTATGCTTTCCACTTCGCTAATATAATTGCATTATTTTCATGTCGTCCAGCGATCATGGACCCAAATATTTCATTACCAATTATTAATCTTGCATGTTGGTTCATAGTTACTTCCATACACGCATTTACATCCTTCTTTTTTCTATTATATAATGTTGCATACCATTCGCATAATATTTTTTAAACTTCTATAGGAATACCTACCTTTTCATGCGAAGGCGTCAGCATACGTCCTGGTATAAGTTCAGTGCCATAGATCTTATTAGATATATCATGTCTCATTGAGATAAAATACTGTAACTCTTCTCTATCAAATTCATTAGTTACAGCTAAACTGCCGGCAGCTTTCTTTAGAGAAAGAAATTGATGGAACTTCTCTAGGAGACCAGATGTCCATTGAAGTGTCAGATGATAATCCACAAGCGAATTTTTAAGAACAATTCGCATAAGTTCAGGTTCGATCTGTCGATTACTGTTGGGATATGAACCTATGAAAAGATTTGTGTTAAAATTTTATTTATTATAATTTCGTACACCCGATATGTGTGGCTTACCTATATATCCATTTAATCGCTCGTACGGGAATAACCAAAAACTATAAACAGAGCCATAATCCCGTATGCATTCAGGAATATGCATTGATAAATGGATATTACTTGTAATAAATTCAGGCCCATAGGTTCTTTCTATATTTATTGACATATCCCTTAATCTTTCTTGGGCTTCTTGCAGATCATCTTCAGTAACAAATCTAGCAACCAATAAGTTACACGCCCGAACAAAATGTCCCAATATCTTTCTATCATTATCATCTAACATGTCCCATAAAATTGTTGTTGCATATATCATAATAAAGGTCTTCCATTGGT
>PQFF01000019.1:942385-953699 GCA_003547095.1 Diversispora epigaea
TTTTCTCTTTCAATTTATTACCGAAATATTACTAATACTTATTTTTTCTCTCTTTTTTTTTTAATATTATATGCAAAAAAACCAATTTCTGATTTATTTCTGAAATGCTTTTATTCTTTAACAATTATTACTAATTTATTATCGATTTATTACCGAAATTTCCTTAATACTTATTTTTTTTTTAATCTATTTTCGCGTAATATTTAGCTAAAACACTTGCTCAGAAATGTACTTGATCCCAAATCGGCTTCAAGTACTACTACTCAATTACAACGGAAACGAAACTATTCCGATGAAATTCAGCGGTATGATTTCCCCCCTCCAGCGAAAGCCCCTAATTGGGCATGTAATGAACAAGAAGATGTCGTTTATGACACTGAATTCGTGCAAACGGAGGGGGAAGACGAGCCGAGTTTTGCTAATACTTCTAGTTCAAAAATTTCGGCCGAACAAGAATAAGTATATAATATATAGACATTTATCAATATATTTTAGGATATTTTAATATTATTTTTATTATTTTTAATGATTATTTTTAGATTATTTAATAAAGAACATTAGCCATTTTCGTTTACTTACCGGATTTTAACCAATTCTTGAATATTTGTTTCTGATTTCCATCAGAATTTTGACCAAGTTTACTTTCCGAATTTTGAATATTTGTTTCTGATTTCTATTAGAATTTTAACTAAGTTTTCTTTCCGATTTTTTGAATATTTCTTTCCGATTTCTAGAATTTTGACCAAGTTTACTTATCGTTTTCTTTCCGGATTTTGAATATTTCTTTCTGATTTCTATCGGAATTTTGACCAAGTTTACTTACCGTTTTCTTTCCGGATTTTGAATATTTCTTTCTGATTTCTATTAGAATTTTGACCAAGTTTACTTACCGGATTTTGAACAATTTTTGAATATTTCTTTCTGATTTCTATCGGAATTTTGACCAAGTTTATTTACCGGATTTTGAATATTTCTTTCTGATTTCTATCTGAGTTCTGAATAAATTTACTTACCGGATTTTGAACAATTCTTGAATATTTCTTTCTGATTTCTATCAGAATTTTGACCAAGTTTACTTACCGGATTTTGAACAATTTTTGAATATTTCTTTCTGATTTCTATCGGAATTTTGACCAAGTTTATTTACCGGATTTTGAATATTTCTTTCTGATTTCCATCAGAATTCTGAATAAATTTACTTACCGTTTTCTTTCCGAATTTTGAATATTTCTTTCTGATTGCTATCAGAATTTTGAATAAATTTACTTACCGGATTTTGACCGATTGTTGAATATTTCTTTCTGATTTCTATCAGAATTTTTATTACCGAATTTTTGCCGATTGGTTGCCAATCGGCATAACAATCGGCAAAAAAAAAAAGAAAAATTTCGTCCGACTTTCGGTTATATTTTGGCTGAAAATCGCACAGCCGAATTTTAGCCGAATTGGACCATTTCGACTAGTGTTACTAAACCCCATAATCGATCCCAAATTCTTAACATTATATGAAGTTCATCTGGAATATAATGATCTAATGAAATTATTGAAAGAAGTGGAGGTTTAATGTGACCAGGTGAAGGTTTCTCATTATTTAAAAAAGTTGTTTTGATTTGATCTATATTTTTTTCAATAGTCCAAGATTTATTTATATTTCCAATATCTTTTTTTGTACATAAACACCATGGACAAAAATATTTTGAATTAGCTGAATTAAAACCAAGAATAATTGCCAAAAATTTCCAATCACTACTAAAGTATAATATTATTGTCCATACTTTTCCAGTTAAATCTTTTAATCCGTGTATACTTAAATCATTTAATTCACTTATCATTGGTTCCATTACTTTTTGTAACGTTTCATAATTTTCATTTCCCGGATATAAAATAACAGTAAAATGATAATCAGATTTTTGAAGATTAAGAGTATCATCTAAAATTGTAAATGTAATCATTACGTGTTTTAATTTTCGTCCAACGTTACGTCCATCACCAGATATACGCAAATTAATTATTGAATTGTTAAGAATTTTTCTTTTTACTAAACCAGGAATTATATAAATTAAAATATCTGTAACACGATGATATCCAGCTTTTCCAACATATTTTAAAACTTCTTTTTCAACTTTGGAATTATTAATATTTAAATTTTCATTAATTAAATTAAATGATGAAAAATTTGATATATTTAAAATTGAAATAGGAATTTTATTTGCCATTTCTTCATTTATATTTTTTTTAACTGTATAAATAGCATTTTCACGTGGAAGTTCAGGTAAAAGTGCTGTCAAACTTCGGTAAGAATCTCGTGCAATTGGTCCTTGATCAATTACTTTCAAAAATGCTTCATTTTTTTTGTTTTCTTTTTCTAAATCTCTATTCTCAAAATTAACTTGAATATTTTTATCTTGAACTTTAAAATGAATTTCTTGCAATGCAAAATTGTCATCTGGATGAAAACTACTTTTTACTACATTATTAAAACTATCTGATATAAGTTCACCAAATTTACGTACTCGTTTAATTTTCATTGTATTACCAAGCATATTAAATGGTTTGAGAAATTGGGATTGATATTTCTTTTCGTGTTCTCTTTCTAACTCTTGACTATTTAAACCAAATACATGAATGCCAGAAAGTCTTGTTTTTGTATTAGAGTTTTTTATCTGTACAAAAATTTAACTTTATTTAATTTTTATATATAATATTTTTATATAATACATAATTTATATATATAAATATATACAATAAATATTAAAAGAAAATTTACATGTAAGTATTTATTTGCTACATCTGTTGCCGATTTTATGGATTCTATACAAGTTTGAAACCCATCTCCAAAACCAATCTTGAAAATTGGAAGTGTATTAATATAATTGATCTCACATTTTATTGTATGTTTTGATTTTCCTCGACCCAACTTGTATGAATTAAGTATTGGTCAGGTAATTTATATTGAGTGTTATCACCAGAACGAGAAAAAGTGTATTTAAGTATATTGTTCGAAGGATAAAATCCTTCTTTAATAATAGTATATGTATAAATAGTATTATTTTGATTAAGTTTTAGAATATTGGTTACGGGATAATAAGACATAATAACGCTTATGTTACAAAGGCCGTTATTATNTACATGAATGCCAGAAAGTCTTGTTTTTGTATTAGAGTTTTTTATCTGTACAAAAATTTAACTTTATTTAATTTTTATATATAATATTTTTATATAATACATAATTTATATATATAAATATATACAATAAATATTAAAAGAAAATTTACATGTAAGTATTTATTTGCTACATCTGTTGCCGATTTTATGGATTCTATACAAGTTTGAAACCCATCTCCAAAACCAATCTTGAAAATTGGAAGTGTATTAATATAATTGATCTCACATTTTATTGTATGTTTTGATTTTCCTCGACCCAACTTGTATGAATTAAGTATTGGTCAGGTAATTTATATTGAGTGTTATCACCAGAACGAGAAAAAGTGTATTTAAGTATATTGTTCGAAGGATAAAATCCTTCTTTAATAATAGTATATGTATAAATAGTATTATTTTGATTAAGTTTTAGAATATTGGTTACGGGATAATAAGACATAATAACGCTTATGTTACAAAGGCCGTTATTATATATTACTATTTATCATAACTACCATATTTGCAATTAACCAATCATATTGTTTATTGACCGTCACAATAATTTGACCTCTATAAAATTTGGATCCCTAAAAATTGGGGTTGGTGTATATATACGCTCATATGCTTATCATAAATATTAAAAATAATTCTTGTGTTACTGTGCCATTAATCATATGACTATTACTTTCTAGTTTATTTATATTGTATGCATGTATTACTATAGTGTTATGATACATTTAATTCCGTCATTGTTTAATTCAAATTTTAATTTTTTTTTCTTGAATTTATGCTTACGCTTTGTCAAATAATAGTAGAAAATGAAGATAATAAAATTAAATATTGAATATTTTATTTGCTTTCTTATTGTCTCACAGTTATGGATAATTTCAATTTATTCTTTTCAAGCACCGCAATTAGCTGCCCATTCAACTGCTTTAATTAATAAAATACTTTATTTTATCGGAGGAGATGACTCTGTAACAGATGACCATACCTCTTTCTTTTATCTTGATTTAAATCAATCTTTTGACGCACTATCTCCAACATATGGTCCTCTTAAAGCTCTGCCAGTAGGAATTTTATTGGCAACTGCCTGTGTAGGAGGAGTGAATAATGATACAATTTTTGTATTTGGAGGAACAAATTCTGTTGAGAACCCAACATCTCAAGACAAATTAATTAATACATTTAATACAACAAGCAAAGAATGGTCAACTCCGCAAATTGAAGGAGAACCAATTAGACGTCGAAATATACAAGCAGTTATTGATGCTAAAGGGAAAATGTATATTTTTGGAGGATTCGGTGCATCAGATTATTTTAAAGATATGATTATTTTTGATACAATAACTTTAACATATTCAAATGGATCAACTATTAATGGACCACTTGGTATGGCAGGTTATACTGAGACATTATTACCAAATGGTACTATAATTTATATTGGAGGTGAAGTTTGGAACAGCCTTGTTTCAATCAAGAATGTAAATTTATTATAGTTTTTTGCTATTCGTCTGTAAATATTTTATTTACTTATTTATTTTTAACCAGATTACCATGTATGATATAATTGAAGATTCATGGAATTACGCTGTAAATTATTTCATTAATTAAAATGCGATTTATTTTTTTTAAAAAATATTACTATTACGATAGATATAATCGTACCTTTTATTTTTTAATAGACTGCTAAATCCCCAAATGGTATTGTAGATCGAGGTTATCATTCAGCTGTTCTGAGTATGAATAAGGATCTCTTTCTTTACAATTAACATTTTTTTCTTTACAATTAATCTCTCTCCTTTTTTATTATCATAGCATCAGATGGCCGTGTAATATGTTATGGAGGAATAACAAAAATTTCCATAACTGCAAGCCCTTCTCCTTCTCTTATAGTATTAAATGCAACTTCGTTTGAATGGAGTTATCCAAACAATTTTGGTACGAATGAACCACCTAGACTTTATCTTCATTCAGCAAATTTGGTTGAAAATTATATGATAATTGGATTTGGCAAACTTATTAATTATTTTTTAATAAATTTATTTTAAAATATGTAATTCATTCTTTAAAAATTTCTTTTCATGATGTTTTTTTTTTTTGAATAGGAAATGTTACTACAGAAAACACTAGTTCAAGTATATATATACTTGATATAAGAAATTATACTTGGATTTCTTATTATGAAGCATCCTTGACATCACCATCACCATCACCAACACCGTCACCTTCACCATCACTATCCATCATTATCATCATCACCAGCACCATCACCAGCACCATCACCAGTATTAGACCAACATAAACCTTCTCTTTCAGCAGGAGCAATTGTAGGAATAACTATTGGCGTTGCAATTGTCTTGGGACTTTTATTATTCTTTGGAATACGTTATTATAGAAAAGCATTCTTATCCTATCCCCCGGGATAGACTTGTACTCTGTTCGTGGGGATAATCTTTTATCCTATACCTCCAGGGGTATAGAATTTTAACCTGATATGATTGAATTTTTCCTGAATTAAAGTAGCTTCGAAACAAATTTTATCAATAATTTATATTATTAATTTTTATTTTATAAAAACTATCAACTATTTATTCTTTAACAAATGTAATATATAAATTTCAATCAATTCTTTGAGAAAGTAAGGATAGTTTCCAACCAAAAATATTTTGCAATATGTCAATGGACATGCTGGTACAGTAATTGCTAAAGCTGTGAGAACTGTTAATCCAAGACAAAAGAATCAAGAAACAATTCAAAATACATTTTTTAATGTTTTAATTGTTATTACATAGTTAAAAATGTGCATTTATTCAAAAAAAAAATTAAGCTAATGTTATATACATATTATTCTCCATGTACAAAGTCACCAAAATCTCTACTATCTTCCATCAGAAAATTTAATAAGGTAATATTATTTAATATTACGAGACCTACGGAGATTTACGCAATTGCACTACATCATGTAATATGCATACATAATATTACATCTTATTAGTTTTCCTGATGTCCATTATTTTTATTGCTTCTTCCACCTTTATCTTAAGAAATTAAGCACAATGCTATTTCTGGAACTAATATCTCTCTAATATATACAGGTTGTTTAGGATAGCATAACTCTTTTGTTAAAATACGGATTCAAAGAAAAAAACCATTGAGTACTTCTTTTATAATATTCGTTCCTCAAGTACAATAATAACCTGGTAAAAAATAATTTTTGAAATGCTCACATATCTGTATTTTAATAAATATATTATATATACATTTAAAAACTCAAAACTGCGTAGGCGTGTTTTCTTTTTTTGGTAAACCTGATTATAAATTTCAATAGTAAATTCCTGGTAATAGCTATATATTTTTCTATTTATAATATTTAAAAGTTCATCTTTCATTTTAATTTTTTTTCTTAAATTTATGCTTTATCAAAATAATATACAAATAATAAAATTAAATATCGAATATTTTATTTATTTTCTTATTGTCTTATAGTTATGTATAATTTTAATTTATTCTTTTAAATACTTGCCCACTCAACCGCTTTAATTGATAAAAACTTTATTTTATTGGTGGAGATGACTTTCCTCCTTCTTTTATCTTAATTTAGATCAATCTTTTTACATACCGTCTCTTGCATATGCATATACCAATCTTGAAGCTCTGCCAGTAGGAATTACACGTGTGGGAGGAATAAATAATGCTACAATTTTTGTATTTGGAGTAATAAATCAGGATAAGATCTCAAAATCTAAATTATTGATAAACTAGGTATGGTTAACTCTGCAGATTGAAGGAGAACCAATTAGAAGTCAAAATTTATAAGCAGTTATTGATACTAAAGGAAATATGTATATGTTTGGAGGATTCTATGCATTAAGAATTTTAAAGATATGATTATTTTTAATACTGTAACTTTTACGTATTCAAATGATTCAACTATTAATGGACCACCTCGTATGGCAGGCTATAACAAATGGTATTATAATGTATATTGGAGGCAGGACTTGGAATACAAATGTCACTACTGTTGTTCTAATTAAGAATGTAAGTTTTATTAATCTTTATTATAGTTTTTTGTTATTCATCTGTAGATATTTTATTCTTTAGCCGGATTTCCATATATGACATAAATAAAGATTCTTGGAATTGCATTATAAATTATTTCATTAATTAAAGTACAATTTATAATATTAATAAGAGAAAGAGATAATTGTACTTTTTGTTTTTCTAATAGATTGCTAAATCCCAAAAATGATATTGAAGATCGAAGTTATCATTCAGCTGTTCTGAGTATGAATAAGGATCTCTTTCTTTATAATTATCTTTTTTTGTTACAATTAATCTCTCCTTTTTTATTATTAAAGTACCAAGTGGCCGTATAATATGTTATGGAACACCTTGACATATTTTATTGCAAAATACAACTTCATTTGAATGGTGTTTTCCAGAACATTTTGGTAGAATGAACTACCTAGACTTTATTTCATTTAGCGAATTTGGTTGAAGATTATATTATAATTGGATTTGGTAAACTTATTACTTTTTTTTTTATTTTAAAAATATGTAAAATTCATCCCCCCCCCAAAAAAAACTATTAATTAAAAAAGTCTTTTTCATGATTATTATTTCTTTTGAATAGGAAATGTCACTTCAAAAAACTAGTTCAAGTATATATATTCTTGATATTCTTGATATAAGAAATTGTACTTGGATTTCTTATTATAAAAGATCCTTGCCATCAACACCAGAAGAAACAAACCAGTTAAACCTAAATTCCCTCTTGTGGTAGGAGCAATCATAGGAATAACTATTGGTGTTGCAATGATCTTGGGAATCTATTATTTTTTGGAATATGTTACGACAGAAAAAGTCCTAATTTTTATGTATCTGGATCTTAAGAATAGAATACTGTAATACTTCAGAGTTCTACTATTCTCTGGTTTACAAAAATAGGTTGATGTCGGTCAGGTGGAATACCTTCCTTTGCCTGAATTAAATTCTTAATTTTTCAGTAATAAAACTTCCAAAGTAATAGCCTTTCTAGTTAAATTTTTCACAAAATCCGATGACAGTAGAATTTATATTACAAGTTATAAATGTTTAGTGGAATCATCTTGAAAATAATCTTCTGACTTTTTAAAAAGAGGCATCAAAATTAAAATAATTAATGATTCATTTGTTTTAAAATACTTAAAGGAAATATTAAAATATATTCATATAATTTCTAAATATTAAGTCAAAGAAGTAGAAAAAAATGACACATTTATGATCATGCTCATTTTTAACAAGACACAAAAAACTGTTCACAAAATGCACTTGTTATTTATTAATTTTAATTTTTGTATATCGCAAACTAAAATAATAATAAAAGTATATTCTAATTTTTCACGTTTATAAAATGAACAAAAAAATAATAAAAAATGCGTACATAAATCATAAAATAAACCCTTTTTTAGTTATTATTTTTTTAATTTATGCATAAAGAATGGTCAATAAATATACTTTGAAAATTTTTAATGGATATTTTTGTTTATTTTGTCTTTGATAAATGTAAGAAAGCAAAATATACTGCACAAAATATGTACATTAAATTATATTTATTATTAATCAACATTAGAGTAGTTCCTTATCTACAATTTATCTCCCCAAAAATTGTGATTCAAGTTGGAACAATTTCCATTGAAGATAAAAATGCAAATTCCGAAACCTAACAAAGGTCAATATTCAAATTCGCAGTTACAATTAATCGATATGAAAATATGGAATGCAAAAAATTAGATTAATTTGATTTTATATTTATAATTTATTTGTTTTAGTTTAAAAAAAAAATAAATTCTTTTTTCCCTGGATGTCTTATGTTGAAAGATTAATTTTTATTTTATTATTTGTTACGAAAAAAAAATTCTAATTCATTTTATTTGAGATCAAATTTTAAAAAATTGGAAGTAACAATAATAAGTCTATTCCTTCAAAAAATTCTAACATAGGAAAAACAAAAATGAAGATGGAATCGAGATTATTGTATAAAATTTATTTTTAATTAAAGATTTTATAAAATATTTCTTATAATTACAAAAAAAGGGCTAAAAAATAATAATGATTACCTAGGAGAATCCGGACATCGAACTTAAAAATAAAATTAAATATTTAATTACTATTATCATTTTATTATTTTTATTATCTTTATTATTTTATTATTTTTATTATTTTTATTATTTTATTTTTTATTTAGATAATAGAGAAGATTGCGATACGATGCTATAAATTATTGTTCAGTAATAAACCAGGTGAACATAAGGGTCAAAAAAAATTTTATCCGATAACTTTTGTATATTAAGTATTCATTTAATAAATATACATTAGTTATTTATTAATTATATATATTAAAAAATCAAATAATGAATAATTATATTTATATATAATTCATGACTTAATATTCTTAAAACAAAAAGGCAAAAAAAAGTAAAAAATTATTATAATCAATGTTTAGATAAATCCCAAATGATATTGAAGATCGAAGTTATCATATAAATAAGGATACAATTAATGTTTTTTTCTTTACAATTAATCCCTCTCCTTTTTTATTATTCCTATAGATGGCCATATAATATGTTATGAATAGCAGAATTATACTACATATAAGTCCTTCTTTTCCGCAAATTTAATTTGATGGAAATTCTTTTTTCCCCCAGCAATATTCACATCCATCTGATCCAAAATCTGGAATTTCGACTCATCTGATCAAATTACTTTGTTTCACATTTTTTCCAGTTAAAGTAACGATTTTTTCCTCTTTAATACTAATATATTTCTTTTGAGAGCTTATGAACAGTATTTGCACCTTAATGTTATCTACAATTTTATAAGACTTTCGAAGAGCAACAGCAGTTGGAGCTTCATTTGTTATTGATATTCATAAAACATACAAAAATTAAAATTTATATATACAATAAATAAATTTTAATTTTTCGTGTTCATAAATTTGTTTATTTTATTTTTGCTATATTTTGTCCATTTTATTTTTATAAATGTAAGAAAAATGCTCATTAAGATATACTTTACAAAATATGTACCTAAAATGATTATATTGAGTTTTAGGATTTTGTCTTTTGTCGCATTGAGTAGTTTTATTGGTCAGGGTTAGTTCTGTATTTTTAGGGTGGACGCGGACATGGTGACCCAGAACTTGGATTAAAAATTGCCAATCAAAAATTAATCTATGCAAAATGTTAGATCCCTTTTATCTTGTAATTTTGATCTTAAATGTTGAAAAGCTTTTGAAAAACCCTTCAGATAAAAGTTAATTTATTATTTAAAATAAAATCTTGACATGTTGTATAATTTTTTCGTTATCTCATTTCTTCAGAACGTACTGGATTTTGATATTGAATCTTAAATCTATCTTTTATTTATGTCATTTGTTGACGAATATTATTTCTTTATCCCACGGTCCCTAATTGGACATCCATTATTTTTTTTTTATTTTCACGGTTAATTTGTGACTCAATATTTCCATTTTGCTAAAAATAAACACATCGAGTAACCAAAAAGTATACTGAGCCTATTGCGATCTTTACGCCATGAAAAATGGGGTTTGTGTCCCATTAATATTAAAACACAATTTCATATCAAATAATCTTAAAGTACAAGACATTTCATCAGATAATTGTACTTTACCTATATTACAAATATCTTATTGTTAGAATATTTATAAAATATGCTAAATTTTAAAATGAATAAATAATTTTATTTAATATATTTAATATAGAATCAATTATTAAAAAAAAATCATTTAATCCGAAAATTCATCAGTCCCGGAACTTGAAAAAATCATCATTATAAATTTTCAATATTATGCAATTCATTATTACCAGGTGACAATACACTCTTCCTTACTAGCAAAATAAAATAAAAAACTATAAAAAGAAAAACTATTTATTTGTCCTTAGAAGAATGAATTTCGCATTTTTCACAAATATAAACGAGTGATACGTAAAGGTGTGGAGTCCGGTCAATCACATGAGTGGAGTACAGAAATGTAAAAACAAGCACATATGTGTACAAGTATTTTAACCCTGTCTTACTCTAAATAACTGACCAATCCCTAACCCTAACCCTACCCTAGTTTTAATCACATGATATTTGAGAGTTTTTTTACACCTTTGTACACCGTACG
>PQFF01000019.1:953892-1027676 GCA_003547095.1 Diversispora epigaea
CGTACGGTGTACAAAGGTGTAAAAAAACTCTCAAATATCATGTGATTAAAACTAGGGTAGGGTTAGGGTTAGGGATTGGTCAGTTATTTAGAGTAAGACAGGGTTAAAATACTTGTACACATATGTACTTGTTTTTACATTTCTGTACTCCACTCGTGTGATTGACCGGACTCCACACCTTTACGTATCACTCCTTATTTTATGCCTGTACAGTGTACACCACTCATCTGGTTGACCGGACTCCACACCTTTCCGTAATACCTTAGGTAAACGTATCACTATAGTGTTGTGATACATGAAATGTGTAAAAATATTTAGTCCTGTCATTGTTTAACTAAATTTATGCTTTGTCAAATAATAGTAGTAAAAAAATGAAGATAAAAAAATTAAATATTGAATATTTTATTTACTTTCTTATTATCTCACAGTCATGGATAATTTCAATTTATTCTTTTAAATCACCACAAATACTTGCCCACTCAACTGCTTTAATTGATAAAAAACTTTATTTTATTGGAGGATTCAACTCTGAAACAGATGACCGTACCCCCTTCTTTTATCTTGATTTAAATCAATCTTTTAACATATCATCTCCTGCATATGTTTATCTTGAAGGTCCGCCAGTAAAAATTGCATGGGCAACCGCTTGTGTAGGAGGAGAAAATAATGCTACAATTTTTGTGTTTGGAGGATTAAGTTGGTATGATAACTCAACATCTTATATTAAGGATAAATTAATTAATACATTTGATACAGCAAGTCTAGAATGGTCAACTCCACAAATTGAAGGAGAACCACTCAGACGTCGAGATCTTCAAGCAGTTATTGATACTAAAGGAAATATGTATATGTTTGGGGGAGCGTATTCATTCTATAATAATACTGAATCTATTAGAGTTTTTAATATCACTTTTAACTATCCAAATTATTCGTTTCAAACTTTTAAAGATATGGTTATTTTTAATACAATAACTTTTAAATATTCAAATGGTTCGACTATTAATGGACCACTTGGTATGACAGGTTATACTGCAACATTATTACCAAATGGTATTATAATTTATATTGGAGGCAAAGCTTGGAGCGACACTGCTGATACTACGATTCCAATTATAAATGTAAGTTTTATTAATCTTTATTATAGTTTTTTGTTATTCATCAGCTATCGTTTTATTTATTTATTTTTTTGAACCAGATTACCATGTACGATATAAATGAAGATTCTTGGAATTCCACTGTAAATTATTTTATTAATTAAATTGCGATCTATTTTTTTTTATTAAGATATATAATAAGAGATAATTGTGCTTATTATTTTAATAGACTGCTAAATCTCCAAATGATATTCTAGATCGAAGTTATCATTCAGCTGTTCTGAGTACGAAAAAAATCTCTTTTTTTACAATTAACTTTTTTCTTTATGATTAATCTCTCTCCTTTTTATTATAGCATCAAATGGCCGTATAATATGTTATGGAGGAATAGCAGAATTATACAAAGCTGTAAGTCCTTCCCTTATAGTATTAGATACAACTTCTTTCGAATGGAGTTCTAAAAAAGAGGTCGGTACGAATAAACCACCTATGCTTTATGCTCATTCAGCAAATTTGGTTGAAAATTATATGATAATTGGATTTGGTATAATTTTTTTTTAATAATTTATTTTAGAGATATGTAAAATATGTAATTCATAAAGATAATTTATTAATTAAAAAAAATCTTCTTTTCCATAATTATTTTTCTTTGAATAGGAAATATTACTGATGGGGATCCACCTACACTAAGCACTAGTTCAAATATATATATACTTGATTTGAGAAATTATACTTGGATTTCTTATTATGAGGCATCCGAACCATCACCATCACCATTACCATCAACATTACCATCACCAACACCAGGAACAAACAACATATTAGGCCATCCTAAACTTCCTCTTTCAGTAGGAGCAATTATAGGAATAACTATTGGTGTTGCAATCGTCTTGGGACTTTTATTATTCTTTGGAATACGTTTTTATAGAAGAGCATCCTTATCTTATACCTCCAGGATTAAGGGTATAGAATTTTAACCTGAGATGATTAATTAAAGTAGTTTCGAAACAAACTTTAATAATTTTTATTATTAATTTTTGTTTTATAAAAACTACCAACTATTTATTCTTTAACAAATGTACTATCTCTGGTTATAGAAGAGTTATGTACATGTTCGGACACTTATCGGGTACCTGATAAGCTTTTATCAGTACCTATCATACATCTATTGGTCAATATTTTTTTCAAATCTTATAATACACCTATTGGACATTTTATTTTCTATCAGTCATATATCGGCCATATACATATTTTGTTTTTATACTTTTCTTTTATTTAATTATCATTATTTTGATAAGGATATGTATTTTATTAATAAAAATATAAAAATTTGATTACATTTATCTTATATAAAATGTTTATTATAAAGTATTATTATATAAAATAAAACATTATTATAATCTATACTATTCATTTTTTATTTATTTATTTTTTTTAGATTTTTAGATTTTCTTTCTTTTCTTTTTTTTTCTACTGGAACGACTTGTTTTTATCATCACCATGATTATCCTTATTATCATTACCATTATCCTTATATCATTATCATTATCTTCTTTTTCACTTTCAGGATCATATATTGGAATTTCTTTATCTTCCCAATTTTTATATCTAAGAGCTACTCGATTTAAGGTCCAAATTAGAGCGTCCAAAGAAATTTTGGCATTATCATTATTATATATCTAAAGTGAATCTTATTATATTTCTTGTAATTTGTTTTTTTTTCTCAACCTTTATACCATCAAGTTGATTCGGGCATGTAATAATTTTTTTAACTATAAAATTATTTACTAGCATTATGTGTAAAAAATAGTAATCTTATTAATTTACATACTTGATCTGATCGTCACCACTTATCTTTAATACTGTGGCAGTCTGCCCAGAACAAAGAGTAAAGTTACGTCAATCAGTCCCACTAAATCAAACTCTCGTCACACCCCTTTTCATACTAACTCAACGTACTCTTGTACGCAATATTTCGTAACGCCTACTATCCACCAGTAGGATCAAGCAGTCACTTGCCTACTCGCAACGAATAGATATATAAAATAAACTCTTAACACAGTACACACAGGTGCGATCTGAAGGTACGTGAGTAAGTGGAGTAAAAGTATCTTTTTACAGCTCACTACACAAACTTCCGAATCTTAGCTTCAGACTTTATTCAGTAACTTTATTCGAGAAATTACAAAATTAGTAATAGAGGTATTACAGGCTGTTAACCGTTTCTCACCAATATTACCATTATCACGAAATAAAAATATTAAAATGTATCAAATTATTACAGTGTATATCAAAACTTTTAAACTTATTGCAAAGATGTAACAACAAAAATATATCACTGCTTTGGCGTGTCTTATCTCTGCTGCTAAATCAAAACAATATGTTTCTATTTTTATTATTTTATTTTATTATAAAATGCGAACCAAAAGATCATTTATTATTTTATTACAAATTAGGTGAAAGATTTTTGTAATTATTCAAAATGTACCAAAAGAAAATTAGGAATTATAAAAATTTCAGAAATGAGCCGNGCCAGTAGGATCAAGCAGTCACTTGCCTACTCGCAACGAATAGATATATAAAATAAACTCTTAACACAGTACACACAGGTGCGATCTGAAGGTACGTGAGTAAGTGGAGTAAAAGTATCTTTTTACAGCTCACTACACAAACTTCCGAATCTTAGCTTCAGACTTTATTCAGTAACTTTATTCGAGAAATTACAAAATTAGTAATAGAGGTATTACAGGCTGTTAACCGTTTCTCACCAATATTACCATTATCACGAAATAAAAATATTAAAATGTATCAAATTATTACAGTGTATATCAAAACTTTTAAACTTATTGCAAAGATGTAACAACAAAAATATATCACTGCTTTGGCGTGTCTTATCTCTGCTGCTAAATCAAAACAATATGTTTCTATTTTTATTATTTTATTTTATTATAAAATGCGAACCAAAAGATCATTTATTATTTTATTACAAATTAGGTGAAAGATTTTTGTAATTATTCAAAATGTACCAAAAGAAAATTAGGAATTATAAAAATTTCAGAAATGAGCCGATCCCTTTTACATCCTAAATTACCAGTCTATTTTATACACTTTCAAACCTGTTTTCCCTCATACTTCGTTGTCACATCTAAACACGTTCTTTTCTATTTTTAAAGATGACACATAAGGATGAAATACTTCGTACAAGGATGAATAATCTGTCATCTAGATGGTAACACACTCATCCGGTTACACTGTCATCTTAATGTCATCTCCCGTGATCTTCGCAACATTTCGAAATCCCGTGCATATCCCATGTGGAATTCGTGCACCCTCAATACAGATTGAGATTGCTTTCATTGTTATTACAATTATTATCATTGTGATTACTATTATCATTATTGTTATTATTACAATTATTATCATCATTATTACAGTTATTATAATTATTATAATTATTATCATTATCATTATTATCGACATCTATGATACCAAATTGCTCTTTTTATTTATAAATTTAAATAAATTAGTTTAAATATAATACCTTGATAATTATCATTATCGTCTGTCATCTCCCATTCCTCCAAGTGGTATCCTGTGCCTTTTAGTATTTTTAAAATATCTTCTCTTAGATAGCGATTAATATATTTATCATTTTCTTGAAAAAGAAATTCAGCTGCCTTGATTCTCTTGTCCTTTTTCTGTAAACAAAAAATACATTAATACTATATCTGATAGTTATATTATTATATAATACTAGGCTTGATAGCTATATTATAATCTTACTGTTTTTATCACTATGTTTTTTTTCATTCTTCATTTGTTTTGTTTTTCATTCCCTTTATCCTCACCCTCTATTGTCTCCTTCTTGTTTTATGGTTCGTTTTTGACATTTCCTTAATTTCCACACTAGCAATCTTATACTTTTTATTTATTTCTTTAGTAAGTTTCGGAAGGATCTTGATAAAAACTTCATCTCTTTGTTTAAACTATGTAAGCTTGGCTTTTATTTCATATATACAGTCAAACCTGTATATAATCATACTGTTGGGCTGACAAAATCTTATGCATATACCTTATAAGAAGTCGTATTACTTAAAATATACTTAAATTTTTTTAAAATATACTTAAAATATACTTAAAATATACTTAAAAATTTCTTAAAATATACTTAAAATTTTTTAAAATATACTTAAAATATACTTAAAATTTTTTAAAATATACTTAAAATATACTTAAAATTTTCTAAAATATACTTAAAATTTCTTAAAATATACTTAAAGTATACTTAAAATAGACTTAAAACAGGTAATGATAAGTATATTTTAAGTACGTGTAAGTATATTTTAAGTATATTTTAAATATATTAAAAATTATGTCACTTGAATTAAATATATTTTTAAGTATATTTTAAGTATATTTTTTACGTATATTTTTAAGTATATTTTTTAAATATATTTTAAGTATATTTTAAGTATTTCAACATATATATTAAAATATACTTAAAATATGCTTAAAATATGCTTAAAAAATATACTTAAAAATATACGTATAAAATATACTTAAAATATACTTAAAAATATATTTAATTCGGGTGACATAATTTTTAATATATTTAAAATATACTTAAAATATACTTACACGTACTTAAAATATACTATCATTACCTGTTTTAAGTATATTTTAAGTATATTTTATACGTATATTTTTAAGTATATTTTTTAAGCATATTTTAAGCATATTTTAAGTATATTTTAATATATATGTTGAAATACTTAAAATATACTTAAAATATATTTAATATATACTTAAAATTTTTTAAAATATACTTAAAATATACTTACACGTACTTAAAATATACTATCATTACCTGTTTTAAGTATATTTTAAGTATATTTTAAGAAATTTTAAGTATATTTTAAAAAATTTTAAGTATATTTCAGGTATATTTTAAAAAATTTTAAGTATATTTTAAATATATTTTAAGTATATTTTAAAAAATTTTAAGTATATTTTAAGAAATTTTTAAGTATATTTTAAGTATACGACTTCTTATAGGGATAGACTGTACATGCTCCAAAAATTGATTTTGATTTTTGAGGCATTTTATTCAGAATCTGTTCTATATATGAAAGTAAAAAAAGTGTGTATTTTTAATCAAAAAATTTATTTGGGTAATCAAAAATTTTGGGTTTTAAGTAAAATAATTTTGTCTTCTATAAAAAACTGTTTCGGCTTGCAGCAATTTTTGGGTGTTCTAAAATAATTTTACGTGCGAGTATAATATAGACAGGTTATGTTTATGTAAGTCAGAGATGCCACAAAAAAAATTATGATATAAAACTTTGTAAAAATTATATCTTTTTATTAATAAAATTATTTTTTCAAATGAATAATTCAAATAGTTTATGCAAGTCGTTACTAAATTATTTTAATTATTCATATCAGTTATGAGATATTTCCCCTTACAGGAGTTTAAAATGTTGTATATAGTAAAAAAAAATTTTTTTTAATAGTAATTTAATATAAACTTTAAACTCAAGATCCTTTTTCATTTATTTATAAACTTTAAATATTTTTTTTCAATTTGATAGAGAATATTATAAAAAATCTTTGATTAAATTTTCAACTTGATATCTTTTAAACTCATAAAGTTTACTTAGAAACAACTGAAATTTTCATAGTATTTTAAAATTTATGTAGATCCTTTTCGCTGAGTTAAAAATTTAAATTTTACTATGAAAATTTCAGTTGCTTCTAAGTAAACTTTATGAGTTTAAAAGATATCAAGTTGAAAATTTAATCAAAGATTTTTTATAATATTCTCTATCAAATTGAAAAAAAATATTTAAAGTTTATAAATAAATGAAAAAGGATCTTGAGTTTAAAGTTTATATTAAATTACTATTAAAAAAAATTTTTTTTTACTATATACAACATTTTAAACTCCTGTAAGGGGAAATATCTCATAACTGATATGAATAATTAAAATAATTTAGTAACGACTTGCATAAACTATTTGAATTATTCATTTGAAAAAATAATTTTATTAATAAAAAGATATAATTTTTACAAAGTTTTATATCATAATTTTTTTTGTGGCATCTCTGACTTACATAAACATAACCTGTCTATATTATACTCGCACGTAAAATTATTTTAGAACACCCAAAAATTGCTGCAAGCCGAAACAGTTTTTTATAGAAGACAAAATTATTTTACTTAAAACCCAAAATTTTTGATTACCCAAATAAATTTTTTGATTAAAAATACNGGCTGTTAACCGTTTCTCACCAATATTACCGTTATTACGAAATAAAAATATTAAAACGTATCAAATTATTACGGTGTATATCGAAACTTTTAAACTTATTGCAAAGATGTAACAACAAAAATATATCACTGCTTTGGCGTGTCTTATCTCTGCTGCTAAATCAAAACAATATGTTTCTATCTTTATTATTTATTTTTATTAAAAAAATGCGTACCAAAAGATTATTAATTTTTATTACAGATTAAGTAAAAGATTTTCGTAATTATTCGGAATATGCCAAAAGAAATTAAAATCATAAAATTGTAAAAAATGAGTCGATCCTTTTCACATCCTAAATTACCAGTCTATTTTATACACTTTCGAACTTATTTTCCTTCATCCTGTGTTGTCGCGTCTAAACACGTTCTTTTCTATTTTTAAGGATGACACACAAGGATGAAATACTTCGTACAAAGATGAATAATCTGTCATCTAGATGGTAACACACTCATCCGGTTACACTGTCATCTTAATGTCATCTCCCGTGACCTTCGCAACATTTCGAAATCCCGTGCGCATCTCATGTGGAATTCGTGCACCCTCACTATAATACAGCAATTCAGGGGAAATGTCCTATGTCTGATATGAGTTATCACTAAAATTATTAAATTATTCAAAATTATTTAATTCATCTAAATCATCTAATTCATCTAAACAATTATTGTTTAAATCTAATGTATCAAAGTATTCATTGATTTATGATAAATAATAATGATGATAAATAGTGATAATGGTGGTGGTGATGGTGATGATGATGATGATGAATGAATGATAATTAATTAATGGATAGGATCACGTTTTGTACTACCGGTAGTACATTTAATAAAATTCACTGAGCACTCAAAATTCAATAAATTCACAATTTTTTATTCAAAGAATCCTTATATATTCCTTTATACATTAGCACTATCGTTATTTACATTAATTATATAATTAACAAAATATAAAATTTTGAAGTCATGAAATTATTTGCAAAAACGGGTGTACTACATGTAGTAGACTAACACTATTAAGAATCTTTTGTGATTCGTTGTGAAAAGATTATTAGCTGCGGATTTTAAAATTGATAGAATAGACATAAAAAAATATTTACACTGTACGAAGGTAATTTGAACACATGGCTTGTGGCATGAAACACCTGCTATCAGTAGTAGAATAAAAGTTATATTCTAATTATTTTATTAAGTATATATCGAAATCTATAGAAATAGAAATAGAAATAGAGAAAGAAAAATTCTTTTATCCTAAGAACAATGATCACTTAAATGAGAAAACGTGATTATTATAACAATCTAGAATTATTCAATGTTTTTTTTTTACAAACACAGCCTGATGATAGCTACTTCTTAATTAAAGAATTATATCTATTTTTGTATTATTAATCATGATCAAAGCCAGAATTTAAGTAACCAAAATATCAAATGATCAAGTTACCTCAACCTCCTTAACAGATGACTAAAATTGGCTTTGTTTGTAAAATTCGAAATGCGCACGAGAAATTCTAAATATTTAAGTAAAAAAATGAATTTATTATAGACAAATCAATGATAAAAGAGTATGAAAGATTAAAAAAAAAAAGCATCCTCTCTCAAGATCCCTACAAGATAATAATTAAACCTTCAATTAATAAAAAATATTAGTAAGTGCTCCTATTCGTGTTTATATTTATATTTTATTAAATTATTCCATTAATCAAAAAAGCAAGCAATGAACAACGAATCAACGAAACACTTCACTAAAACACTTTAGCCACAAGGGTTATGTGACTTTATATTTTTAATTAGCAAACAATTCATCAATTATTCTATGGGCTTATGTATTTATCGATTGATACTGCTATTCCATGATAACTATCAATTGGAATAGGTACATATATATAATATTCTCCCATGTCATGATATACTTTAAAAGATTTAGATCTGTTGCTCCTGATGATTCTCTACTCAATTATTTTAAAGTAAATTGACTAAACAACTTTAACGATAAATTAATGTGGATTTTTAATTTTAACAATAAAATCAATGATATTTTAATAAATATAAAATCATATAATCTATACTTTTAAACAATATTGCTTCACGGAAAATTGGGATGTCGTGAAAATTATACTCGTGAAATATCTAATTTATATCACTCGTGATTTTTTTTAGACTATTCAACAAAATAAAAACATTGGAGACTGTGGGATAAATAATATGTAATGAGACGAAGTTTATGTGAATTGTATAAATTTGGAAAAAATCCCTTTTACGAGTTAGTGATATTGTTATTTGGAGTGAAATTTTTATAACCATTTCTCATTTTTATTTTTATCATCTTTAGTATTATCATTCTTTTTTATTTAACTTATAATTTTTATGACGATCATTTTATATTTGATAAAGGAGGAGGTAAGGTAAGGTATACTTCATCCAATCTGGGTGAATAAAAGATTATTAATTTTATGACATCTTTGTTATTTGTAAGTTTATCGATTAGTAATAAAATATTTTTAATAGTAAAGGGTCTGGGGCGTTTTATTAGCTTGATTTTTAGTTTATACAACGAAATAATGGAATCCTAAAGTTGTAAGTTATTGATTATTTATTTATTTATTTATACATATTTTGAGTTCAAATTTCAGATAAACACGGTAGATTCTTTTGTATTTATTATTGAGGAATTGGTAATTGATTTTATAGTAAAATATTTATTTTTTTTTAATATCACTTACCTGATCTCTCTTTTTTTAATACTTGGGATTTCGTAATAAGATCTTTATTTTTTTTTTTAATAAAATTAATTATACAACAAATATCACAATTAGATTATAACAAACTATTGTAGTCATTTATAAAAATCTAAGTTGACAAGTAAATTATTGTTATATTCTTAAAAAAAATTATTTTTGTTCGTTTGTCGAAATAGTAAAAAATCAAATTGTGTTCTCAATTCAAAAACCGAGATTCTTTTAATAGGTAAGAAAAATTTGCAATCTTATTTCTTTAATTATATTTATTTAAATTCGTATTTTATATTTAAAATTAAAAAATATTCTTTATTTCATTTAAAAATATTACACATTAATTCTTTCAATTTTATTACCTTACTTTTTTATTTTATTTTCATCATTCACTTAATTCTAAATTAAGTATTTCTTCAATACTACCCATTTTTCTTGTTAGCAAGTAATAAAAAATTCCATTATCTCATATCTTTTTAAATAAAAAAAATGCCTTTCATATCGACATTACATTATATGAATCAAAACGTCACATCATGTAATATAGAAAGATACACAATAGTATTGGTGAATTTAATACACTTATTATATAAAACTTGGTTATTATTCTAAATTTAAAAGTAAATACAATAAATATAATATCCCTGAATTCTTAGAAATCATGTCATGTTTCAAAATCGAGAGGTGATAAGTAGAAAATCTTAGGGACGGACTCAATTCTCCTGGAAAAAAACAACTTATTGATATGTTCTGTGGGATATAAAATTAAATACCCTTTCCAAGTATAATGGTGCGATTCAGAAGGTGCAATCATTGGTATTGAGCAAGCAGCCAACAATGAATCTATATGTCAAAAGTCCTCACAACAAAACCTACAAAAAGGTTCTAAGGGTTCTAGTGAGGTGAATAGTAATGATCAAAGGGGGTAAAAGAGAGAAAGGTCATGGTTCAGATAGATACAGTAGATACGGTAGATACAGTATAAATTAATAAATTTATATTTAGTGATTTACTGAAATAAAAGTATCCAAATCATGTTCCCAAGCATTGATTTTTCGAAAGTGCAGATAACTGGCTCAAGACTTTTTTTATAAATAGTATCAGGTTATATTTTATTTTGCATTAACAAAAAAAATAATTACAAGTTCAAGGAATTATTGATATATTATATTAATTGTATATTATGTATATTTGAAAAAAAAAATCTAATTTACAAAAATTATTCATAACATTATATCATTTTTAAAAAGAATTTGTCTCATCAAGAATTCCTTGACCTCTTTCAGGATCTTGTAAACGATGTACACGAACATCCGGTCCAGGTGAGACACTGCTAGCGTCTTGCGTATAATCTGCTTCACGTGCAGTTTCAATCTAATCAAAAAAACCAGGATCAATGTAAACGATAATAGAAATCATGAATATTTAATAAAAACTTTATCAAAGACTTACCATCATTTGCATAGAGATTCTACGATTAACGGCGGCAACCATAAACACGTCAAATTCATCAAGGTTAAATTGAAATTTTTTATCAAGTAAATATGTAATATATAAATAAAATGAACAAAACTTAAAACATACCAACGAATTGGACACCACAGCGCAAGTAGCAAAGAAAATGATTTTTCTTCCAGACAATGATTTAGAATCTTTGTCAGTGCGTTGATTCATTTGTTCATCTACTTGAACTTGCAATAAAATGTTTTAATTTCATTTAATGATTTACTAATATTTTATATACGATTTTCGATATGAACATCCTACCCTAAGAGCCAATTTTTTTTAGTTTATAGTCAAAGGCCAATTTCCTGCATAACTGCGTTTAAACAATTGAAAAGAAAATTGGCTTCTCGCAAGAAGTGAAATATATGTACGGAAATTTCTCCATTTTAACATACGTGATTGCAGAGCAACTTTAAGATCCTGAAATAATTAAAGATATCATTTAGATGTTTAGCGCATTATGCAGAAAAAAATGAATCCTTCTATAATTAATAATAATAATAATAATAATAATATAATATGAGACTGACTTTTTCAAATTTTCCCTTTGTAAAACAAAATTCGGTGAATCTACTATAAATGCATTTAATTATTTAAATTAGATACAAATAATGACTTATATTAGGATCACTCACCTTATCACTTTCAAGTACTAATGGAACTTTTTCTTGATATATACTTATTTTTTGCTCTTGTAATGATGAATAATTTACTTATATTGTGTAATTTGCTGCTCAGCTTCCTATAAAAAATATTATTAACGTTGTACTCAAATAAAATAGAGGTTCCAAAAAACCCAATTACGTACTCGTGCTACATCTTCCAACGCTGCAATGTTAGCTGGCTCTTCATCCCATAATCATAAAAGGCATTGCGAGCAAAAGGTAAAGTAAAAAGATTTATCATTTGAGAAATAAACCTGCAATTTGTCTCTCAATTGAATCATCTCATCATTCAATTCTCTTCCATGACGGCAGTCTCGCTCTATATATGAAAATATAAAAAAGAATAATAAACGTACAATCTAATAAACTCCATTTAATACATAAAAATAAAAAGGTATTTGCTCAGAAAGATAACGAGCAAGCATTAAAGAAGTATCTCTGTATCTTCTCGTAGCATCTCTAAATCGTGTCATCAAAAAAAAATAAAATAAAATTTATATTCACTTAGCATTTAATGTAGTTATAGTAATTAATATACCTTATCTGAGCATCAATGTCCTCTGCAAGTATTGGCGGTCCTCGATAAGTTCTGATGGAATGCATTAAATAACCTCCACCCCTATAAAGAATAACTGTTAGCTAAAGACTTAATAAATAAGTAATTTTGTTGCAAATTTACTTTTACCTGTGCCCAACCTTAAACACGTCGATCATATAACACTCATCTACATTTCGCTACCTTCATTATACATTATCCTGCCTGCTTCTGCACGATTCTCAATAATAATAAGTATAATAGATTCTATGTGATATTGTGTGATAAATCTGTGACGTTTTCATCATTGATCTATAATCAGTTACAATTTAATAAAACTATTATTGAGAATATTTTTTAATACCTGCGGCTCGAATAATCGTTAAGAATCTTCTGTCAGGTTCTATCATCTTCTCCGACAATAATAAATAACAATGATGAAAATTAATAAATCAATTGAAAAATCATTTCCCTTTATTACCAATAATGTCATTTCATAATATCCGCTAATAATTTTTGTTCATGACATCAAAAGCCGTCAGCGCACTGATTTCAAAGTATTACACCATTCAGGCATATTTTCCGAAAGGTCCTATAAGTTTCCTATGTATGCCAACTATTTGCTTGATCAATGGCTTGAAGTACATCAAGAATAGAGGTCCAAACGCCTTTAAACGATTGATTTTTTGATCTTTAAGCTGTTGCTTTAGATTTTCATATTGAATATTATTTTCAATAGAATATTTTTAATTACGAATGTGATCTCTCTTTTCATGTAGATTTTCAAGCTTAGTTTGCAATTCATGATTCAATTGAGACAATCTTTCGACTTTTATTTTCTCTTATTTTTATGGCGTTTAACAAGTCGACGTTTTAAACGATTGTTTTCTTGGAGCTTGCGAGTGTCCTCCCTTATTTTAACTTGATACGTTTGAATGAGTTATCTTAAATTTCCAATATTTTTATTGATTTCCACCTACACATGATATCGTGTGTTCTAAAATGTTTCATTTAAAAAATAACATACAAGCTTATTATAAGTTTTAAAATATTTATAACACGAGAGCATACCGAAATCTCGCGCAATTGATTCGTCTTTTCTCGAATCCTCGTTTGCAATTCTTTTTTACGATTTGTAAAGGTTGTGTTGCCTCGACATGTTAATTATATTGCTGTTCTAACTCTGTTATGGCAAGTTAATTTATCCAATTCAATCTGTACATTCGACTACAAAAAAAATCAATCAAATAATCACTACAAGAGATTATTGTCTGCTATTCATTAATATATTTTTTATTTATTTAGACCAATATGATCGCATCAGCAAAACCAAGCTGAAACATGTTAAAGTAAGCAAAGATTGATATCTAAATTATCATGATGATAAAGGAATGTATTTCTAGTATTATTTGAATCAGTCAAACTTGAAGCACTTCAAATTAAAATTTATATCCAATTAAAAATAGCAATCCTAATGATTGGGAATTTGGGGAAGAGTAAAATTTACCTTTAAAAATGAGCATAATAATATATACATATAAATTGTATATAAATCTATGTAATTTATGCAGATGAAAACCCCTTCAAATAATACAGGATATATTATACATATATATTGCATGTAATAAATTATATGTGGCGGTTTATATGCATTTTACATGCGATATTACAAAATAATATAGTCATATTTTCAATTATATATATTATAGGCTTTATTTACTATATATTTATTTTCATGTAGTTTTGTTCTAAGTGTACTAATAATACTATCATAATCCAAGTTTATACACCATATTTACTCAATTCATTATTAGATGCTGGTATATGATTCAATTGTTTTGCCAGATCTTGACTCAACTTTTCAAAGAACCAGCAAATGAGATCATTAAATTGGTCTTTATAGTGAGGCTCAAATTTCCACTTTGAAAAACTTCGGATTTTTGCATCACCCCATTTTGTTGGCTCTTTCTTGTAACAACAAAATACCTCCCGTTTATTTGTCATTTTTTGACATGGAATTACAACAAGAATATCTGTGTGTCTCCATGAAGTCCAGCAGGTTGATGGCTGGTATGATGTTTTTTTGTTTCATCATTGTTTTGATCATGGTCTCGAGACCCCAGCATAAGGCGCCACGCCAATAACATGCACATCCAAGCATCGCATCTTCATGATTGATTCTTCATTGGATGGTTTCTCTAAAGATTCAGGCTTTAGATCACAATAATCTTTTAGTCTTTTCTTGATGTGAAGGCACAATTGTACATATATGTGGCTCTTCTAAAGTATTACGATGTCTTTCTAAATTTTCCGGATTAACTTTATAATGTATGTCATCTACATACTTTTTGACTTCTTCTAAACTCTGGCAGTTACGGATTTTTTGTGAAACCTGTTCAAATTCTAATTTATAAGTTTGTTAATATTCAGCATCTACTTTACTCTCAACCTTATCAACTTTGCATTTAAACCAATGCTCTATACTTCTTTTTGGATTTAAAAAGTGAGATATGGCCTCTTCGTTATTACCATTTTAAACCTGTTCAGCAAGTACTATGAAATATTTAAGTCTCACCTCACTACTAGTCATCCACACTATATCTTTATTTTTTCCAAATTTCCCGCTTTCATGCTTTTTTATAATAACTTTTACTCTTGTTTCGGAAAGCCATATTATCTATTAAATCTGTATTGAAGCCGAGCATCAATGATTTTTATGTACTCCTCTTTCTTTTGATTGAGTATGGAAAGTTGGCTGTTTTCCCTATCCCACCTTTCTTGGTAACTTTCCATTTTTGTCTTAAACATCAATAAGGCATATAAATAGACATTTCGTTTAAACTCAGGTATAAAACATCGGTTCCATAATTTTGAAATTTCAATAAGAGTATTGTCTATCTGTTTTCTAAGATCACGCACAATTCCGGGGTAAAAATGTTGAGAATTTCTTCTTTTTAAGATTATATCTGTTAAATCATCAAGCCTTTTCTCAATTTCATTAGTATCAGTATCATTATTGATTAGATAACGTTCTACAAGCCTATATGTTTTATATGCTTTACATTTAGACAAATCCGGTTGGATTCCTTCTTTAAATTGTTTAAAAAGAGATTCCACATTAGCAAATTCATTTTTAACTTCTTTATCTATTTGTTCTGTTACCGGTATAACCTTATCCTTTGATGATATAAAATTTTGTAGTTCCATCCATATGCTTTCGACTGCTTTCTTACGCTCTGCGTCAGAAAACCTGCCACCCTGTATTTTATTTATAATTTTCTCCATACGCTTGTTAATTATTTCAAGACATTCAGATGAAAGGCCTTTTCGGATAAGGCTAGCCTCAAGTATTTGAGTAAGTTTTATAAAAGTTAAATTACAATGCTGTCGAATATAATCCTTGATGGTTTGTTCGACTTCTGCTTCACATTTTTCATCTCTGTTATTCTCTTTAAGGTATTTTTTTAAATTTTCTCTTTCCTCATTTGTTTTTTTGCATTCTTTGCAATCCTCGTTACATTCTGGAATATCTTTTAACCCTTCTTTGATCAATTTAGAACATTTATTTTTAAGATCTGAATTTTTATTATCTTCGTGTGACCATTTTTGTAGTTCCGAACGAAATTTTTGTGTAATCTGTTTCTCGTGTTTAAAGAACGCCTCATCAATAGTTTCTTTCACTTTCGTAATTTGTTTACCAAGATCAATGAATTCATAAATCTCCTTGATATTTTTAAATCGAACAGCAAAATCTTCATGGGATACAGCTTTCCAGTAATCTTGAATCAACGAACTCCACTTTGCAAATTCAATTTTTTTTTGTGAGTTCTTGCAATCGGTAAGTATAGAATTATATAAATCAACGACGTCCTCGTGATATTGTTTTGATGGCGGGGCGTGAGCAGTTGTTCCATCTTTGAATGGTCGAAACGGTTTAAGAAGCTGACCCTTTTTTGTTCTTTCGTCAAGAATCTGAAGACACTTTATGCTAGATATTCCCATCACAGTATCTTGTTCAACTGCTATTTCCAAAGCATTCTGAAGGGCATTTCGAAATATCTCTTCTGGTTCAGATAATCTTGCACTATTTCGTTCACAAACATGTTGTACCATAAGAATATCGGGGGCTATGTCGGCCTCTTCAAGACGTGCCATAGTTACGATAGCAATTTGTAATATTTCAGTCAATTCTCGCATAGATTCTCCAAGCACATTAAGGATTGTTAGATTACTAACCCCCATTGCAAAGGTTGCTAACATCCGATCTTTTTTTTCTGATTCTGGTTCGTTCATTTTCTCTGGTGCACCAAGACCTTCAGTATCGATCAGAACAAATGCATCAACACCAAGTTGATTAGATAGATCGTCCTCTAAAAATAACAGTCACCTCTAGTACACCGTCCAACTGAAACCGCAAATCTACATGCAAAAAGAGCATTCAAAAGAGTTGATTTGCCAGATGATTGCAAACCAAGAATGCTAATCACAAAAATTCGAAGGTTAGGATGTTTCTTACGAATGTTTTCGCAAATGGCCGAGAACCAAGCTTCAGATATAGCTCCCGCATCGCCATCAAGTAATTCTATAGTATGTCCACTAATTAATAATTCTGCATAGTATTCCGGTAACCTCATAATTTCCGCTCTTTGATCATTGAAAGAAACGACTTTGTAAATTTGACCTAATTCACGGAAAAAATGCTCTAAACCTAAACTCATATTATCAACTTTTTCCCAAGATTTTGCAATTTCATTTTGAATTTTTTTCTCATTTTTTTGGTCCACTAAACTAGATTTATGCAACTCAAATTTTTTCAATAAAGCCATAGATCTGGCCTCGGAAGTATCTATTGAAGAAAGCCTGGATATTTCTCTTTCAATATGTGCTAAGGCTCGTTTTCTTTCATCAAGAGGTAATATCAAGTTACTTTTAAATAACTTCACCAAATATTGTAATTCATGATTTTCTCGAAAAATTTTATAGTCATCGTTAGATTGTTTTCTTTGAAGTTGTATGACATTCATTTTAATATAATGGCAAGTTTTCTCTTTAACGAAATCAATTAAACGCTGAGATTCAGGAAACTCGATCTTCTCAGTCAACTGAAGCGACCCTTCTAACTTTAATTTATTGACTTCAAATGTTGAAGCTTCAAAATCTAAAGCTTCTTTGAACATCATTCTCACTTTTTTTAATGTTTGGTCATTTGTTAAAGATCTAGTATTAATCGAATGATTTGTTCTATTTTTCGAATCTACCCAACAATATACACTTTTTTTATCCTTTATTAAATCATCAATAATATTTTTTTGCCTTTTGCCGTATCCAGGCATTAAAAAAACCAAAAAACTAGATGGAAATTGTTTTAAAAACTGAATTTGATCTGGATAATTTAAAGCATCACCGTGTAAATTCGCAAGCAATACAATCTCATCTTTCTCTTTATAGAAATTTTCAAAAACATCCTTCCATAGGCCTACTCCACAAGTTTCTCGGGTTAACCAAGTAAACTCAATACTTCCACTAATCATATGTGGAATTCCGTATTCTGCTCCCGGCTCACTAGACGAAGAGAACATGGAATCTGATGACATTAATTGATTAAGAATTGTGCTTTTACCTGGGCATTTTGTTCCAACCCTAATAGCAACAATCATTTTAAATGGGCTATCGAAAAGATGATTTTCAATTATTTTTCCGGGATTTGTTTCCCAATTGATAACTGGACCGGTAAACAAAGGGAGCATCACTCTGAACTTCTCTGCTTCATTCAGTTCGGGAATTACCAAAGGAAAAGAGATTGGAAATCGTGATAGGGTCTGAAAAATCTCTTGAACCACAGTACACTCAGCAGATGCAAGTAAGCTGGCGATGCAATCAAACCGAGATAATTGATTTTTCCTTTGTTCCTGGGGACCTTGATCGTCATTTTCATTATCATCATCATCTTGTTCAATCAAAGTTCTAATATTTTCAGCCAAAAGAATATCAGCTCCCCACATTTTAACTTTTTGTCGAATATAGGGGAGAACCAAAGATATGCTCCCATTTTTTCATCCGATAATAGAGGAGCACTAATAATTTTACTAAGCTTAAAATAATGACGAGGCCCGATTAAAGGTACATTTTCTCCTAGGATTGGATGCCATTTACTGTCTACCTTTATCACCTTATTATCCATAACGTTGAGATATGTAAGGGAATAGATGTAAAGTTAAAAGTAGATAAGATATTTTCCTGTTATATAAAAATATCTGTTATAGTTTTCTCTTTTAAAAACGATTTCGCTAGGAATTTCATGAGCACGTGAACCCTAATCGATTGACAAATGTCAAAAAACTATTTGGAAACGGAAACCGTTTTGAGTCCGGAGCAAATAGATTTTTTACTAATAAGATATTTTTTATAATTAATTTTTTTAAAGATATAATTGTATAATTATCGTAATAGTTTATTATAATAAGATGTATTTTTTATTTTTTTATAAAAATAAAAATAAAATATCCGCTTTTGATATCTGTGATGACAGTTAATACGCACACGTCGTGACAAGAAAATCACGTGAGTGATCAAATTTTCACTAGTGTCTTTATCTAAAATATTATTTAATTTTTCATTTCCAACTTGTGTTTAGGATTATTTATCGTTTCTTTCAATAGAGATCGAACACTTTCGATTATATTCCAAGGTAAGCAATGACAAGTTGCTTTCTCCATGTGTTCCGTAATTTCCTAAAAGAATTTCAAAATCCTCTGTTAGGGAAGTAATTTTACCTTTTCCATTAATTCCTGATATGATTCTCTTGATTATATGTCTTTTTTAAATAATATTAGAATCGATAATAAATAAAGATAATAATAATAAATCGTTACCTAATAAAAAGATGATAACTATTCCGGAATGCTTGCACAATAATTAACGGTTAATAACGACAAAGTGTTATTTCTTTTTTATCAAATAATTTCGTAACGTGGCCCAGACTTTGTATGTGATCACTTTCAATTAAAAAAATATACCTTGTATCAGAATTCGAATCATGTGGAAATAAACATTTTCGTGTCATTCTTTCAAAAATGTCATCTAAATGAATATCAAATAGTTCAGCGATCGAAATTGCCCATAACTTGGGGATTTTATTGAGGTCACCGCTTTATAATTATAAATTATAATAAATAAATAAATATATATAATATTAATAAGAAATCAAATCAATTTGAATATTTTTTTACTTTTTTTTCCAGTAAATTGCCGTCCTAATTCGAGTCTAGCCATAGAAAGAGTGTAAGACTTTAAGCCATTCAATGAAATTAATTCTGTGGAAGCATCATCTAAATAAAATAAAATAAAATAAATTAAATTAAATTAAATTAAATTTAATAAATAAATAAATAAAAAAAATCAAATTAAATAAAAAAATTAAATTTACCTTTTGGAATATCTTCATAAGTTGTTCTTTTTTTCGAATGAAATGAAAATTAAAGAATTTAATTAATTAATTAATAAAGAAAGAATAAAATAATAAAATTAATAAATTACTTACTCGATCACCATCATTAAGTGAAAGAGGTGCAAAATGAAACCAAGCAAGTGAAGGCGGAATTACTTGTTCTAATGCGTTAATGGCCGAAAGATAACTGGATGTTAAATCAGTCATGACCTTTTGAAAATTATCAAATGCTAAACCACTTTTTTCTATTTTCTTGGCGTATTGATAAATAATACGCGCGGCTGCATAAATAAATAAATAAATAATAATGAATAATGAATAAATAAAATATAAACAACAAAACAAATAATAATTAAATAATAATTAAATAATTAAATGAAATATATCATCTCTGAATTCCTTACGAGAAATATAAAACGAATAGCTAATCATCGAATAATTAGGTGGTTCGGGTGGAATATGATTTCGAGCATGAGATTCAAGTATTTGTTCCGAATATCCAAAAATGGATATTGTTGAAGTTTTATACTTTGTTTCTTTCACATAATTCTTATATGAAAGGACTTGCTATCTAAATATTAAAAATAATTCTCATTAATAATAATAATATTACAATTATTATAAATATTACTATTATTATTAGTTATTGTTATTATTACTAATTCTCATTAACGATATATATACTTACGGTGCTGGTCATCATTGCTTTATACGCTTCATCAAACGTGTCTTTTTAATGCATTACTGAAATCATTAAATAGAGGTTTGATACCAGATCACAATCTTTCGGACTATGACGCTAAAAATTTAATTTAATTTAATTTAAAATTATTAATTTAAATGTGTAGTAATAAATAATAAATAAATAAATAATAAAAATAAATAAATAATAATAAATTAAAATAAATTAAAATAAAATAAATTAAAATAAAATAAAGAATAATAAATAATAATTATAAAAATACTCACTGAAAGCTGTTCCAACTCGAATAAATTTTTCAGCTGCTTTATCATATTTACATTTTTTCAGTAATTGTTCACCATGAAGAAATAAACTTGGAGGAGTTTCTAATAAGAATTGGACACTTTGTGAAGATGTTCAATAAATCCCGAAAAAAATAATAATCTACCGAATTTTAAATGAGATTTGGTTGACATGATCATTAAATGTGGATTAATATTAGGCAAAAATTCAAATTTATTTAATAATTCTTTGATTCCATTTATAATGATCATGAGTAAATAAAAGATCCAAAAATTTAATAATAAAGGATATTGTTTATGAATAAGTGAATGAAGTAAACTATATCTTAAATCCGATATTTCGGGAATATCTTTAGAATTAATAATTCTTCCCATACTTAAATACGAAAGCTTTTCGATCATTCCATCATCTTCTCCTGCCGTTATTGATCTATCTTGTCGTTAATTCGATTGTTTTTATTTAAGGTTAATTGTTGATTCGGAATATGCAAATTGTTTAGATACTCATTTAAGAGCTATATGTATGCGAAGAGTTGACATACTCATTCATACTGATTGATACCCTTTGATCTCCTCCATAATTTGGTTTCGTACAAACCATAAAAATAAGTAAAAGATACAAATTACGAGTTATTGTATAATGTGATTGAATAACATCAGCTGTTGAGGATGAAACTAGAGCATTCATAAATACTGTGGTTTTAATTCTTTCCCCAGTAGTTTTTCAACGTTTCCAATATTCCTATAATATCCTTACTATTATTATTACTTATATTATTATTGTTATTGTTGTTGTTTCCATCTCTTTCAAATGGGAACGTCATTCAATACGGATAAAACTATATGTATAACCTTTTGTTTTAAATCATTGATCTACTTTCCAAATAAAGATCATCACCACCATGAACTATATAAATCATTTTTTAAGAATAAAATTAGTAATTGTATTTTAGATTTTAACATGAGATTAAATTATTTGAGAGAAATATATATATATTCTAACCGACAATATCGATACCGTAGTTCCTGAAGTTGCTCAAAATATAATATTTTCGATTTAGGTGAAACATAAATATATCAAGACTATCCAGAATACCAGCAGCTAATTTAGAACGGAATGGATTACAAAATTGATATTCTACTTTATTCCTATTTTTATCTTCTACCGAAATTCTTTTTTCACCCTAACCCGATCCTCCAACTACGGGATTTTTGGCAACAAGATCCTCCTACATAAATAAATAATTAATCAATAATAAAGATTTAATTAATAAAATAAATTGTAAATAATTTATAAATAATTATTTATATAACTGTATATATTTACCATGTAATTTTTTTATGTGGTCGTTCATGAATAAAGAGAAGACTTCGTTAAAAAAAAAAAATTATTAATAATTATATATTATCATGTTTATGTGGTTCAATGAAATGATTACTTTAGATTCTCCTCTAACTTCAAATTTACCTTCATTGTGTCTTCCGCCACGTCCATCACCACGATCTCCCCTAAGTTCCCCATGTCCAGTGTCTAATAAGGAGAGTAACGTGGAATTAATTAAATAATTAAATTTTGAATTTGATAAATTTAATAAATACTTACTGAATGGCATTATTATTATAAGATTTTAATTATTTCAATTAAGAATTTTTATTATGCGTGATCATCAGATGTTCTATATTAAACTTTTCTCCCCTAGTAAACATTGTTCGTTAATCACACGCAACACGCAAAGAATTTACAGTACGATACAAATTATTAATATTATTATTTTTATTAGAACAATAATAATATGAGAAAGGGAAAAGGAAAAGGGGAGAAAGTTGATTTTGGAAATTTGATATATATCTATATAAATTATGTTAAAGTTTCATTTGATCGACGTAAATTGTAATTGGCTAAAATCTAGATTATCAAAAAAATAACTCATTAATAGGTATTATTAGACACTTTTCTAAAATGTATTTTCATACAAATAATTATTTTTAAAAAATCAAAACATTATAAAATAAAAAAATATATTGTTTCATAAACTTTTTCAGAAATTCGTCTCTAAGGTAACCTACTTAAGTCGACGCTCACCCACATTTCGTTAGAAAAACGGTTGAAATACACTCAATGGTTTGAAATCATATATATTTTCCATATGAAAATTTTTATTTGATAAATTAAATTTAATATAATAAATAAAATATAAATTAAATTTTAAAAAGTTTAAGTTCCATCAATTAATTCACGATGAAGCCAGAATTATTAAAATCGATTATTAAGGTATTAATTAAGATATAATATAAAATCAATTAATCAAGTAGAAATCCAAGTAGACTGATTTTTAATTTAAAAGAAATCGGAGAAAGAGAAATATGTCAAGAACGATAGAAATGTTTGGTTGATGAATTAGCACGAAGATTACGTGATATTACTGAACGTTGTATTATCGTTTTGGTTATGGTTATTATTTATAGTGAATGGATCGCATGTTTATATATTTGTTTATATTTTAATTCATTCAATTTATTATTTATTATTAGAATCAATTGGAAAGTCAAATATACGAATATTGTAAGTTCATCATTATGGAGTGGATCAACTCGAAAAAATAATATAAATAAAAAATTATTAATGAAGAAATGAAGGCTAAAAACTTGTGATGTTGAGAAATCAAAAGTTGAAAAATGTTCGAATGATATGGAAGGAAGGAAGGATTATATTGGAGTCAAAGTAAATAAAAGGTATATTGGTATATTTTATTGATTATTGTTAATTATATATTCAATATTTAATTTATTTTAAATTATATTTATTAAATTAATTAATATTTAAATAATAGAGAAAGCAAAAGATATAATAAATTATCGAGTGAATGAATATCCTATACAAATTACAGAAATTATAATGGTTAAACGGAGGAAAGTCAATTCATCAGGTTTTCTTTATTTATTATTTGCTTTATATTTATTTAATTTACATTGTTATTTTTTTTTGGCACATATACTTATATAAATGGACGGGCGATAGCTTTAAGATCATTACTGAAATTATTATAATTATTGCTATTATTTATGTTATTAATAGTTCTCAAGCAAATTTTCATAAGAAGAATAATAATATAATAATCAGCTACGGGAAGATGAGATGATGAAACTGATGAATAAGATTAGAGATACCAAAGAAATGATGAAAGGCTGAAAATCAATTAAATCAATTTCAAGTTTATCGTCACTTAAAAATTCATTGAAATCTCGGTTAAATGAAATACTTGACTATTGAAAGAGGAACAAAAAAAATAAAAAATAAAAATAGATCAAGGTAATATTTTAAGATTTATTTTTATTTTATTTTATTTTATTTTATTTATTGAATAATTATTATGTTATTTATTTACCATTATTCAAAATAGAAAAGCTCAAGAAATTAAGGAAGCTTAAAATATAATCTACTTCTTCTTTATCAAATGATAATAATAATAAAAACAACATAAACTCTCTATTATTGGACATAGTAAATATTTTATTATGATTTCAATTATTTCAATTACACTCAACAATTTAAATTATTTAAATTAAAAATAATAATAATATAAAATAATCTATTTAACAGAATTCACATCACTACCTAAATCTGTTCATCACATTCATCATCACAATGACCATTCTTCACTTCACTGATCTACTACTGCTAGTCCTATTAATAATAATAAAATACGGGAATACTTTTTAAGATTAATTAGATTAACTAAAAAATTATTAATTCAAAGAATTTGGATAATTTTTTATTTATTATTGTTATTTATTTTATTAAAAAAAAATGAAATATTATTTCAATTCAAATACTTCAGGCATATTTCATGATAATTCAGAAATAACGGTGTAAACATTAATTTAACAACTTTTTGAGGTACCTTGAATTATTTCAATAATACAGTAAAGATAGCAATAATAAAGATAATAATGAATAATAATAATGAATAATAATAATGAATAATAATAATGAATAATAATAATGAATAAAATAGTTATAGTAATAATATGTAAATTAGCTAACCTAAACTTTTTATAATCTTCAGGAGAATTATTGTTATTGTACATTGCGTTGGTGTAACCTGCGTTTACAATTTCCTTAATAAATAAATTTGTGTGTGTAAATCTTCTTTTTCATTCCGAAATATGTCTAGTAAAAAAGTTTCGTTTGAAAGTGCCTTAAAAAATAATTATATTAAAAAATTTGATTATACCAAATTTGAAGATATTAAACGAATTGCAAGCGGAGCATTTGGTACGGTTTATCGTGCTAATTCATTAAATTTAAGAAAACATGTTGCATTAAAATGTTTGCATGAAGATGAATTATTTTATGAAAAATTTGTGAAAGAGGTAAAAATAAATACTTTGTTTTCAATAAGATATTTATTTTCGAGATGAAATTAAAATTTAAATACTTTTTTTTGGAACCACAGTTAACCAATATCCTCGCTGTAAATAATCATGACAATATTATTAACTTTTATGGAATCAGTATAGGTATTATTTATATGTTATAAATAAAAATAAATATTATCATCAAATAAAATTATTATTACTTAATAAAAAATATTATTTAGATCCTTCAACTGAGACATATTACCTAGTTATGCAATATGCTAAAGATGGTGACCTGAGGACTTATTTACGAAATAATTTCAATACACTTGATTGGAAAATTAAAATCAAAATGGCTAAAGATATTACAAGTGGTCTATACTGTATTCACGAAGAAAATATAGTTCATAAAGATTTAGTAAGTATATAAGTATATATTATGTACATATAATAATAATTACATTAATTATAATTATTAATTATTAATTATTAATTATTAATTATTAATTATTAATTGTATATCTAAATTCATTTACTTTAATAAGCATTCAAAGAATATTTTAGTTCATGAAGGAAGTCTATTGATAACGGATTTAGGATTATCCCAACCATTAGATACTAATTCAATTTCCATGGGTGGTGGAATGATTGCATATACTGATCCCGAATATTTACGAAATCAAATGAAGTATAAAAGAAATAAAGCTTCGGATATTTATAGTTTGGGGGTTCTCTTTTGGGAACTATCAAGTGGGAGACCTCCATTTAATAATTTGCCGGGTTTAGAAATATGTAGAATGGTTACTTCTAGTGAAAGAGAAAAACCCATAAACGAAACGCCAAAAGATTATATCAACATATATTCAAATGCATGGAAAGATGATCCAAATCAAAGGCCAACTATTAAAAATATTTTTGATTCTCTCGATAATATAAACTTAGAAAATATATATATTGATTCTAATGATAATCAAGAAGCTTTTATTAATAATCAATCTCAAACTTCAATGGACGTATTCAGTGAAGATTCCGTATCTTTTTCTTCATCTGCTACATCCAATTGGAGGGAAGTTACAGGTATTTTTTCATGATAATATTTATTAAATCAAAATTAATTTATAACAATTGTGATTCTCTTGAAATATGTTAATGAAAATATTCAATTTATTCAATTAGAAGAAGTTATCGAAAACATTAAAGATCATGTGACTAATCAAATTCTACCCGAATTGGCAAATCTGGAAATCACAGGTATTTTTTTAAACAATTTATTATTTTTAATTATTAATCAATTTATGATTTTAAATTATTTCAAGGTATTGATAATTCCAATATCCATGAAAATAATTCGAGTATTTGAAATATTTCATAATTGAATTATTTAACACATTCTCTGTTAAAATTATTTTATATTTTAAACAAAAATAATTGTTGAACCAATAGAGTAAGTGAGTGCTTTAAGTTCGAATTAAAAATTTGAAGTTAATTCAATTTAAATAATATTATTTATATATTGTTTCTATAGGGCGTAAGTATTGAAATTTATAATCAAGCATGATCAAAATTTCAAGCCAATAATATTTAATAATATTTTTTTAATCAATTATCTATCTATAATTTACATTTACAGGAAGTAAGTACCTTAGATTTATTATAATTATTTAAATTAAGATAACTATATTAATTTAAAATAACACTTCTATAATTTATTAGGGGGTGTGTATTTAAATTTATAATCATTGAAACCATTAAACTGAAATTTTTATTTCGACATCTATTAATGTTCCTCTAATCAATCTCAATTAATTACGCATTATATTATAGGGAGTGAGTATTTAAATTCATGATAAATAAAATCAAATTCAAAACTAATTTATTTCAAAAACCATTTCTCTAATTAATTATAATTCAATTTCATGTCATGTTTGCAGGGCGTAAGTATTTAGATTCTTAATTAAAGTTTTAAGCTTATTAAATATTTTTTAATTTATTACTAATTCACATTAATTCAAATTAATCACATTACTCACACTATTCATATAATATTATAGGGAGTAAGTATTTAGATTTATAATTATTGATAACAAGGTTTCATGATAATTTAACATTAAATAACACTTCACTTTTCTAATCAATCTCAATTAATTACGCATTATATTATTATAGGGAGTGAGTATTTAAATTCATGATTATTAAAATCAAAATTTAAAGCTAATTATCAAAGTCAAAGTTTCATTAATTAAATGTCAAATAAAATTTAAATAATCAACTATTGAATATTTGCATGCACTTTATATTACAGAGAGTAAGTATTTTGATTAATTTTCACTAAATAACATTGTTCTATTATTGAAATCAATTTAATTCAACATCATATAACAATTCTCTAATTAATTATAAACATCATTATAAATTATATTACAGGGTGTAAGTATTTAGATTCACAATTATTGAATTCAATATTATATAACTCTCTAATCAATTATAAACTAATCAATATAAATTATATTACAGCAAGTGAGTATTTAGATTCATAATTATTGAAATCAATTTAATATAACAATTCTCTAATCAATTATAAACTAACCAATATAAATTATATTACAGCCAGTGAGTATTTAGATCCATAATTATTGAAATTTAATTCAATACCATAGAACAATTCTCTAATCAATATAATATATAAACTAATCAATATAAATTATATTACAGACAGTAAGTATTTAGATTCATAATTATTGAAATCAATATCATATAACAATTCTCTAATCAATTATTAACTAATCAATATAAATTATATTACAGCATGTAAGTATTTAGATTCACAATTATTGAAATCAATTTAATTCAATATATAACAATTCACTAATCAATTATAAACTAATAAATATAAATTATATTACAGACAGTAAGTATTTAGATTCACAATTATTGAAATCAATTTAATTCAATATCATATAACAATTCTCTAATCAATTATAAACTAATTAATAAAAATTATATCACAGGAAGTGAGTATTTAGATTCATAATTATTGAAATCAAAAGTTTCAATTTGATTCAATATCAAATAACAATTCTTTAAACTAATCAATATAAATTATATTACAGGGCGTGAGTATTTAGATTGATAATTATTGAAATCAATTTAATTCAATATCATATAACAATTCTCTAATCAATACCATATATGAACTAATCAATATAAATCATATTACAGGGCGTAAGTATTTAGATTCAAATCAATTTAATTCAATATTATAAAACAATTCTCTAATCAATTATTAATTATATTACAGATCGTAAGTATTTATATTCATAATCATTGAAATCAATTTAATTCAATATCCTATAATAATTCTCTAATCAATATCATATATAAACTAATTCAATATAAATTATATCACAGATGGTAAGCATTTAGATTCATAATTATTGAAATCAATTTAATTCAATATCATATAACAATTTCCTAATCAATATCATATATAAACTAATCAATATAAATTATACTACAGGGCGTGAGTATTTAGATTCATAATTATTGAAATCAATTTAATTCAATATCATCAGGAAATTATTTTATTCATAGTATTTGTGTAAATTGCATATAAAATGCATGTAGACCGCATAAATTATATAGATTTAAATGCAATATATATACATATATTATACTTGATATTATTCGAATTTAATATGTATATTATCTGCATAATGGAGAGTAAAAATGTAAATGCATATTATATGCATATTATATATAGTATACATGTAAATTATGCATATTATATGTGAATTTTTTCCTGATGATATGACAATTCTCTAATCAATTATTAACTAATCAATATAAATTATGCTGTAGATTGTAAGTATTTAGATTCGTAATTATTGAAATCAATTTAATTCAATATCATATAACAATTCTTTAATCAATATCATATATAAACTAATCAATATAAATTATATTATAGACGGTAAGTATTTAGATTTATAATTATTGAAATCAATTTAATTCAACAATTCTTTAATCAATTATAAACTAATCAATAAAAATTATATTACAGGATGTAAGTATTTAGATTCATAATTATTGAATTCAATATCGTATAACAATTCTTTAATCAATTATAAACTAATCAATATAAATTATATTACAGGGCGTGAGTATTTAGATTCATAATTATTGAAATCAAATGTTTCAATTTGATTCAATATCAAATAACAATTCTTTAATCAATTATAAACTAATCAATATAAATTATATTACAGGGCGTGAGTATTTAATGAATCAATTTAATTCAATATCATATAACAATTCTCTAATCAATATCATATCAATATCTAAACTAATCAATATCATATTTAAACTAATCAATATCATATATATTACAGACGGTAAGTATTTAGATTCATAATTATTGAAATAAATTCAATTCAATATCATATAAAAATTCCCTAATCAATTATAAACTAATCAATATAAATTATATTACAGCAAGTGAGTATTTAGATTTATAATTATTGAAATCAATTCAATTCAATATCACATAACAATTCTCTAATCAATTATAAACTAATCTATATAAATTATATTACAGCAAGTGAGTATTTAATTTTATAATAATTATAATAATTGAAATCAATTTAATTCACTATCATATAACAATTCTTTAATCAATATGAATTATATTATAGACGGTAAGTATTTAGATTCATAATTATTGAAATCAATTTAATTCTCTAATCAATATAGCTAATTAATATAAATTATATTACAGATCGTAAGTATTTACACACATTGAATGATCAAAAATCTGCAAAATTTTTGGCACAAATCTATTTGCATATCATCCACGAATTTTCCTGCCTATTTTTGCCAAAAATTTTGCCTATTTTTCTTCATTTGACAGTGTTGAATTCATAATTATTGAAATTAATGTTTCAATTTAATTCAATATCAAATAACAATTCTCTAATCAATTATAAACTAATTAATGTAAATTATATTACAGGATGTAAGTATTTAGATTCATGATTATTGAATTCAATATTATATAACTCTCTAATCAATTATAAACTAATCAATATAAATTATATTACAGCAAGTGAGTATTTAGATTTACAATTATTGAAATCAATTTAATTCAATATCATATAACAATTCTCTAATCAATTATAAACTAATCAATATAAATTATATTGCAGCAAGTGAGTATTTAGATTCATAATTATTGAAATCAATTTAATTTAATATCATATAACAATTTTCTAATCAATTATAAATTAATCAATATAAATTATTTTACAGGATGTAAGTATTTAGATTTATAATCATTGAAATCAATTTAATTCAATATCATAGAAACAATTCTCTAATCAATATCATATATAAACTAATTAATATAAATTATATTACAGACAGTAAGTATTTAGATTTATCTTATTGAAATCAATTTAATTCGATATCATATAAAAATTCTCTAATCAATTATAAACTAATTAATATAATTTATATTACAGCAAGTGAGTATTTAGATTCATAATTATTGAAATCAATTTGATTCAATATCATGTAACAATTCTTTAATTAATATCATATATGAACTAATCAATATAAATTATATTATTACAGGATGTAAGTATTTAGATTCATAATTATTGAAATCAATTTGATTCAATATTATATAACAATTCTCTAATCAATATCATATATAAACTAATCAATATAAATTATATTACAGATTGTAAGTATTTAGATTCACAATTTATTAAAATCAATTTAATTCAATATCATGTACCAAATCTCTAATCAATATAATATATAAACTAATTAATATAAATTATATTATAGACGGTAAGTATTTAGATTTATAATTATTGATATTAATTCAATATCATATAACAATCTTCAATAATTATCATATATAAACTAATCAATACCAATTATATTACAGGGAGTGAGTCATTTGGATTCATCATTATTGCAAGAGTGCTCTTATTCTAGATCTCCAGTTCAGAAGACTCCATTTTTTAAATATAATTGGCTCTTTAATGGGACACAACAGATCTTTATTAAAGGTTAAGGCAAAACAATATTGATATAACAATATTGATAAATTTTTGACATTCTACTACTACTACTACATATTATTATTATTTAAAATTTAAATCTGTTAAACGAATTATTACTCTTAGAAAAATTTCTATCTTCAATGTAAATGTACTTGCAAGCTAATTTTGCAAAAATAGATATTTAAATAATTGAATACTTACTGAACAAATTTACTTAACTTAGTACTTAAAAGAAGTTTGATTTGATCGAAATGTTAAAATAACTTAGTGAGAAAAATATTAAAAATACATGGATGAAACTATTTACAAAAACAGTCATCTTTTTTTTTTGTATTTGTAAGCTTTAATTCTATCTGAATAACTTTCTTTAGTGACTTGAAGGTGGTTTACTTTACAAAAGTATTTAAATTAAGTTCTAAAAGTGATAAAAATTCACAAGTATGAAAACATTTATTGTTTGGTAAATTTACAAGCTGGTTTAGTCCTGCGAAAAGTGCATGTCTTGTGTTTATATCATTATTATATTGTTCTGTCCATATTTTGTAGTAAAAATATTTATAAAATGCAAAAATCAATTTTTTCATGATGCCAGAAAATATACAAATTGATTATACCAATTTTGTGTCAACTTTATATTAATTTTGTCCAGAAATAATTTATTGTTTTGTTTTTGNGTTAAACGAATTATTACTCTTAGAAAAATTTCTATCTTCAATGTAAATGTACTTGCAAGCTAATTTTGCAAAAATAGATATTTAAATAATTGAATACTTACTGAACAAATTTACTTAACTTAGTACTTAAAAGAAGTTTGATTTGATCGAAATGTTAAAATAACTTAGTGAGAAAAATATTAAAAATACATGGATGAAACTATTTACAAAAACAGTCATCTTTTTTTTTTGTATTTGTAAGCTTTAATTCTATCTGAATAACTTTCTTTAGTGACTTGAAGGTGGTTTACTTTACAAAAGTATTTAAATTAAGTTCTAAAAGTGATAAAAATTCACAAGTATGAAAACATTTATTGTTTGGTAAATTTACAAGCTGGTTTAGTCCTGCGAAAAGTGCATGTCTTGTGTTTATATCATTATTATATTGTTCTGTCCATATTTTGTAGTAAAAATATTTATAAAATGCAAAAATCAATTTTTTCATGATGCCAGAAAATATACAAATTGATTATACCAATTTTGTGTCAACTTTATATTAATTTTGTCCAGAAATAATTTATTGTTTTGTTTTTGTATAATCTGAAATATGTAATGCTAATTTTGTACTAACCTAACTTTATTTAAGATTGTATTAAAAAATTATTTTGCCATTTCAAAAACATCTCGATTTATGATATAATGCTTATTTCTTAACTAAAAAAATCAACACAACATTCAATAGATGTTACATTATTAAAAGATAACGTTTCTACTATACTATTTCCCAAATTATTAATATAATCCCAAATGCCAAATCCAAATTTCAAGAAATTTGGATAATATGGATAGTTCCTATACTATCTCCTTCTACAGAGTTTGTCCATTTTATATAAGCTAACATTTCTTTCCATTTACCAAAGTCATATAACTGAAAAAATTCTGTTTCAAATTTAGCCCATTCACCAACTTTTAACTTTATCTAAAAATACTTTTATAAATATACAAATAACTGTTAAAATGTAATCTTACTTTAATTGTAACATTTACATTTAAAAATAAATTCTATTGTATTAATGAACAGAGATCAGATAAATTTTCCTGTGGTTTTTTTTTGCATATGTTGAAACAATAGATTATAATAACAACCTTTTTAAAAACTTTTATGTGAGATTCTTCTCTTGTTTAGTGAATAACATCTAAATTATCTTTTATTAAATTTATTTATAAATTTTTTACATTTTTATTTAACAGAAAAAAAATATAAAAAACTTATTTTTATATTATTCTAGCGAATTCCCGTGCAGTTGAGCACATTTAAATGTAGCTAATGATGATTGTAAAGTTAAATAAAAAATTTTGAATTGATAAGTTGCTACACATTCTTAAACTGTTTAGCAATTTTCCAGGGCTTGGAATATAATGCATTTAAAGTATATTAAGATAAGTTTATACAATAAATAATGCGCATTTAATCACAAAGTTATGGTCACATAAAAACTGTATCTTATATAATAGTGATCAATTTTCCTAGTAAATTCTTAAATATGGGTTAATAAAGTTGTTTAATGTAGGTTAATAAAGTTGTTTAATACAGGTTAATAAAGTTTTTGAAAAAATTTTTTGATAATAAATAAATGTTATCGTAATATAATTATTAATGCATCAGAACACAAAGAACAATAATCTTATTAAATATTATATCATAAGTATTACTAATAATAAAATAATATTTAGTATTGAATAAAATAATTAATAAAATAATTAATCGTAATTATTCAATTACCCGTCTCTTTTTCTTCGTTTAAATCCACCAAAATCCTCACTACATCATTAAATTAGGATTAATAATATTAATAATATTTAATAAAATAATTAATAAAATAATTTAAACTATAATTATTTTTATTACATCTCTTCCTCTTCGTTTAAATTACAAATTGAATATAAGAAAAAAATTCTTTTTTTTTGAGAAAACATTTATTATACAGTAAACATTCTTTACTTTTATTTGTTTCTGATTTATTTTAATTCATTTATTAAATTTATTAAATTTATTCTTAATTTGTTAGATAGAAATTATAATTTCCATTTCTATCCCCTTTTCAGCTTACAATAATTTATTCACTTAATAATTTTGAATAAGTAGATAATGATTAGCATAAAGCTTATATATATGACGTAATAAAGTTCAAATAAATAATAATAAAGTTTATATGTAGAGTTCACTTAGAGTAAAATAAATTCTAAAAACAATTCTTGATTGGATTCTCTTGACTTTTTTTATTTTTTATTTTCATCATATCTAATCAAACATCACATTTCATCCCATTTGATGCGTGAGAACCAATAATCAACATTACGCTCGGCTGTGATTAATAATATATTGATAATCAAATCATAAATAAGCAACTCAATATAAATAAATAATTAATGATATAGTAAATATAATATAAATAATATAGATTAAAAAAATTAATTAGGAGTTATCATATGCTTTCGAAGTACGAATTGATTAAAATGATTAAAATGATCGAAATTTAATTTAAAAAATGATTTTATTGATTAATTTTTATGAATTGATTGATAAATATATATATATTATATAGGATATATAATCAAAATAATCAATATAATAGAAATAATCTTTCATTTCACCTCATTTTTCATTTATGAGAATAAATTATGATAATTAATTTTATTTATACTAAACTGTTAATATATTTTAATATATTAATTAATTTACAATTTCACATTTTCGCGTGCTTTTGATGATGACACGAGATCTTTCTGATAATGTACTATTTTTACATAATAATCTTATTTCTAATATTATTGTATTTTTTTTTTAAAAAAAAAACTGTTATGCAAGATAAAAAAAGTTAATTGATCAACAATAGACCATAATCATTTATGATAAGTTTCGACTGACTCAAAAATATTTTCTCCTATAATATAATAGCTATTCGTTCAGTAATTTTTTGTGCATTTACCCGGATTTTACATAATAAAATAGTGCACATCTTAGAGTTCAATTTACTTACCCAAAGTAATTGTGGTAATTGGTAAACAATATATATGTATTCTTTTTTTTTATCACCAACTACATAATTGCACTTAATTATTTTTATTTTATTTGTCGTTTCAAATTTTCGCTATAGTAATTTTTTCATTGTGTATTCTTAGTTAATAATATATGAAAGACTTTCTTTCCTCAGAAACTAATTTTTTTTTTTTAAATAAAAAAAAATTACAATTAAAATAATGAAAATAATATATTATTGTTCATACTTGATTAGATTTTGAAAATTTTCGATTCAATTGAAAATTAAAGTATTTTGATTAATATTGTTTTTTTTAGACTAATAAATTCATTGGAACGAAAATTGATTTTAGAATAAGATTCACTAACTCATGTATAATAACCTTTTTTTTTCACTATCTCTTTAAGTGTAGTAAAGCATTGTTAAAGTCTAACTCTTTAAACATTGAAAACTATCTTGTATAAGTATACAAAATAATAATGGTAAACACACCGCCTTTTTTGTGTTTTTCGTTTTACGAATATTTCTTTATGNATAAAATAGTGCACATCTTAGAGTTCAATTTACTTACCCAAAGTAATTGTGGTAATTGGTAAACAATATATATGTATTCTTTTTTTTTATCACCAACTACATAATTGCACTTAATTATTTTTATTTTATTTGTCGTTTCAAATTTTCGCTATAGTAATTTTTTCATTGTGTATTCTTAGTTAATAATATATGAAAGACTTTCTTTCCTCAGAAACTAATTTTTTTTTTTTAAATAAAAAAAAATTACAATTAAAATAATGAAAATAATATATTATTGTTCATACTTGATTAGATTTTGAAAATTTTCGATTCAATTGAAAATTAAAGTATTTTGATTAATATTGTTTTTTTTAGACTAATAAATTCATTGGAACGAAAATTGATTTTAGAATAAGATTCACTAACTCATGTATAATAACCTTTTTTTTTCACTATCTCTTTAAGTGTAGTAAAGCATTGTTAAAGTCTAACTCTTTAAACATTGAAAACTATCTTGTATAAGTATACAAAATAATAATGGTAAACACACCGCCTTTTTTGTGTTTTTCGTTTTACGAATATTTCTTTATGTTACCCGTTGTATGATTTTTTTTTTTTGTTTTTCACAATAGTTTCTTTTTTTTTGCATCTCGACATTTATTTCATTCATTCAATATTCATGTGTATGGATTATCTTTTTGTTGAACATCCTTTGACTTGACCATAGCAGGCAAAGGTTAAAATCCCCTTTGGTGATCATGAACATGACGTGTTGGAATTTCACAAATCGCCACTTAATATTACACTTAAATTTTTACGCCAATACTTTTGTATCCGGAATGCAAATCTCTATGAATTTTGTCTAGGCTATTTTTTATAAAAAAAACTAAAAGAATGTCTCAAATCATTTTATCATATTGTATCATATTAGATATTATACCATGATCTTGGGTACTTGAATCTTTAGTTAGCCTTAAAACAAAGTATTTTTTATCAAATATGAAACTTTAATTAATATATAAACGGAATAGAAAAATGTTATAATCTTCACAATCTTCTTTCTGTCAGATTGTTCTACACTATATCCTCAAAGATAGCCCGAAGGTGAAACAATACAGTCATTTTTTTTCCTGAATTAAATTGTCAAATTTTTTTTGAAGTGCTCCCCATACTAACACCGAGTACTCATAGTGATATATTGTGTTGTTAACACAGAGCCGGGCCGCACTATCTGAATTATAAGCGACTAAATCATTAATGTTCTTTTTTTTCTGATACAAACATTCTTTAAAGAAAGATGTGGTCATTATGGATTTGTGATGTATGCATGTTCTAGAATTCCCTTGATTTAATTCTAAATTTTCTGTGAATTACATCCGTAGAAATTTTTGGCATTACATCCAATAATAATAAAAAATATTATTTTTGAGTTCTAGAAGGAAAAGTTATTTAATCTTCCAAAAACATTACTTGGCTACAACAAATTAAAAGTTAATATTATCTAAATTTAATTACCGTAATTTTGTTCAATAAATTAGTTTTTTAGGTTTTTTGTTATTTGTTTAAAAGTAATAATAATAACGAGGTTTTATTAGTATATGCGCGGAAGAATATATTAAGCAAATAAGAATATTAATTTAAAAAGTTAAAATATAAAATTATTGTTATTTTGTTATCTTTGTTTTCTTTGTTTTCTATTCTTTATGTACAAAACCAATTTTTTTTTGTTATAAGCGAAGTTCTTGCCTTCTCGCGATGAATAAAAAATAACTATACAGGTTTCAAATTGACTACCAACTAAACAAATTTTTTATTAAAAAAAAGGTATACATTTAATTCAAGGAAATATAACAAGTTTCACTGAATCACAAAAATGTATATTCAAATAAAATAACGAGAACAAAATCTTTCCTTTTTTCAATTTAACTTTTATCTTTCAATGGCATATCAGTTGAATATCATATTTTCGGTACAACATTGCTAGAGAAGCTTTTATTTCCATCATTATCAAATCTCTTAACGAGATAATAATTTTTTATTATTATTATGTATTCTTGTTTTATAATTAAAGAAGAAAATTATTTACATCTTCTAAAACCTCGATCAAACTTATAAATTTGATTTTTACTATCTGGATTATTTTTATCCATAGATTAAATATTTCAGGATGATTCGTGTTTTCGAATTCAATATAAAAATAGTATCTTTGAACCATTTATAACCTTCTATAACTTCTGGTACAGAATTGTTTTAAAAAATTTATCGGTGTTAATGAATTGACTCTTGATACTGCAAATATAGAAATTATAGAATATTTGTAAATGAGATATTATTATTTTCCTAGATATTAACTAAAAAGCACATGAAATTTGCATTCTGTACAAAAGAATAAAGATGAAATGTTATTATTACTATACTATCATATAAAGTTAATATTAAGGTTAAATAATTTATCATGAAGATCATCTCTTTCATCGTCGATCAATTGGAGTTTTATCAATCTCTTCTCATTTTGATTTAATAATATTACGTACATTATTCTCTAACCAACCATTTCTGTCTTTAAAGTATTGAGTGTATTAATTCCAGGAAAATTTCGAATAATTCTTGAAACGAAAAAGAAATAACTCATGGTACGAGTGAACGCATCTGTTGATTCCACAAATATATAACTTTTTTTAAGAATACTTTCTGGTAAAGATGATTTTTCATTTAGAATTACTTTATTATAATAATTTACTAATACTAATGGATAAGCAGGTTTATTTGTGGTAGTAACAAAAATTGTATCGTTTTGACCAACGATTAATTTCAATACTGTATCTTCCCCAAGTTTCTCCCATTTCTAAGAAACTATTTTGTACTGCTATAAAATGGGGGGGGGGGGTGAAGAATTTACGATAGTATTGCTATTCATTATAATTATTATTAAACGCCAAACCAGTATTTAATATGTTCATCACTTACTANAATTGGAGTTTTATCAATCTCTTCTCATTTTGATTTAATAATATTACGTACATTATTCTCTAACCAACCATTTCTGTCTTTAAAGTATTGAGTGTATTAATTCCAGGAAAATTTCGAATAATTCTTGAAACGAAAAAGAAATAACTCATGGTACGAGTGAACGCATCTGTTGATTCCACAAATATATAACTTTTTTTAAGAATACTTTCTGGTAAAGATGATTTTTCATTTAGAATTACTTTATTATAATAATTTACTAATACTAATGGATAAGCAGGTTTATTTGTGGTAGTAACAAAAATTGTATCGTTTTGACCAACGATTAATTTCAATACTGTATCTTCCCCAAGTTTCTCCCATTTCTAAGAAACTATTTTGTACTGCTATAAAATGGGGGGGGGGGGTGAAGAATTTACGATAGTATTGCTATTCATTATAATTATTATTAAACGCCAAACCAGTATTTAATATGATCATCACTTACTACAATTTTCAAAATTTAATGAATGTTACCAATAAATGGAAATGGGGACCGGGTAATAATAATATGAGGTATAGGCTATTAAAGAAAATAAAAGATATCTTTGTCGTTTTCATACAAAAAATATCTTTGAATTTAATATAATAAAGGGTTCCACTATTATCTATGATCACCATAAGAATAAAATAATTAATAAAGAGTAGTTTAACATAAGAATTTAATAAAGAGTTTATTTATATATAAAATATCAAAATAATAAATAGTTTAGTTATAGTGAATAAAATAATAAAGCTTAGAAAATGGGATAAGCTGTTAAAAATATTCAGATATTCAGTCGAGTCGCGGACTGGACCAAATAAGAAATAATTAATAGTTACGTCACGTTGATATAGACTAAAATTTTGGCCTATCAACTACCCCCTAAGGTTGAAAGGCTAAATTATAGGTTAGAGGCAAATTATGTCCAACAAATTATAGGCGGGATCGGGATAAAACTAGTTTAACTTGAAACCTCATCACTAAATTAACACTATTCTAAATTAAAGTTATTGAAGTTATTTTTATCCCTCGTTCTGAGAATTCTACTGTTAAATTGGGAATGATTTACATTATTCTGCCAACGTAAATTTATCAGGATGGGCTTTGTAAAGATTTTTAGCAAATGTTGTAATTTAATAATGAAATAACTTAGTGATTAATTTCTTTTTCTTAAAAGTTTTTAATTTTTTTTTTTTTTACATGATTCAGGAACTTCGACACAAATAATTAATCTTTATTATCAATAAAATACTTCCAAATACTCTTGTTTATGTGATCCTTCAGCAGCAGAATTGCCAACTTTTTCTCGTGATTCTACAATGGCGACCTGTCCATGTGATTCTTTGACATCAGTAGATGAACTACTTGTTCATGTGATTTACTAATTTCAGAATTCATTTTAAAAATTATTTATGTAATTTAAATTTGTAAATTTTGTTGTAGTCATTGTATTTTGTTGCACGACTTGAAGAAATTTTATAAAAAGTTAAAAAGTAATGTTGAGGTATATCAGGTAAAAACATTCACTTAGAGGATTCATTATTTTTATTTTTTTGATATTGAATCTTTAATTATGTTTGTTACGTATATATTAGTGATACAGACAATAAAAGATTTATATGTTATCATAATTAAAATCATAGTCTAAAAATAGCCTTTAGCCTGAAATTTTCGAATTAAATAGTTTAATTTTATGGCACGCCAAATTGAATAAAAGTCGAAGTTAGATCACACAACACAAGTATGCGAGATTTAATTCAGATGCGTCATAATTTTAATTTAAATCAAAGAGTAAATTTTTTGTGCATATCATGTTAAACCTAATTGATACAATATTAAAGATTAAACACCTTTCAATTCAATCAATTTGAGTTTGTATATAATTCCAACCTCGGTTTGGCAATCTGAGAATGAACTCTTAACTACTTAGCTAACTAGAACGGAGACTTAAAAAAGAATCGGGGTTTGATCGACAAAAAAGATGCATATGTCTCTTGAAAGTATGGTATGACGAAAAACCAAAATTGTTACCTCCGAAGAATACCTGTTGATGATTGAGTTTTAATTTATCCGTGAAAGACAGTTTTGTACAATGTGATCGATTTTCACTACATAACTATTGTGTGGGTAGTGAAGCTGATGCTGAGAAAACCTTGATGGAAGCCTCCTTCGAATTCGAATGTATTGTCAGTCAGTGAATATAGTCGATTGGTGGGTGAACCTTTCATAGACTAATTATAAATATAATTAAAAGTTATAAAGAATATAAATAAGCTAATCCATACATACTAATGTAATTACAAGTAATAAATGTTGTGTGCGCGTCAAGGGGTTATTATGTTTACATATTATTATTGGTTTTTCAAATATGGAAATGAATGGATTCGTAATTTTATTTATTTAAAAACAAAAAATTTTTTTTTTTGAATTTATAATTTCTGAGAAACAAAGTTAAACGAAAAAAAAAAAAAATATGACTGAAACCAAAGATAATAATTATTTGAAGAGTAATGGAAAAAATAAAGGATTAGATATGGACCTTGAGACTAACCATGCAATACAGAAGGTACCCTTTTATCAATTAGGAGAGATTGTGAAAAAGAATTGAAAGAAAATTTTTTTCTAATAGACCTTTGGATTTGTGGGGAATCTTATATTAGCTTTTAAAACGATAGGTACGAATATTTTTTTTTTAATCTCGCTTTTTATAATTTGATCCTAATTTCCTTAACCGTCTTCGTCTTTTTACCACCAGGTGTAATTTATGGTGACATTGGAACTTCGCCTTTGTATGTATTTACCAGTATTTTTCCCGAACCCCCAACTGATCCTAGAGACGTTTATGGTAAAATATTCTTTTATAACATTAATTTAGTTTTAGACAAACCGTCGTTTAATCTTTTGACTTTATCTTTAATAGGCACATTGTCTTTAATTATCTGGTCTTTGGTGAGTTTCGATTTTTTTTGTTTATTTAGGCAAAGTTAAAAAGGCAATTTATCTCTAAAACCAATACCAATAATTTAGACGATCGTGCCATTTTTCAAGTATATATTTATTATCTTAAGAGCCGATGACAATGGAGAAGGTGGTACATTTGCTTTATATTCATTATTAAGCAGGTAGGCTGTGCTGTGCTGTCAAATATTTATGGATTTTGCAATATCTTATCAAAAAAATATAAAAAATATTTCTTTTAATTTAGATACTCAGGATTATCTATTCGAGAAGGAAACAGCGATGATTTGATAATCGCAAATCGTGATTCTACGTCTAGCCATAGCATTAAAGAAAACCCAAATTTTATAAAAAGAAGTAAATTCGTGCAAGGAGTTTTACTCGTTTTGGTCTTGTTTGGAACTTCTTTGGTATTGAGTGACGGATTACTCACTCCCGCCATATCTGTATTGTCTGCTGTCGAGGGTATTGCGATTCCCGTGCCAAGTCTAAAAAATGCTACTGTTCCTATTAGTTGGTAAAGAAAAAAATATAATTATATTAATAATAACGTAAATCATTGTGATGAATTTCTAAATTATATCTGCTATATAAACTTCAAATAGTTTGATTATGATATGCTTGTTTTTGGCACAAAGAACGAGTCGACTTGCCATTTTCTTTGCGCCTATCGTCAGTCTTTGGTTTTTATCTCTTGCCACTGTCGGAATTTGGAATATATCTCACTACCCATCTATCTTAAAAGCCGTTAGCCCATATTATGCTTTTGAATACTTTATAAGAAATGGCTCTTCGAGTTATTCTATCCTTGGTGGTGTTCTCTTGGCCATCACAGGAGTAGAAGCTCTGTTTGCTGATTTAGGTCACTTTAATCGAATTTCTATTCAAATCTCTTTCTCACTTTTGGCTTTTCCATCTCTAAGCCTTGCATACTTGGGTCAAGGTGCTCGTCTTGTATTAGATCCTGCTGTGAGTGAAAATACATTTTGGTTAACTTTACCGAGTACCAATGGTCCTATTTATTGGATCATATTTATTTTGGCCACACTTGCTACCATCATTGCTTCTCAAGCTATGATTTGTGCTACTTTTTCATTGGTTCGTCAAGCCATGCAATTGGATTGTTTACCACTTATAGAGGTAATTGATTTAATACTTTCAAAATTTTTATTTATATAAAGTAATATTTTGTTAATATCTTAATATCTTCTTAATAGATTGTTCACATTTCCAAGAAAATTGAAGGGTCAATTTATATTCCTGAGGCAATCATTAGAACGTTTATACAGCATATCCCTCTTTCCCAATTTAATTTCGTTAAATACTAATCTTCATCTTTTTTAGGTCAATTACATTTTATTGGGTTCAATCTTGATCATTATTATAGCATTCCAACACAGTTCCAATCTTACTATAGCTTACGGTTGGTATTAAAGTGTTTTCAATGATTTTATTTAATTTTTAATTTAAATTAAATTAATTATATAATCATTTAGGTGTGGCTGTCGCAAGTGTTATGCTTATCTCAACAATGCTCTATACTATTGTGATTTGCGTTGTCTTCGATCTTCCAGTTATTGTTTCTATAGTCTTCTTTTTGGTATTTGGTTTTATCGATAGTGCATTTTTGGGCTCGACACTATTAAAGGTCAAATCAGGAGGCTGGTTTACCTTATCTATTGCCACTTTGTTGTTGATTGTAATGCTGATATGGCGATGGGGCACTACTCTCAAAGTGAAATATGAACTTAGAAACAAGACAAGACTCGATGATATATTTGCCAGTAACTTTCCAGAACAAGAAGCACAAGAATCCGATAACCAAGATAGTGGTCAAACTAATGAAATTTCGAGAACAATTGAGAGACGAAAATCTAAAAACATTCAACTTCAACTTTTAGGCACAGGTTTCCCCGTCAATCGACTACCTGGAATAGGTTTGTTTTATAAAGAAGCAGGAATGGGAGTCCCTTTGAGCTTTTGTCATTTTACTCGTCATTTTCCAGCAGTTCCGGAGATTCTTATATTTATTACAATTCGTACAATTTCTATTCCCCTGGTGGGTGAAGAAGATCGATTGACTATAAAGAAAGTTGGCCATTATGAAAAGGTCTACCAGGTAATTGGAAGATATGGTTACACGGAAAATATTTATCAGGGAGAAGAATTTATAAAGAAATTGGTTACTGCAATATGTGAAATCGATCCTAAAGCGAAAACCATATTAGAAAACCTCGAAAATGAAGTTGTCACTTATGTAATTGGGCACCAAAAGCTTGTAGCACAATCAAATTCTTTTTGGTGGAAACGAGCTTTTTTAGAAACCTATTCATTTCTTGCAAAAAATTCGAGACAAATTTATACAAACTGGGAAATTCCAATTGATAAAATTATTGAGGTTGGCATGAAAATTGCGGTTTGAAATTTGGTTTAATGATAGGAATCTTACGAACGCATACTTTTTATTGAACGTACAGCATATTCTATTGTATTTTTATTGTATATTTTTATTGTATTTTTATCGTATTTTATAATGAAATAAATGATCGAATTCAATGGGAGTTTCTTATGTAATAAATAGTTTTTTTATACATTTCTTCGTTTCCAACTATTTTCACAAGATTAAAAGATTAAATACAATAGGATTCATTTCATGCAAAGTTATCCATATCTGAATCTTCCGACTTTATTTTAAAATCATTGGTAGACAATAAGTGTTGTAAAATATTTTATCCCGTTCGAGAAACATGAGGTGACAATGGAAATACGCGCGACCAAAGCTTAAATGCAATTCTTGTTTATTGTTAGTAAAAAATGATTAAAGAAAATTACTAAATTCCCAATGAAGAAACCAATTGAAACCTCATTAAATTCAATCACTTTTATTTTGTTTCTGCGACTCTCTAACTTCATCAAAAGTATAAGCGAAATCTGCTTTTATGTCCCCAATATGTTCAAATCCAACTGATACGCGAATCAAATCTTTAGTAACGCCGCCTGCATCTAATTTATTCTTGATCTGTAAGTTATGATGAGCAGTTATTGATTACAAAAGTTCTCGAGACACCGACATTAGCCAAATAACTAAAAAAAAAAAGGAACATCGAGAAATTAATTTTATTAAACATGAAAAAAATACAAGAAATGAAATATTTCTTACGTGGAAAGTCTTAGATTATCGATGAAAATATTACACAATTCCATTAGTAACACCAAAACATAAAACGCTTCCAAATCCATTTGTCAAAAATATTTCTTGGCGTTTTAATGGTAAGGATGATTTTCAAGTCCAGGATAAGAAACCCGACCTATTACCTCATGTAAGGTCTCTAACCATTTTGCAAGCATATGGGAATTTTCAGCTTGTCTATGAGCCCTTGATAAAAAAGTTTCAAAACCTTGTATTAATAAAAATGCTCCAAAAGGGTTTTAGCATGCACCAATATCACATAAGATTTCTTTTTCTTGATTTTATACTGAAAGAATTATTTCCGTAAGCATCCCAAAATTTAAGGCCATGATAACCTGAACTTGGTTCTATAAATGATGGAAATTTCCCATTATTTCAAGGGAATTTTCCACTATCAACAATTACACCTCCAATAGTCGTTCCGTGACCATAAATTCATTTTGTGGTTTTATGAACGATAACATCAGCAACCCATTTGAAGGGTTGAAAAAAATATCTGACTATTAAAAAATTTGGATTTTATTAAATGATAAATTTATTCCAATCATTAAAAATTACTTGCACCAAAAGTTTTGTCTATTATTAAAGTCATAAGCAATCTTTGCAATTGCCTCAAAATCAGGAATATTAAATTTCGGATTTCCAATAAATTCAATATAGATATCGTACCTTTTAGTTTGATCGAGAAGTTTATTATCAACAACAAGTTTAGAAATTATTAATAACATAATAAATTGTTAAGAAATAATTTTATACTTTAGTAAAAATATAAATTACAAATATTAAACACCTTTCTGATCGAAATATCTATTTTTTTTTATTAATTTTATTATTAAGCTTGGATCGGGATATAAGAAAAAAATACTTTTGGAACTATTCATTCTATACAAGAATGGCATTGGCCCATAGAAGAAGAAAATAAAGGATTTATTTTGAGCAAACCTTTACCTGGCCTGGGATTGAGGATTAGAAAAATGGAATAGGAGAAACTCTTGTAATATTTATAGTTGTAACCTTAGGCAACGACTTCAATAATTAATAATGGATCGATCGTTACAAAAAATTTCATCGTCGTCCTTATTGTTATCCACGTCGTACAGTGAGAAGATTTTTTGTTTCTTCAGAAAATTCGTCCTGAAATTTCATTTTATCGAATTTTTTTTTAATTTCGTTTTATGATCATTGGCTTTTTTATCGATTTGAAAAAAAAATGACAACACATAAGTATTGCAATGCCTATTTTTTTGATCACATATATGGATCAATTTATAATTTTGATATATGTTTTATAATTTTCATTTTATTTAATCCAATACAATACTTGATGGTTTTATATGGATCAATTTATGTTTTATTTAATTCCAATACAATACTTGATGGTTTTATTATCATCAAAAATAAATTTACTAGAAACAAATAATCCGGATCACAAGAATTGCCTACCCGATTTTCGAAAATTCTAAAAATCAAATCAAATTTCTATTCTGACTATTTAATATTTAATAGTGAAAAAGAAAAGTTATCAAAACATATATCTGGAATAATTAAGTTTGTTGATTCGATAAATAAATTGATAAATTAGAAAAAGATTAAAGAATATCGTATTACATTAAACAGAATTGCTGAAATAGTATATCGCCAATATAATAACTGTTATATGGTAGTTATAAGCAGTATGAATACGGGTCAGCGCTTTTACAATTACTGCTGCAGCAAGCATAGGGGTTGGAAAGATCGCATCGCATACCAGGAGCAAGACATGTTTCAGGGATGGTGAAGGTAATACTGGTGGTGGTGGTGGTGGTGGTTTTGGAGCTAAAGGTGGATGTGGTGGTTATTGTGGTGTTAAAGATGGCAATTGAAGTGGAAGTTGGAGTAATGGTCGTTTTTATGGTACAAACTTTCGGACATGGCAAGTAAATAGTTGGAGTGCAAAAGACTATCTTTTCGCATTTTTTATGATTATAATAGATATAGCGAGCTTTTTTATCAGGAATGCATATAACATTATTATAATGATTATTTCTCTTTTCGATGACGAAGGCGGTGAAAGTGGTGGTGAAGGTGGAGGTGGAAATGGTGGTAGTGAGGGCAGTGGTAGTAATGGTAGCGGTGGTAGTAGTGGTAGCGGTAGTTGGCTTTTTGATAGTGATGGTGGTAAAAGGTTTTGGACAATTCGTGGGGTAAATCTTTTTGGTATAATTGCGTGTCTTGGTGATAGTTCTACATTTTTTAGCAGTTACTTGTGATGAGAATAAAAGTATTGAAACAATTAAAGTAACCGTAGCTACAAGGAAGTTTCTATTTAACCAAATCATGGGGATTAATAATATGGAAAATATTAATTCTTGTGTATATGAAAATATCTCGATAAGAGACAAGGGATAAATGTGCAAACCTCGTCGTGTATTTATGTAAATAAGTAAATTACTTATACCCCCTCAAATATTATCGAGTAAATTGCCTGTACGTAAATACAGTCATTGACTTGCAGAAAATCTGCATGGGAATTGTTTACGTATTCTCATTGAGATTGGTGATGAGAATAAAAGTATTGAAACAATTAAAGTAACCGAACCGTAGCTACAAGGAAGTTTCTATTTAACCAAATCATGGGGATTAATAATAAGGAAAATATTAATTCTTGTGTTTATGAAAATATCTCAATAAGAGACAATGGATAAATGTGCAAACCTCGTCGTGTGTTTATGTTAATAAGTAAGTTACTTATATACCCCCAGATATTATCGAGTAAATTGCCTGTACATAAATACAATCATTGATTTGCAGAAAATCTGCATGGGAGTTGTTTAACAATGATATCTCATGTACGTATTCTCATTGAGATTGCATTTGTTCTACAGTTACTTGTGATGAGAATAAAAGTATTGAAACAATTAATGTAACCGTAGCTACAAGGAAGTTTCTATTTAACCAAATCATGGGGATTAATAATATAGAAAATATTAATTCTTATGTATATGAAAATATTTATCGTCGTGTGTAAATTACCTGTACCACCTCAGATATTATCGAGTAAATTTGCCCTGCACATATATAAAATCATTGACTGCGTGGGAGTTGTTTTACGATGATACCTCATGTTCGTAATAATCGAGATTGCCTTTGTAGAACTAAATAATCAGATGCACTCTAAAAAATGCTGGTTAATGGAGGCATTATTCTTAAGATATCCTGTAACCTATGGTTGCAGGGTCTTAGGGGTGAGGTTGAGATTAGCTGCCATGTAAAATTGATGAGGACTTAGTTTTTATTCCGTAAGGGTAAATACGGAAAGTTTTAAAGTAATTTAAAATGGGGAAATCTGAAAGTTTTACGTCGGTGGTTGGTCAGGCGGTGGTGTAAACCTAGTCAGTTTTTATTCTTCAAATGTAAATTTTTATTAATTTCTAAATTTAAATGAATAAAGGCGAGATCTCACTGTTCGATTAAAAAAAAATAATAATAATAATCAGATGCACGAGAATCTTAAGATTAAAAGGGAGTTTAAATGTTTTATTTTATAAATAGCTTTATTAAACCAACTTAAAAGAACAAAAATAAATATTCCGAAGCCCTTCAGGAATTATAATTTGGATTCAATGGAAAGTTTATTTTTTTTAGAAAGAAAAGGAACATTAATTTATAATAAAAAAACAAAACTTTCTACCTTCGATCGCTTTCTCAAAGCTAATAAAACATTTAAAGGTACATGATCAAATTCGGTTTCATTTTCTCTAATACTATTAGTATTTTCGTTGATTTCTAATTCTCTACTATTATAAAATGATTTGATTAATAAATTTTCATTTGGATTCTTTCACCATCTCATAAAAAATAAATGTTAGGAAGTTCTTCTAAATTCAAATTTAAAAATGTGTCAACAATATAATGCCAGAAAAATTCATGTAATAACATGAACATGAAAAATTATTGTTTGTTAAATCGTATTTAACAATTCTATTCTCTGCTTCAATATTGTTATTAAAATTAAAATTGCTAAAAAATAAAAATAATAATATTTAATTTTTTAGTATAATATTTTAAAATTAAAACAATAATGAATCATAATTATTTAAGTATTTTTTTGTATTTTTTTTTAATTTTTTATTTCATTTATTTTACATTTATAAATATTATTTAATATATAAAATACATAATTTATAATCTATCGCTCTTAGTTCATGTAAATCGGGATATGGTGGAAGTCCAGTAACTATTTTCTTATACCCTAAACTTATGTAAATCAGGATATGGTGGAAGTCCTGTAACTATTTTCCCATACCCTAAACTAATGTAAATCAGGATATGGTGGAAGCCCTGTAACTATTTCATAAGCTACTATTTTTTTTTTATCCTAAAAAAAATAAAATTTAATTATTTTCGTTCAATAAATTTATGAAATATTTGAACAAGATGAAAATCCTGATATTATTATGATAAAGTTGCTTTTGTATAATTATCATAAATATCTGCTGCTTTTGTATATTCATCACCACTTAATAATAACTCAGGATTTCTTTTGTGCAATCATATTTTGAATTTTTTAATAATAGAAATAAAATCCCATATTAGTATTAGTGATTTTTCTTTTTAAAAAAAAAATAAAATAAAATAAAATCTTAAAACAATAAAATAATTACCTCGCGAAATTTTTATGGATGATAAGTCTTTTGGTTTAACCTCACCAAAGAGGATTTCATCTCTATTATTGGTTAGAAGTATTTTAAAATGAGACAATAAAAATTCGCGTATATTATCACACAAGCAATCCCAGATGAATATACATCTATTACTATCATAAATGTTTGTTGCTTTTGTGTGATCATCTCTACTCCTTAATCGTGATGAATGTTATCTCTTATTCTATGATTATTAAGCTAACCATGGTTGTTTAAAAGTTAATGTGGCCCATGGAGAGTTAGATTCTTATAATGATATCAATATCTATCTTAATTAACTTTACTTATTAAATTTTAAAGTAAATATTTTTTCCAATATGAAAATCTTGATTCCATTCGTAATTTTATATATTATTCTATGATTACTAATTACGATCGACAAGCTAAGCATGGTTGTTTAAAAGTCGATGTAGCCCATGGAGAATTAGATTCTGATAACGATATCATTTAATTGATCAACTTTAATCATATATTCTTTTCCATCTCCACTTAATATTTTAGCACTCACAAGCATGCAAACCTGTAAAAGTTTTAACATGAAAATCCCTTGTAAGGGGATCATGATATTTTAAAATATTTTTGATTTCAGCACTTAATATTTCAGGAGCAATATAAAGTAATACACCCAGAAATAATCGGAAATGTTTTCTTTTGGGAATTTAAACTTAAATTTCGAACAAATCCCAGGATGGAAATCCTGGTGAACTATTAAACTGTCTAATTCTCTTAATTTTAGTGAGAACGGTAACTAAATTTTTTGGAATGAAAAAGAATATCGAATATCCTATTCATGAACCTTCAACTTTCCAATTCTTAAGTTGACTCTCCTATTTTAAACAAAACTTGATCATATTTGAGAACTTTCACGTAAATCTATAAAAAATATATATATATATATCAATATAAATAATAATATAACATAATGTGTTATGTATTTGCAATATATATATATATATATATATAAATATTATTATTTACAGGGGAAGAGGGGTTGAAAATATTCTTAAAGCGTATCATCATCGTTATTGAAAAGTTCGGGAAGTAAGAGATTTTTTTATTAAAAAAAAAAAAAGATGTTCGATTAATAAAGGAAATCTAAATAGAATTTTCGATGAAACTTCTTTTTTTAGGTGGTGGTGACAATTTAGAATTCTAAATGTGAAACTTTTTTTAGGAGGTAGTGACAATTTAAATAAATGATAAATAATAATTATAATAATTAAAATAATCGACTCCAACAATCAGTATTTTCTTTCATAGAATTTTGTCGAATTTTTCGGAATGAAAATCGCATTTTTATAAGAAACGAGTTAAATGGAAATATTCCTTCGTAAAATATATGAAGGAATTAAATTATTAAGATTTTATTGATATTTTATATATTTATTTTTAATTTATTTTCATTTAAAAAATCGGTGTTATGTAATAATTATTACGTCGTCGTGGCGGAAACATATAAATATCATCCTAATGAATCATATAAATATCATCCTAATACTAATGAATCATAAAAATTAGATCGTGAGAAATTATGTACGTAAAGTTTTTATTATTAATACTGATTAAAAAATCAAAAAAAATGTAATTTAATAAATTTACAGTATTTATTTATTAAAAATTATTATTATTCTTATTATTTAAGATGCATCCGACAAAAGTTCAAATTTATAAATAATATAACGCTACCTATTCTATTCTATCTATATATGCTATGTTAATTTCTATGCTACTTATCGAGAATGAAGAAATTGAAAATAATAATTGAGAATGAAAAGAGTAAAGAAAATGAGAAAATGAAAATAATGAAAATAATAATTATTAATCGCAGAGAATAGAATTAACACTATTTTGATAATTAGAAATAGTGGATTTAGCCTGATTCCAAGAAACTAATAAAGATTCTACTGTAAGTTTATAATTATTTTCTGCTGTTCTTTTAATATCACTATTTTTATTATTTATTAACTCTAAAGAAAGATTAGCCAAATCAACTTGCTTCGTCCAAAAAGTTTTAGAATTTTTAATAATGCTTTCATCAAATTTATTAATATCGTTAACTACTAAATCGATATAATTTGTATTATTTTTTAAATTTCTAATTTCATTTGATTTTATTTTTATTTCGCATTTTAGTCTTTCATTCATTTTCTTTCCACAATACCAACCCATTATACCTCCAGTAATAATTGTAGCAAATAATGTTAATCCTCCATCTAATGAAGGTGATATAATATAAAGTGTAGCATTAGAAAGCGATCCAATTCCAAGTCCCACCATTAATCCTTTCTTTATAGTATTGAATTTTTGTTTTCTGGCGGAATTACTTAAATTTCCAACTTCTTGATTAAGAATATATAATTCTTTTTCTAAAGTTGATTTATGTATTTGAAAATCTTGAGATATTCTATTTAGATTTTGGGATATATCATAATAACCTTTTCTAATTAAATCAAATTCTTTAAGTATTTCTTTCAAAGAAGTATAAGAAGATGAAGGAGAAGAAGAAAAAGTGGTAATAATTTCATTAGTTAATTGAGTTAATCCTTTACATTTTGTTGCACTAACTTTACTTAAAGTTCTAAAGGTCCTGCCTTGAACTTGTAATTCTCCTATTAATCTTAAAATAGTTTTATCATTCTTTATTATAGTCGCCGGTGATGGTGATGATGGATAATTAATAAAACGTTCAAGAAGTGTTGCGTTAAAATTTTTTAGGTCAAGATTTACAGGAGAAAAAGCGAAAATGTTCGGGATCATTATTGAGTATAAAATATTAATATATATATATATGGGTGTGTTTGTGTATATATATATATATGTTGATATATTGAATCAGGGAAAAGACTGAAGAGAGAATATTTGAAGAGATTATTCGATGCGCCACTTTTTATACAGTAAATGATTCATAATAAATAGTAACAATAATGACATAATAATAAAACAACTAATAATTCGATGCATTGCATTATAGTAAATTGTAAATTCCCGTTTTCGGAAGAAATTGGTTTAGGGGTGTCTTATGGTGATACTGCACCGTTGTATTGTGACGAAATAAAAAATTAAACTAAACTAAATAAATAAATTAAAATCAAATAATAAATAAGCAAAGGTAATTCGCGAAAAAATGACTAAAAATAAACTTTATTTGTAACATTATTTCGGGTTTAACAAAGTATATATTTTATTATGGCATTTGCTCTGCATTTATGAAATACTGAAAAGGTTAACAAAAAAGAAAGATGGAAAAAGATAGATTCTGGTTAAATCTTGTTGGCATAAAAAATAGTTAGTATGATTTTATCTATGAAAAAGAATGTGGAAGGATTATCAATCAAAGATGGCGCAGAAAGGCTTTAAACGCATTGTACAACATCTGCACAATATATATAATATTTACATTATATATATCTCTCGAAAAAATCTAAACCTGATTTGTCAACAAAATAATCTAGGCTTTTAAAAAAAAAATGGCGCATGAAATCTCTAAATAGAAACAAAAGCAAATAAAACAGACCAATTAAAAAAAAAAAAAAATCAATACAAAAAATCATTATATAATGAAGATAGATTTTTCTTTGCTTTTTTTTTTTTTTTTTTTTTTTTAAAAACGGAAACCTTGCCTTAAAATATTAAAACCATATTTTTGAAGTAAAAATTTAAAATATTAGTTGCATTAGTTCAATTCCTTGTTATTATGGGGTCGACGGAAATTTGTAAATATTTTATTTTTATTTTTCGTCCTTTATCTTGACGAATATAAATTTTTAATCGCACATATAAACATGTATATACATACACGCCTATTAGGAGAGGGATTAAGGTTTTGGCGTTCAAAGAAAACAGCCTGGGGTTCTAGACCCTTTACTAAGTAAGTTTTTATTTGGAACATATTTCTACTAAGTGTGTTATTTTATTTATTGTATAAGTGTATTAAGTTGCTATTATTTAATTCTAATTTTAAAAAAGACGAAAACTAGGCCGATCTTTGAACCTCCTTTTCTTCCCCTCTTTTTTTCCGTCCCTTATTCGTCCTCCACATTTTCTGAAACTTATAATTTAATGATCCAAATTGGTGCATTAAATATATAACATTATAATTATTTCGGTATCTTGGAGTTTGCACTACTAGAATCGATTTTCAAAATTATTAAAAACCTTTTACCAAAATGTTGTGGTTTTTTTTCAGATATAGATCCGGTGTGCTGGTGGGGACTACACTACTATTAGTGTAGTTATTAAAAACCTTTTACCAAATCACCTGGTCTACACCATTTCTATGGTGTTATTCGTTTTATTTCTATATATATATTTAAAACCACGTTCTTTTTCGAATTATTAAAAACCTTTTTCCACTCGTCGGCTCCCTTTAATGTATAAAATTGCCCAGGAGAATTTCTCAACTAACGTCCCCGCTGTTAGCACTTTATTCCCTTGTTATTCCCCTTGTTATATTCTTGTTATCTGGTATTATATATATTTAAAGACGTTGTCATCATGATAGAGAAGGGAATATTTATTGTTAGAACAATATTATTGTTCGGTAAGTAAAAATAATTATTATTTTAATTATTTATTGTTGTTTCTTTTTTTATTATCGTCATTCGCTCACTTCTCATTTCTAATTATTTCTCTAAATTTTTAGTTAAACGTATTAAAATCGATAGGAAATAGATTTAAGAATTTCGAAATCCAAAATACACCCTTATTTGAATATTTTTAGAAAATATTCTACGTAATAAACATATGTATATATATATATCATATATATATCAAAGTTGTGGTGAATATGAATGAAAAAATATTTAGGTTTAAGAAATTATTTCATTGTTCTCAGTTATATTTACTGAGATTCACCCACTTATTTTAAGTTATTAAAAAAAAAAAAAATAATAAATTTAGAAAATTTTAGAAAAATTTAGGGAAATAATAAAAAAAAATACTTTAGGAAAAATTTAAAAAAATACTTTAGGAAATTTAAAAAAATAAAAAGTTTAAAATAAAAAATAAAAATAAATAAATAAATTATTAGGTTTAACCACATTTATAAATTGTTATATTTTATTATCTTGATAAAGGTGAACCAATTGTAATTTTTAAAATAATAAAGCGATCTCGAACATGCGAAGGTGATTTGGTTGATTAACACAAAAAAACTAAACTTCAATTATATAATAATAATAATTCTAATAATTCGCAAATATATTCTGTCGTAAGCTGAAGTAATCGTGTTTACAGTTATATTTTATACAGAAATCAAAAATTTTATTTAAATTATTACATTTTACTGTAATTTTGAATTACTCCAATGCTTCTATACAATTTATTACATTATAACCATTTAAACTGACTAATAAATGAATAAAATGAAATGAATTAATCATTTTCAGAATATTTCTTTTGTCCAAAAGTTCGAATGCAATCAAAAAAAGATTTATATTCTGAAATTTCCAGTGGAATATTATTAATTAATTCATTAATTTCTTCTAATGGATAATTATTCGCTCTAGCACTCTGTTCAGCGAAATAAGGTAAAGCAGTTAAGAAAGATTCAGCAAATTCTTCACCAATTTTTCCTCCCCAACTACCCAACGGTATTGGTTTGACAACCTCTTTGATATTCGTCATGTTTGGAATTTTTTTCTAAAAATAATAAAAATAATTGAAATAATAAGTAATTAAATAAAGATAAATAATTAAAATAATTGAAAAATATTAAATAATGACCAAATCGATTTCTAATTTTTTCAATAATTTCTCTCCTAAAGACAGAAGCTTTTCTGAACAAGGACCTGCATTATTTATAAAACGTCGAGTTTCTTGAAATTCAAACCATCCTCCTGGTTTTAAAATACGTATACATTCTAAATATATAAAGAAATTTTATGTAAAAAATTTTTTATGAAATTGGTATGAACAATAAATTCCAGTTCAGCAAATTCCAGTAAATATATAATTCAGTAATTACCCGGTATCTTTAATAGATAAAAATTAAAAATAAAAAAATGTAAAAAAAAAGTTAATAATAAAGATTCAAGTAAAAATAAAATATTAATATTTATAAAGATAAAATAAATAATTACCACAACATGGTCAAATTCATATTCTGTAAAACAATACCCCATATCACCTAAATGAATATAATCAAAATAATTTGATTCAAATGGTAATTCATTTCGAGCATCCGCCACAATAAAATCTGCATTATTTGGTTTTATTTGTGATGGAAACATAAGAGAAATGTCTAGACCAACAAATGAAGATTGAATATAATCTGAGGATATATCCAATATCCAGGTTCCCGTACCACAACTATAAGAAAGATACACAAGAAAGAGATATACAAAATATGTATAAGAGATAAACTAGATAGAAAGACATGCAAGAGACAAGACGAGACAAGAGAGTTGCAAGAGAGAGATAACTACCCAACATCTAGAACTCGACATCCATTAATTAATAAATCTTTAATAGGTGCAGAGAAATTTTCTTCAAATACAGTTTTCGCAATAAAATGGTTTATTTTTAATATTTCATCAAATTTAACCGGAAGCATATAAAATTCATTATTACTACTATCATTTGTTTCTGAGTCAAAAATTTCCGCGTTTTTAGAGTTTCCTGTTCGTTTTTTATTTCTAACCAATGATAGATTATTTCCCATGTTTATTATGTTTATTGTATTTGGTCATATCGGGATGATATTTAAATAGTATTTTACGAAACCAAAATAAAAAAAACAGACTAGGCGACATTTGGCTAAGACTAGAATACTTCTATATTTATAAAAAAATTTTCATTATAAAAAAAATTCTCGCTTAGCTAAGCAACACAAACTAGCATACAAATATGAAGTGATTTTAATATTATTGTACTGATTGGTGTTACCTTGATTTTGATATCCTTTTTCACCAAAATTGTGTCACTGCATTTTTATTTTATATATTTATATATGTACATATAATTAATTAATTATTTATTTATTTATTTCTAAGACTTTAAGATCAGCCTCTCGAGGAAATATTTCAAGTTCTCACTCGAGAAGGAGAGGAAGAGGAAGAGGGAAGGTAAGAGATACCTCTGTGAAAACAGATAAAAAGGCTGGTCATAACAAGATTGTTTCACATGATTTTATCATTTTGTTTAACATCTTTATTTTTAGATCTAATTATCCCAAATAAAGAAGTTCAATTTATTCAATTCCTCATACTTTTTTTTTCCATTTATAAAATGAAAGGGGAATTTATTCTCGTGACATGAAACTTTCTTTTCACTACTCCGTTATTTTTTTTTTAAAAAAAAAATAGAAATATTTTTAAGGATTTAAATCTTGATGTCACGTAATTTTTAAATAGAAAATTACAAATCCGTTTATATCTTATTAGAATATTAGAATAAATAGCAACCACACTAAACAATATATTATACTATAAAAATTTTTAAACACTCGTTACTACTTAAAAAATTCACTTGACTCTTCTACGCGTACTCTAGATTAATTTTGTTTTTATATTTAAATTAATTACGAAGCAAATGATAAACCGGATACCGAAGAAACTCCTAAAGTTGATTATGCATGGAATATGTGAAGAATGTCGAAATGAAAATACATTCCCTGAATGGTGCTCGCAGTGTAATTCTCAAAGTTTTCAACAAAATTTTGGAAATTGGACAAGTGAAAACAAAGATGTTGATGTAATCATTCAAGAGTTCTAACCAAATTGTACAACAAATTCCTTCGTTGAATGGATTCGACATTCCAAATTTGAAGACATAAAATCTGTTGATAAAGGAGGCTTTGGAAAAATCTATTCAGATATTTGGAAGGAGGGATTTATTGAAAAATGGAATATTCAGCAAAAACAATAGAAATGAAGTGGTGTTTGTCATGTTGCATTAAAATCTTTAAACAATTCACAAAATATAACAAATGAATTTTTAAATGAGATAATTTATACTTAAAAGAATATTATCTTAATATAAATAAGTTATTTATGCTTTTTACATTTATTTTTTTCAAAAATTATTCAAAGTGTATACGTGCAATAATAGTATCATGTTTTTGTATTACACAAGATTCCAAGACCAAGACAAAGAATTATATTTTTATGATACAGTTTATGGAGGGTGGAAATCCTAGAGAATTTTTAAAATCTACCATATATCGTGAGGGGCTTTAACAAATTTCGTCTTATACCCGGGGTACAGTATACAGTCTTACTTTAAAATCAATTGTCACCATGTAAAATACTCTAAAAAAAAACTTAAGGAGGGTGGCCTGCGATACACAGTAATTTTTTTATCATGAAGAGATAAATTAAATAGTTTGTTTTTTATTTTGTTGGATTATTTTATAAGCGTGATGTGACTAATTTAATTTGAAATATTCTCCCGTATGATCATGCATTCTGCCGTTGCCGTTGATCTAGGTTTATTATCTAAATCAGCCGAGGAAACTGGGATTTTTAAAGATAATGAACAGAAGGTTGTTGGAGTAATTCCATATTTAGCTCCTGAAGTATTATCTGGTAATGATAATTACTCAAAAGAATCAGACCTAAATGGTTTTGCAATGATCAAGTTCGAAATATTAACAGGAATTTCTCCTTTCTACGATATTCCCCCACGATAGAGATCACGCATTAAAAATTTGTAAAATTCTATCTAATATTGCTATAGTAAACATAATGAAAAGATGTTGGGATGCAAAAATAAAAACAAAGACCATTTGCCAAAAAATTGTTGATTGACTTAATTATATGAGAAATATAGAATATGAGATTAAAGAATCAGAACCGTGTAAACAAATTGAAGAATGTAATAGATAAATCCAGTGGACAACAATAATACAAATAATTCCACTTCATATGAAATACATCGATCTATACCAGTAGATGTTTTTTCAAAAATCTTCCAAAGCCTAAGAAATCTATATTAACAATTAGTATTCAATTGATAACGATCAATAACCTCGTGGTTTAATAATAATTAATATTATATTATCAATTAGATAAAATCGTTATCTAACACCAGTTTGGGATCTTATATTCGCATTTATATTTACCCTTTATTATTTATCATCAATTATGTTTTATTAAATGTTTTTACACTTCTTCCCATTCTTCCGATTTCATTACAGCAATACAAACACTAATGTTGATTGGAGAACTTTAGTATTTTGTATGTCAATTGCTGAATTTAAATTAATCAAGAATACAAGCACCGTCACTTTATCTATGGTTGGAATTAGTAATTATAATAATAAATTGACTCCACTAAATTTATTTGGGAAATTATATTTATATTATTTTTTTAATTTTATTATCTAATCATTTGTTTCAATATCAGGCATTGCTGGATACAATTATAAGGAGTCGAATATATATACTGTATATAATAGTTTATGTTCCATTAATTTATTATAGAATTTAATGATAGATTATATATATTATATACTAATCGTAAATAATTCTTGTAAGGATTAATTGACATTTATAAAATAAAAAGTCCGTTTGATGATTTAATCAAAGAAAATTCTTATTCATAAATAATTCAAATAATTAGTTTCTTGGGATAAATTAAAATGATAGAATAAATTTATTAAAATTTGCAGCAACTTTTAATTTTATTTAACAAACCCAATAAATGTATAAATTTGAATTCTGAAAATTCTGAAAGAAAATAGCAAATCCTTTACGCGCACGCATTGCATGTATTGTATATACCACAGTCCAGTTTTTTACATTTGCATGTCCCTGGCCCAGGGATCCTGGACTTTTTGACTGTCCAATGTCCGCGTCCACGCTCTTAATTATAATGGTAAGTTTAATTTGCATCGGCATCGCCAATCTGTGTGACCACCGATTGAGCAAGCAAAAGATATATATAATATAAAAAGATATTCAAATTTCTGTTATCACGCCTTTTATTTTTCAAAATACCTACTAAATAAAAAAGCAAATCAAGAAAGAAATAAACAACAGTGCTCAAAAAAATAAGTTAGTAGACACGGCACAAAAACGAACGTGCGAATTATTATGACAAAGGAATTTATTTCAATGACTTTAAAAAAGAAAAATTCAATAAAGTGTATCGTATTGAAATTTATCTATTGCTTGGTCATATATAAACTAAGCTTGCTTCACTACTTTAAAAACCTCCCAATCAGATACAATAAATGAAGATGGAATACTAATATTATAACTACTTGGATTACGGCTCCAATTATTGTTACTATTGGGACAATACAAATCATTACCTGCTCCAAATGTTGGGCCATATCCGCTATGACAGAATATAGCACAATGATAATTTTGATAAACGCGACCGATAGTTGCCCCAGAAATATTATTCTTATTATTCATTGAAAATAAAAAACTATCATATGTATTTTTGTAACTATTTGAAGAATTCCAATCCAATGGAGCATAGCCACCCACCAATTGCTCAGAATTTTGAATTTTAGCTATCACAATAGTGGCTCCTTGGTTATCGCATTTTTGATGAAAAGTGTAAGCACTATTTCCATCTCGGCTGCATCTGAAAAGAAGCTCAAACTTATAAGGAATCTTTTTTTCATTATCCGAATAATATGTGTTTTGTTGTTTATCAATCCAACTAGCAAACAATAAAGTAACATTTTTATTAATCAATAATGAATCAATGGCTATTTTCCTAGGTGGAAACTTATTATGAGCAGGTTTAGCATCAGGAACCATATAACAACGTAAAATATCATCTTCAAGTTCTTCAGAAATAATTTTTCTAAATGGCCGTATTTTAAGATAATAATCTTTCATAGATATTTCATGAAATCGAATTAAAGGAATACAGTTGTGCAATCTTTCCTCTAAAGTTTTGAAATCTTTATCGGAGAATTTTTTAACATCATTACTGAGTTTTGGTTTTTGCTCAATGCCCCATTTAATTAAGCAATCCCATAGTTCAATTTCATCTATCAAAAGCTCATCATATTTGAGAATTAAAATCAAAACATCTTCTTCTAAAGTTAAGTATTTTTTTGATTTAAACAAAATATCCGGATCAGAGCAGATTGTTTCTAAACAAAACCTTTTAAGACTTACGAAGCCTAAATGACGAGTAATAATGTAAAGCATCCCAACAGGATCTTGACGTAAAAAATCATCTCTATTATCAATCAAAAACTTCTGAATAAAATCAATAAGTTTCTGAAGTCCGAGTTCGTCAGAGGCAATTAGAATTTTAAGAATTTCGGGTCCTTCATATTCTCGAAGATCCACAATTCCACAATAAACCCACCTTTCAAAATTAAATGTGAAAATTGATAAGATTCAAAGTTTTAGTGTGAATATTTTAGAAAACTTGTAAAATTAACATACTTTAGAATTATTTTAAACACTTGAGCTGAAACATTTGGTTTTTTAAAAAGAAAGTATCCTTTTTCCTTCTTCACCCATTCACTTGAAAGGGCCCCACGAAAATAAGGTGAGCGAGCACGTAACACCAAAGAATGAGCATGAATTTCTTGAGAATCATCGCCGGCATAAATTTTAATATCATAACCTTCCATAGTTTCAAAAAGTTGTTTAAAATCTTCGGCCATATCTGAGAAAAATGTTGATTCCATTTTTTTGAAAGACTTTTCGTGAGAAGAATTGATTATGGATAAATCACACGGGTTAATAAATCTTAGACTAATGGCTTAGTAATATTAATCCCGCATCATAGTTTCATCATCTGTATTTCTTGCGTGCAACATTTCATACTCCTTTGTAGTAATAAAAATTTAGTAATAAATATTTGATAATTGGCGAAAATAGTTAGAGTCTCAACATTTAACATTGAAAATACTGACAGGAGCAATATAATTATTCTTTTAAATTTAGATAAATCGTAAAAGAGTTTATTAAACAGTAAGGCACGAAAATCATATTTTTTTTATCAAAGAGCAACAATTTTATTATAAAACAAAGTATCAATGGAACTAAATACTTTAAATGACGATAGTTCGTGGACATTTAGCAAGGCACCACTAATTATATAAATCAAAAACGAAAAACCAAGGTCTCGTCTATTGGAGTCTGTTTCACATATTTTTTCTAGTGGGGTGGTTATAATTTACCCAAATAATATAATTTTAAGCTATCTAATAATAAATTTATAGTATTCAAGAACCACTTAATGCTTTAGAAATATTGATAGCGAGCGATTTTATAGTAATGACAATATCATTACTTGCAAAATTAAGATGACGATCATCTTTGAAAAAATACTAATACTAATACTAATAATAATGTCAATCACCTACTCGATTTTAAATTTATCAAAAATAAATAAATTTTTAATCTTTTCAATTGTTACTTAGTAGTACCAGCTCCAGTGAAGAAAATAAATAGGTAAAGAAACTGAAGTAGAAGTAGTAATCAATGATGCTTGTTGAATAATTTACATGTTTAATACAATTATTTTTACCACATCCCGAACTGCAGTGGGAACGAAATATGTTTCCTTAAAAAAATACCAGCGCGAAAAAAATAAAATTATAATTCAATTTATTATACTATCCGATTCTTTGATATAATAAGTTCATTTAACGACGATTTTCTTTATGAATTTCGTTATAACGAGGCACCGATTTTAAAATTGGTCCTGAGAATAAAAAATATTTTTTTTTTTATTTTATCATATTTTATCATCCAAGTTGAAATCAAAAATATTGCTAAATATCATCGCAGACTAGGCAAAATTTCATAATTCCCTAACTAATTTTGCCCAATCACCTGCGGTGATATTTACAATGTACGTATAATTTAGTTTAATAAAAATTAATTGCTGATCCGTCAGAAAAAATTCGGGGTATATTTTATTATAGCTTGGAATCTGACGCGCGTATATAGGTAAGTATAAATTGCACAATATAACCATAGATGAAATTTTAGTATCTGTTAAGTAAGCTATTTGAGCATTTTTTTGTAAAAAGTCCGGTAAATTTTTCAAAAAATAAAAGATACTTTCTTATATGCTGAAAAAATCAATTCTTTAAAATTTTCGAAAACTGTATATTTTTATAGTACTTTTGTGCACACCAGATGAAGCTATATTATAGTTTTATTAAATAACTTAACCCCGATTTTCTATATGTAAATACTGCCGTTCTTAGGCGAATCAGCAATTAATCAGTTATTCGTAAATTATTATTTAAAATTTAAATCGCGAAATTTTGAAGTGGAGAAAAATCAAATATTACTTATATAAAATGAATAAAATACAAATAGAAATATCAAAATTTCTCAAAAATAACAAAATACCGTATATAAAATAAATATAACCAATTAAACTGTCTAATAAATGAATAAAATGAAATGAATTAATAATTTTAAGAATATTTCTTTTGTCCAAAAGTTCTAACACAATCAACAGAAGAATTACATTCTGAAATTTCCAGTGGAATTTTATTAATTAATTCATTCATTTCTTCAAATGGTAAATAATTCTCTTCAGTATCACGTTCAACGAAATAAGGTAAAGCAATTAAGAAAGTTTCAGCAAATTCTTCACCAATTTTTCCTCCCCAACTACCCAGCGGTATTTGTTTGACATATTCTTTAATATTCGTCATGTTTGGATTTTTTTTCTAAAATAATTGAAATAATAAATAAATAAATTATGATAAATAATTAAAAATAATTATTAAATGAAAATAAATAATTACCAAATCATTCTGTGAATACGCTGAAGGTTTTATTTCTAGTGTTTTTAAGAATTCCTCTCCTAAAGACACAAGCTTTTCTGAACAAGGACCTGAGTTATTTATAAAACGTCGAGTTTCTTGAGATTCAAACCATCCTCCCGGTTTTAAAATACGTATACATTCTAAATATATAAAGAAAATTTATGTAAAAAATTTATATAAAATTAGTATGAACAATAAATTCCAGTTCAACAAATTTCAGTAAATATATAATTCAGTAATTACCCGGTATCTTTAATAGATAAAAATTAAATAAAAAAAATGTAAAAAAAAAGTTAATAATAAAGATTCAAGTAAAAATAAAATATTAATATTTATAAAGATAAAATAAATAATTACCACAACATGGTCAAATTCATATTCTGTAAAACAATATCCCATATCACCTAAATGAATATAATCAAAATAATTTGATTCAAATGGTAATTCATTTCGAGCATCCGCCACAACAAAATCTGCATTATTTGGTTTTATTTGTGATGGAAACATAAGAGAAATGTCTAGACCAACAAATGAAGACTGAGTATAAACTGAGGATAAATCCAATATCCAGGTTCCCGGACCGCAACTATAAGAGAGATAAACAAGAAAGAGATATACAAAATATATATAAAAGATAAACAAGATAGAAAGACATGAAAGAGAGATATACGAGACGAGACAAGAGAGAGATAACCTACCCAATATCTAGAACTCGACATCCATTAATTAATAAATCTTTAATAGGTGCAGAGAAATTTTCTTCAAATACAGTTTTAATAACAAAATGTTTTATTTTTAGTCTTTCAAATTCTTCAAATCTAACTGGAACCGTATAAAATTCATTATTACTACTATGACTATGATTTGTTTCTGTGTCAAAATTTTTCACGTTTCCAGAGTTTCCTATTCGTTTTTTATTTCTAACCAATGATAGTTTATTTCCCATGTTTGTAATATTTAGTTATTCTGGGGATGATTTAAATAGTATTTACGAAACCAAAATATAAAAAAATTAGACAAAAAAACCTGGTTAGGTTAGAATGCTTTTACATTTATAAAAAAAATATTCTCGCTTAACTAATCAACATACAAATACTGGATTCTTATATAATTTCACGACCTATTTGTTTTTGTGTGACGGATTGACTTAAACTAATAAGGTTGGTATAGGTATACGACACAAACTAAAATAGTTATCCGATAATTCTTTCAGTTCACATTTAAGTATTTCATATAAAATAAAATTGGGAAAGAAATCTTCAATATGATTTATATTTTTTTACTGCAAATTCTGCAATTTAACTCTTTTCTGTACGCATTCACAAATCCCATGAAATATTTCAGAATATATTTGACTGGAAATAATGTGTAAAATTACTTTTTTTTTTTGATTCACTCGCAATTTACGCAACATAGAGTGAATCTCTAATAATATATTTTTAAGATAGTTAGAAATTCCTTGTTCTTAGCTACAAGATTATATGTTTTTTTTTATCTCTGTATCGTCGATATTCATCTAGATATAATGGTTAAAAGTCTGCACATCCGTTGTTGGGAAATTACTACTTTATATAAAAAATCACTAGAATTATACAAAATCTTATTGGTAAATAATCGGAACCCGAAAATACCATTTTTAAAATTTTGAACAGTTTTTATTGGTCATTTTCAAATAGAGTTTCGCACTGTTAAAATATGTGCATATAAATGTAGCTCAACATAAAAAATATTAAAAGATATTCAAATTCCTGTTAAGGCAAAAAAACAAACGCGCAAATTATTTTAATACATATTTACCTTATATAATCATTAAAATGATTTCTAAACTCAAAAAAAATGTTAAGTAATGCTTACCTTACAATAAATAATAACAAAAAAAACAAGTAAAACCCTAAATAATAAATTATAGTAGAATCTAATTAAAAATAATGAAACATGTATATTTTATTTTAATTTTTTAAAAATCAAAAGCTAGAAAATATAGAAAATAATAGCCTAGCCAGATATGAATTCAAAATATTGAGTTGCTTTGACAAGAATTTTAATAAATAAATGAATTATATATATATATTTTCAATATAGCAAAATAAAGTGATCGATTATATGTACGTATTATTTCAATTTATCGGTCTAAATTTGTTTCATGTCTGTGAAAAAAATATACTATTTAAAAGCTATAATTACTATTAAAATATGAAACATATTAAACTTTATTAGCATACATTACAATCTATGCATATGGGTCAATTGCGAAAATTGACTGAATGTCTGTTACACAAACTGTTGCTTCTTAGTAAAGATAATAAAATATATAGATAAAAAACTTTTGACTACCAGTTAAAATTGTTCTTTGTTAGTAAAATAAGCTAATAACAAGAAAAAATAAAACAAAATAACAATGTCAAACATTAGAAACAAGAAATAAAATGAGTTTTTGCAGGGTAGGGAGGTGGTGTTGATGGGTTTACAGTTGTAAACAAAAGGTCTAGTTAAGTCTTAAGTTTTATTTTTCTCGAAAAATAAACAAATTATGATTGGCCAAAATTAAATCACCCGATCTAAAATTTAGGTAGTGTCGCGGTCTGCGCAGAACGATGTGGAAAGCCAAGCCAATCAGTCTCCATAAATTTAGGACGATCACACAATAATTCAATGTATTATTAACACTCTTTTCCTCATGCACAATATCCCGAAACACAGCAAGACAGGCAATCAGTCGATCTAAACCTGCTTACTAACACTCACAACAATAATGCAATTACGTGTATGATCTGAAGGTACGATGAGTAAGTGGAGTAAAAGTATCTTCACTACTTGTTTCATACACTGCCGAAATTTAATAGACTTTTGGAGCAACTTGCCAAGAAATATAGAAAAGTTTATTACAAGATTTATTAAAATTTATTAAAAGAATAGGTCAATAGAGATATATTACTGCGTTGGCGTATCTTATCCTTATTGCTATTCCGATACACAGATTTATTATTAAAATTAAAATTTCAGATTAAAATTTAAAACTAAGAATTATTTAAAACTATTTCGAAACTATTTGTATTTATTAAAAGAAAAATTATTAAAAATTATTTATTAAAATTATTAAAGGAATTCGGTAAAAATATTATATGAATTAAAAGTTTTTTTCGCGAGAAGAGGAATCTCTTTTTCCTTTTCTTTTCACTGGTTACTTTTATACCTTCCAATTTGTTCTCCTTTTCTTTTCTTTTGTTGTCGCGTCCAAACACGTTTTTCCTCTTTACACACGAGGATGAAAGATGCTGTGCAAGGGTGAGAAATCTGTCATCTAGATGGTAGCACACTCACACTCAGGTAACACTGTCATCTCGCTACCATCTCCCGTGACCTTCGTAACCTTCCGCAATCCTCGTGCAGCGTTCCCCCGTGGCATTCGTACCACCTCAGTAGGAAGATACATACCTGATACATTGTTTTTGCTCATTCAAAATTTTATTGTAGAAATATATAAAATATTTACCTTATTAATAAAATCTTTATAATTACTTCCATATTCTGTCAAATCCATTTCAATTAATAAAAAATATCAATTACCATTTCTTATTTTCAATTGATTAATTTCATTTTTTCCAATTGTCCATGAAGATTTATTATTTAATTTATTCCGAGAGCAAAAATTCGGCACAATTGAGAAAATAAAATGTTTTGTGTGAAGAATGTAAACAAGAAAATATTTTACCGAGATTGGTGTGGTATGGCTACCCACTTATCAAAATCATTTTTGAAATGCTAAACAATTGATAAATTAATTCGAGATGCTCAATTAAATATAAATTGGTACAAGAAAGTAATAGAACGAATACATAAAAGTGATAACAAAAGTTGGTATTACATATTAAGTTTAAGTGAATTGAGTAAATATTGAGGATTTCTTAAATGTGGATAAGCAATGAAGAGAAATAATTTTTTAATTAAAAAAAGATAGCTTCAACCAATATTATGTTATGAAGTACGAATGTTTATAGAAAAATATAATAATTGTAACAACTGCAAACATCATTTTTACTTTTGGGAATAAATGATTACAAATATCATAAAGAATTTATTTCAAAAAGAAAATTCAATAAAGGAATATAATTACAAAGCATTGAAATTTATCTATTTGACCATATATAAACTAAGCTTGATTCACTACTTTAAAAACTTCCCAATCAGATACAATGAATGAAGATGGAAGACCAATATCATCGTAACAATGTGGATTATAACCCCAATAATCTTCACCATTGGAACAATACAAATCAAAATCATTACTACCAACATCATCGTAACAATGTGGTTTATAACCCCAATAATCTTCACAATCATTACTATCTCCAAATGTTGGACCATATTCGCTATCACAGTATATTTCATCCCCATTTCCAGAAGTGCGACCAATAATTGCCCCAAAAATATCATTCTTATCGCTCATTGAAAATAAAAAACTATCACCTGTACTATTGTAACAACCATCTGAATTCCAATCCAATGGATTATAACCACCCACCAATTGCTTGGAATTTTGAATTTTAGCTATCACAATAGTGGCTCCTTGGTAATCACATTTTTGATGAAAAGTATAAGAACTGTTTCCATCTCGGCTGCATCTGAAAAGAAGTTCAAACTTATAAGGCATCTTTTTTTCATTATCTGAATAATATGTGTTTTGTTGTCTATCAATCCAACTAGCAAACAATAAAGTAACTTTTTTATCAATCAATAATGAATCAATGGCTATTTTTCTAGGGGAAAACTTATTATGAGCAGGCTTAGCATCAGGAACCATATAACAACGTAAGATATCATCTTCAAGTTCTTCAGAAATAATTTTTCTAAATGGTCGTATTTTAAGATAATAGTCTTTCATAGATATTTCGTGAAATCGAATTAAAGGAATGCAGTTGTACAATCTTTCCTCTAAAGTTTTGAAATCTTTATCGGAGAATTTATTAACATCATTAATAAGTTTTGATTTTTGCCCAATGCCCCATTTAATCAGGTAATCCCATAATTCAATTTCATCTATCACAAGCTCATTATATTTGAGAATTAAAATCAAAGCATCTTCTTCTAAAGTTAAGTATTTATTTGATTTAAATAAAATATCTGGATTAGAGCAGATTGTTTCTAAACAAAACTTTTTGAGACTTCCGAAGCCTTCATGATGAGTAATAATGTAAAGCATCCCAACAGGATCTTGACGTAAAAAATCATCTCTATTATCGAACAAAAACTTCTGGATAAAATCAATAAGTTTCTGAAGTTCTAGTTCGTCAGAGGCAATTAGAATTTTAAGAATTTCAGGTCCATCATATTCTCGAAGATCCACAACTCCACAATAAACCCATCTTTCAAAATTAAACAAATGTGAAAAATCGATTAGTATTCAAAGTTTTAGTGTGGATATTTTAAAGAAACTTGTAAAATTAACATACTTTAGAATTAATTTTAATACTGGAGCTGAAATATTTCGTTTTTTAAAAAGATAGTATTCTTTTTCCTTCTTCATCCATTCATTTGAAAGGGCCTCACGAAAATAAGGTGAGCGAGCGCGTAACACCAAAGAATGAGCATGAATTTCTTGAGAATCATCGCCAGCGTAAATTTTAATATCATAACCTTCCATGGTTTCAAAAAATTGTTTAAAATCCTCGGCCATATCAGAGAAAAATGTTGATTCCATTTTTGAAAGACTTCGTGAGAAGAATTGATTATAAATCATACGGGTTTATAAATCTTAGACTGATGGCTTAGTAATATTAATCCCGTATCATCATTTGATCATCTGTATTTCTTGTATATAAAAATTTAGTAATAAATATTTGATAATTGGCGAAAATAGTTAGAGTCTCAACATTTAACATTGGGTGTACTGGAGCTCAAAAGGATTGATTTTTTATTGAACATAGCCTCAAACTCAATAGTGTAGATTCTCGCAAGATAATTAACTTTCTTCAAAGAGAGAGGTTATCAGGATATTCATCCATATAAAATATTAGATAAATCGTAAAAAAAAAAATCTATATTTAGTATAATCATGGAAATTTTTTTTATCTAAAATATGAAATAAAAATGATTTTTTTTATTTATTCACGAAAAATCATTTTCTTTTTTCCCACATTTTATTATTTACTTTTTCCCAAAAAGAAGTAATTATAAAACAAGCATTAATGGAATCAGTTATCTACAATTTTATCAAAGTGTAAAACTATATCCATGGATATTACTCGGGACAAGCGTGGTTTAGTGATGTAGCTATTGTAATGGAAGCAGAGGATTCTACTAATTATATTATAGATCAAGGGACATGTTTTGCAAAAGTTAGTGATAAATAATAATTGTTATCCTTATTTTATCTTAACTTATTAGCTGTTTTCTATTTTAATTATATATTTCTTTTAATTTAGGTATTGCCTTTAGGAGAAATTCATTTCAAAAACATAATCAGTATTGAAAATTTTAAATTTGTAATGGTAAAATGGTATAAATTATTGAATTAAAACAAGGAAATTATGAAGAACCAGGGATTTATGGTCGTCCTCATCTATTGGGAATATAATGTCATTAGGGTCTGTTTAAAATTACTATTATTATAATGAATATCTCTGTTTTTTTTAAAAAAAAAAAAAAAGCAGAGCATCTATTTAAGTGCAAAAGCTCCATATTTTAAAATTAGTAATATGATATACCCAAAATAATATAATTTTACGTTATGTATCTAAATAATAAATTAAAATTATAATAATGTATGCTAATAATATTATCATATAGTATTCTTGATGCTTAGAAATATTAAAAGTAGTGATTTTATAGTAATGATAGTTTTAATAACGTGATATGACATGATGATTATCTAATATACTAATATTTGTAATTATTATTATGCCTAATAATAATAATCCACACCTACTACATTATTAAATAAATCGGAAGAATAAAAATGAATGATTTATAAAATGAAATCAAAAATTTTTAATCTNTTATATATTTCTTTTAATTTAGGTATTGCCTTTAGGAGAAATTCATTTCAAAAACATAATCAGTATTGAAAATTTTAAATTTGTAATGGTAAAATGGTATAAATTATTGAATTAAAACAAGGAAATTATGAAGAACCAGGGATTTATGGTCGTCCTCATCTATTGGGAATATAATGTCATTAGGGTCTGTTTAAAATTACTATTATTATAATGAATATCTCTGTTTTTTTTAAAAAAAAAAAAAAAGCAGAGCATCTATTTAAGTGCAAAAGCTCCATATTTTAAAATTAGTAATATGATATACCCAAAATAATATAATTTTACGTTATGTATCTAAATAATAAATTAAAATTATAATAATGTATGCTAATAATATTATCATATAGTATTCTTGATGCTTAGAAATATTAAAAGTAGTGATTTTATAGTAATGATAGTTTTAATAACGTGATATGACATGATGATTATCTAATATACTAATATTTGTAATTATTATTATGCCTAATAATAATAATCCACACCTACTACATTATTAAATAAATCGGAAGAATAAAAATGAATGATTTATAAAATGAAATCAAAAATTTTTAATCTTTTCAATTATTACTTAGTAATAGAACAGCTCCGGCTCAGAAAAGAAGTAAATAAAGCTGATACAACTGAAGTAAATCCATAATTTGAAAAATATTATCCTTGAAATATTTTGTCATTATAATTCGATTTATTATACTATCCAATTCTTTGATACAATAAATTCATTTCACGACAATTTTCTTTATGAATTTCGATTTTAAAATCGAACATAGCTATGGACCCTTGAAAATAAAAAATAATTTGTTTTATATTTGATAATGCTGAAATTTTTCTATAAATTAATCAGTTATACACGCAAATTATTATTTTAATCAATAATTTCTAATGTCTGCACAATTATGAAAATGCAGTACATTAATGTAAACTTATAAAAGCAGAGCAGATTGTAAGAAAGATTTGAGAATATATATATTATTTAAAATTTAGCTTAAATAAAATACAAATAGAAATATCAAAATACTATACAGTATATAAAATAAACATAACCATTTAAACTGGCTAATAAATGAATTAATAATTTTAAGAATACGTCTTTTGTCCAAAAGTTCGAATACAATCAACAGAAGAATTATATTCTGTGGAATATTATTAATAATTCAATAATTTCTTCAAATGGATAATAATTCTCTTTAGAATTATATTCAGCGAAATAAGGTAAAGCAATTAAGAAAGTTTCAGCAAATTCTACACCAAGTTTTCCTCCCCAACTACCCAGCGGTAATGGTTTGACATCTTTAATATTCATCACGTTTAGAGTTTTTTCTAAAAATAATTGAAATGGTAAATAATTAAATAAAGATAAATAATTAAAAACAATTAAAAATAATAAATAATTGCCAAATAATTTTCCTACCAGGGACAGAAGCTTTTCTGAACAAGGACCTTCGTTATTTATCAAACGTCGAGTTTCTTGAAATTCAAACCATCCTCCTGGTTTTAAAATACGTACACATTCTAAATACATAACGAAAATTTATGAAAAATTTATATAAAATTAGATGAACAATAAATTTCAATTAAACAAATTTTAGTAAATATAAATATAATTCAGTATTTATTATCAAGATCCAAATTTTTAATTTCCTCCGAGAGCTAAAATTCGGCACAATTATTTCCCTTTCTTGATCACCTCATTCATCAAAAATTGAGCAAATAAAATGTTTTTGTATGAAGAATGCAAACAATAAGATATTTACCGAGATTGGCGTGTTGGGTGTGGTGTAGGCATGTAACTCACTTATTTTCAAATGTGTTGGACAAGTGGAAATGGAACAATTGATAAATTAATTTAGGATGCTCGATTAAATACAAATTGGTATAGAATGGATACATTAAAGAGTAAAAGGTAGTTTTGGTATGGAACTATATATTATGCTAAGTGGATTGAAGGAAATATTGAGGTATCAATATGTATAAAGAACGATCAAAATTACAACAGCAAAAATCATTTTTTACTTTTTAGGATAAATTATTAAAAATATCATATAAGAATTTATTTCAAAAACTGAAGTTATTCTTTAAAAAAGAAAAATTCAATAAAAATGATGAAATGTATCATTACAAAGTATTAAGATTTATCTATTACTTGATCACATACGAACTAAGCTTGCTTCACTACTTTAAAAACCTCCCAATCAGATACAGTGAATGAAGATGGAAGATTAATATTATTATAACTATTTGGATTAGAACTCCAATTATTGTTACTATTGGGACAATACAAATCATGACCTCCTCCAAATGTTGGACCATATCCGTTATTACAGTATATTTCATCCCCATTTCCATAAGCGCGACAGATAGTTGCCCCAGAAATATCATTTTTATCATTCATTGAAAATAAAAAACTATCAATTGCACTTTTGTAATTACCTGGATTCCAATCCAATGGATTATAACCACCCACCAATTGCTCAGAATTTTGAATTTTAGCTATCACAATAGTGGCTCCTTGGTTATCGCATTTTTGATGAAAAGTGTTAGAATTATTTCCATCTCGGCTGCATCTGAAAAGAAGTTCAAACCTATAAGGCACCTTTTTTTCATTATCCGAATAATATGTGTTTTGTTGTTTATCAATCCAACTAGCAAACAATAAAGCAACTTTCTTATTAACCAATAATGAATCAAGGGCTATTTTTCTAGGGGGAAACATATTATGAGTAGGTTTAGCATCAGGAACCATATAACAACGTAAGATATCATCTTCAAGTTCTTCGGAAATAAGTTTTCTAAATGGTCGTATTTTAAGATAATAGTCTTTCATAGATATTTCATGAAATCGAATTAAAGGAATACAGTTGTGCAATCTTTCCTCCAAAGCTTTGAAATCTTTATCGGTGAATTTTTTGACATCTTTGTTAAGTTTTGGTTTTTGCTCAATTCCCCATTTAATCAAGCAATCCCATAGTTCAATTTCATCTATCACAAGCTCATCATATTTGAGAATTAAAATAAAAATTTCTTCTTCTAAAGTTAAGTATTTATTTGATTTAAACAAAATATCTGGATCAGAGCAGATTGTTTCTAAACAAAACTTTTTAAGACTTCCGAAGCCTAAATGACGAGTAATAATGTAAAGCATCCCAACAGGATCTTGACGTAAAAAATCATCTCTATTATCGATCAAAAACTTCTGAATAAAATCAATAAGCCTCTGAAGTCCGAGTTCGTCAGAGGCAATTAGAATTTTAAGAATTTCAGGTCCATCATATTCTCGAAGATGCACAATCCCACAATAAACCCATCTTTCAAAATTAAACAAATGT
>PQFF01000019.1:1027720-1209058 GCA_003547095.1 Diversispora epigaea
TTCTTCTTCTAAAGTTAAGTATTTATTTGATTTAAACAAAATATCTGGATCAGAGCAGATTGTTTCTAAACAAAACTTTTTAAGACTTCCGAAGCCTAAATGACGAGTAATAATGTAAAGCATCCCAACAGGATCTTGACGTAAAAAATCATCTCTATTATCGATCAAAAACTTCTGAATAAAATCAATAAGTTTTTGAAGTCCTAGTTCGTCGGAGGCAATTAGAATTTTAAGAATCTCGGGTCCATCATACTCACGAAGATCCACAATCCCACAATAAACCCACCTTTCAAATGTGAAAAATCGATTAGTATTTAAAGTTTTAGTGTGGATATTTTAAAGAAACTTGTAAAATCAACATACTTTAGAATTATTTTAAATACTTGAGCTGAAATATTTGGTTTTTTAAAAAGAAAGTATTCTTTTTCCATCTTCACCCATTCATTTGAAAGGGCCCCACGAAAATAAGGTGAACGAGCGCGTAACACCAAAGAATGAGCATGAATTTCTTGAGAATCATCGCCAGCATAAATTTTAATATCATAACTTTCCATAGTTTCAAAAAGCTGTTTAAAATCCTCGGCCATATCTGAGAAAAATGAAGATTCCATTTTTTTTGAAAGACTTTTCGTGAGAAGAATTGATTATAGATAAATCATACGGGTTAATAAATCTTATTGATTATAGATACGCACAGCTTAAACTGATGGCTTAGTAATATTAATCATTTACCGTTTGCAGTAATAAAAGTTTAGTCATAAAAATATTTGATAATTGGCGAAAATAGTTAGTCTCAACATTAGACAATTTATCCAGGATATTAATCGTTTTGCATCCCACATAAAATTTATTATATTTATTGTTCTCATTCTCAAATAACAATACAAAAAGCAAAGCTATACAGAATAGAAAATGATTTTATTTATTTATTTTATTTCTATTCACTATAACTATAATAATGAATTTTTCTATCAAATAAATCTATAAATACTTTATTTAAACTATATATTTAATATTTATGAATATTTCATCAATAGCTTAATTCATAATAAATATTAAATATAATTATTATTTTTTTCTTATTCTTTATTGTGTTTAGAGAGTTCATATGATTTTCCGGTTTAATATTTTCACTGGTTAAAAATAACATCCAAAACTGGTGTTTCAACAGGATAATTTTCCGATCAATACCGCAAAAAAAATTGTAAATGGTTTGAGACAAATTCTCACGACCTTAACCCTAATAAATATTTCTTTTGTCCAAAAGTTCGAATACAATCAGAAGATAATTTATACTCATTAACATTAATCTTTTATTCTCTTCACCAAGTTTTCCTCCCCGACTACCCAGCAGTATTGGTTTAACATATTTAACATTCACGTTTAGAATTTTTTTCTAAAAATAATTGAAATAATAAATAATTAAATAAAGTTAAATAGTTAAAAATAATTAAAAATAATTAAAAAAAATAAAAATAATTAAAAATAATTAAAAAATAATTAAAAATAATTAAAAATAATTAAAAATAATTAAAAATAATAAATAATTACAAAATCATTCTGTGAATACGCTAAAGATTTCATTTCTAGTTTTTCCAATAATTTCTCTCCTAGAGACAGAAGCTTTTCTTTAAAAATACATATACATTCTAAATACATAAAGAAAATTTATTTAAAAAATTTATATAAATTAGTATGAACAAAAATTCATACGTCTAATAAATCTTATCTACTATTAAAATCTTATTCTTCTTTGATGTTTCCTTCTTTTAAAACGAAATGGTGCACCACTTACCGATAACAAAAAAAAAGATGAATCAACGTTTACAATTATATTTCTGAGGCTACATATGTAGGAAAAGATCACCAGACCTTTTGTCTATTACTATTAGAAACACATCATTAGATAAAAAAATTACCGCACAAATTATAATTGGGTTATGGAAAAGAGCACTTAAACATGTAAAAGAATATTTTTTATCTGATGAAGAAGTGCCATTAATTGACGAAGAATTTGATGACTATGACAGTTTTGATGATGATGAATAATTTAATAATAAAAGTTATATTCTTATATTTCCGAATATACATTGATTTAATTTGAATTTTTAAAAAAAAATTTACTTAATAAAATAAATTTTTATTGATGCTTTTTTTGAGGTACAATCTTTATGCACCGGACCATATCTTTAATAGATAAAATTAAAATTAAAAAATGTAATAAAAAAAATTAATAATAAAGATTCAAGTAAAAATAATATTCATATATATATAAAATAAATAATTACTCCAATTCATATTGAGGTAGCACGGGGAATACGAAAATCACGGGGGATGATAGAGGATGATAAGTGTCACTATTTGGATGAGTGTCATCCATCACCCAGGATGACTGTTTACTCATCCTGGCACAAAAACGTTTTTTATGGATGACAGAGGATGACGGTAAACAAGAAGAAGGTTTATAAAAATAGCTGCGGCTTAAATATAATAAACTATTCTTTTATTTCTTGGCAAGTTACATCAAAAAGTAGAATTGTTATATGATATTGAATTAAATTAATTAAATTGAAACATTGATAATTATGAATCTAAATACTCACTCGCTGTAATATAATTTATATTGATTAGTTTATGATAATTGATTAGAGAATTGCTTTGGTAGTGTGCAAGTGTTAGTAAAGATACTTTTACTCCACTTACTCATCGTACCTTCAGATTTTACACGAGATTGTATTGTTTGAGAGTGTTAGTAAGCAGGTTTAGATCGACTGATTGCCTGGTCTTACTGTGTTTCGTGATATTGCGCACCAGAGAAAGTGTGCTAGTGATAAATTGAATTATCGTGTGATTATCCTGAGTTTGTTGAGACTGATTTGCGTAACTTTCCACATTGTTCTGCGCAGACCGCGACAATATTCAGTAAAAGATAATGGTAATTCATTTTGAGCATCCGCCACAATAATCTACATTATTTGGTTTTATTTCTGTAGAAACATAAGAGAAATTTCTAGACCAACAAACGAAGATTGAAAATAATCCGAGGATATATCCAACATTCAAGTTCCCGGACCGCAATCATAAGAGAGATACACAAGAGAGATAAATAAGATAGAAAGACGAGACAAAAGGGTTGCAAGAGAGAGATAACCAACATCTGGAACTTGATATCCATTAATAAATCTTTAATAGGAGCAGAAAATTTTCTGCAAATATAGTTTCCATAACAAAAATGTTTGATTTTTTCAATTTTAACTGAGAGCATATGAAATTCATTATTACTACTATCTTTGGTTTCTGGGTCAAAAATTTTCGCGTTTTTAGAGTTTCATGTTTCTAATCAATGATAAATTGTTTTCCATGTTTTATAGCATTCGTTTATTGGTTATATTTAAGTTTATATTAGTATTTACAATAAAAAAAATCAACAAAAATCGGTTAGGCGACATTAGACTAGACTAAAATGCTTCTATATTTATATAAAAATTTTCTCATTACAAAAAAAAATTTCTCGCTTAACTAAGCAACCATGCCTAAGTAATAGATAATATCTATTATAGTGTGACGACACAACAAAGTAAAAGTTAATATAATTTTTAGTTTCATGTGCATAGATACATATAAATAACAAATCGAGATTTAGTAGACTCGGGACAAAAAAACGCGTAAATTATTTTAATACAATCCTTATATAATCATTAAAAAAATGACCTACCTATTTACATTTCTAAACTCAAAATGTTATCAAGTAATACTTATCTACCTATAACAATAAATAATAATAAAAAACAGGTAAAACCCTAAATATGTTAGACATCACTTTAAAAAAAAAAAGAGGCAAGAAAAGTTAGAAAAAATCAGGTATTTATGATTATATGTGTCACTATTTGGATGAATTATCCTTGTGCATCATCCTTCATCTTGGATGAGATTTTATTTTTCACCTAACACAAGAACGTGTTTATGGATGATGGAAGATGAAGGTAAACAATAGAAAATTTATAAAAGAAGCTGCGGTTGGAGAGAAGAACAAGAGATTCCTTTTGGGCAAACATTTTTTTATTCAATTTTATACTCAAAATTATAATAAATCTTCTTACAATCCTAATAATAATTGAAATAGTTCTAAAATATTCTTTTATTTTTGTAATAGACTTTTTTTTGATTTGTGATTAATAATAAAAATAATAAATAATTTCTTCGCAATAGTTAATTCTAATAATAAATGATCCTACAGTGATCTAATAATTCTAAAATTATCTTGTAATAAAATAAACTTTTGCATAGCAATAGGGATAAGATACGCCAAAGCAGTAATATATCTCTATTGTTATACTTTTGTAACAAATCTTTATAAATACTTTTAGTAAACTACTTTTATTTCTCTGAAAAGCTACTCTAAAAAGGTCTATCAATTTTGGTAGTGTGCAAGCAGTAATAAAGGTACTTTTACTCCACTTGCTCATCGAACCTTCAGATATTACACGAAATTGCATTGTTTAAGAGTGTTAGTAAGCAGGTTTAGATCGACTGATTGCCTGCTTCGTGAAATTGTGCACAAGAGAAGTGCGTTAGTTAAACATTGAATTGTCGTGAGATTATCTTGAGTTTATTGAGACTGATTTGCGTAACTTTTCATATTGTTCTGCGCAGACCGCGACAATATGAATTTAAAATATTGGATTGCTTTATACCAGCTTTATACCAAAATCACCAGATGAATCGATTGTAATTTAATAAATAAGTGAATTATGTATTTTTTTATATTATTTCAATTTATTGTTTTCATGTTTGTGAAAAAATATACTATTTAAATTTTCTGGTTTCCCTCCTTCGCAAAAGATTAGATTTTATCATTTATGTCGTGTATTAAAGATTGAGATTGATATACCTCAAACTTCAGTATTGTACATTTTGCGTGTCCCCGGATTTTTTTTACTGTTCCGATGTCCGCGTCCGCGGTGTCCCTACCCTTAACGAGCTTATTAAAGTATATTAAAACTTTATGAATATATGCAAAATCAATTCTAAACAACTTTAATTAATGAATCAAAATAGGTCTTTATGATAAAACTTTGTGTTATTTACGTTTTTATTAAAATAAATTTTGTCCGTACATTGTCCCGTGGTGTCCCTTGACAATATTGCCTCAAACGTTATCACTCTTGCTCCCTTACTTTACAACAATCTATGTTAAATTATTGATTCATGGATCGGAATCCCAGTAGAAAGATGATTATATGGTTTCGCTACACACCACAATGTAATGCATATATCTGATACATTGTTTTGCTTGTCATCCAAAAATTTATTGTAAAAATATATAAAATATTTACCTTATTAATAAAATCGATATAATATAATTACTTCCATATTCCATTTCAATTAATAAACAATCTCAATTGCCATCTCTAATTTTTAATCGACTTTCTTAAATGAAACTGATTAAAATCAAATTTTTTAATTTCCCTCGAGAGCACAATTATGTCAAAAATCGGCAAATAAAATGTTTTTGTGTGAAGAATGCAAGCAATAAAATATTTACCGAGATTGGTGTGGTGTAGGCATGCAGCCCACTTATCAAAATCATTTTTGAAAATGTGTTGGACAAGTGGAAATAAAACAATTGATAAATTATTTCAGGATGCTCAATCAAATATAAATTGGAATAAGAAAGTAATAGAATGGATACATAAAAGAGATAGCAAAAGGTGGTTTGGTATGGTACTGTATATTATGCTAAGTGGATTAAAGAAATATTGATGAATGAATTTTTCGTTGAAAGCGAAATAGTCATCGTCATCGTGATAAAGCATTAAAAAATTCATAATATGAACTTGAATGAGGTCAAATATTTTTTAAAATGACAATTAATTAACTGTCGCAGTTAATCCGATTTTTTGGAATATAATGACCATTTCCACATGACAGAGTCAAAAAAACTACAAGAAATACATAAAACATCATTTTTTACTTTTAGGGATAAATGATTACAAATATCACAAAAGAATTTATTAGACTTTAAAAAGAAAAATTCAATAAAAGCGATAAAAATGGATCATTACAAAGTATTGAAATTTATCTATTACTTGTTCATATATAAACTAAGCTTCCTTCACTACTTTAAAAACCTCCCAATCAGATACAATGAATGAAGATGGAAGATTAATATTATTGTAACTACTTCGACTACAACTCCAATTATTGCCACCATTGGGACAATACAAATCATGACTTGATCCAAATGTTGGACCATATCCATTATTACAGAAAATAGCATTACCATGACTTTGAAGAATTCGACCGATAGTTGCCCCAGAAATATTATTCTTATCATTCATTGAAAATAAAAAACTATCATATGTAGTTTTGTAACCATTTGAATTCCAATCCAACGGATTATAACCACCCACCAATCGATCGGAATTTTGAATTTTAGCTATCACAATAGTGGCTCCTTGGTTATCGCATTTTTGATGAAAAGTGTAAGAACTATTTCCATCTCGGCTGCATCTGAAAAGAAGTTCAAACTTATAAGGCATCTTTTTTTCACTATCCCAATAATATGTGTTTTGTTGTTTATCAATCCAACTAGCAAACAAAAAAGTAACTTTTTTATTAATCAATAATGAATCAAGGGCTATTTTTCTAGGGGGAAACATATTATGAGCAGGTTTAGCATCAGGAATCATATAACAACGTAAGATGTCATCTTCAAGTTCTCCAGAAATAATTTTTCTAAATGGTCGTATTTTAAGATAAAAGTCTTTCATAGATATTTCATGAAATCGAATTAAAGGAATACAGTTGTGCAATCTTTCCTTCAAAGTTTTGAAATCTTTATCGGTGAATTTTTTGACATCTTTGTTAAGTTTTGGTTTTTGCTCAATTCCCCATTTAATCAAGCAATCCCATAGTTCAATTTCATCTATCGCAAGATCATCACATTTGAGAATTAAAATAAAAACTTCTTCTTCTAAAGTTAAGTATTTATTTGATTTAAATAAAATATCTGGATCAGAGCAGATTGTTTCTAAACAAAACTTTTTAAGACTTCCGAAGCCTAAATGACGAGTAATAATGTAAAGCATCCCAACAGGATCTTGACGTAAAAAATCATCTCTATTATCGATCAAAAACTTCTGAATAAAATCAATAAGCCTCTGAAGTCCGAGTTCGTCAGAGGCAATTAGAATTTTAAGAATTTCAGGTCCATCATATTCTCGAAGATGCACAATCCCACAATAAACCCATCTTTCAAAATTAAACAAATGTAAATTTGATTGTATTCAAAATTTTAGTGTGGATATTTTAAAGAAACTTGTAAAATTAACATACTTTAGAATTACTTTTAATACTGGAGCTGAAATATTTGGTTTTTTAAAAATAAAGTATCCTTTTTCCTTCTTCACCAATTCACTTGAAAGGGCCCCACGAAAATAAGGTGAGCGAGCGCGTAACACCAAAGAATGAGCATGANTTTGAAATCTTTATCGGTGAATTTTTTGACATCTTTGTTAAGTTTTGGTTTTTGCTCAATTCCCCATTTAATCAAGCAATCCCATAGTTCAATTTCATCTATCGCAAGATCATCACATTTGAGAATTAAAATAAAAACTTCTTCTTCTAAAGTTAAGTATTTATTTGATTTAAATAAAATATCTGGATCAGAGCAGATTGTTTCTAAACAAAACTTTTTAAGACTTCCGAAGCCTAAATGACGAGTAATAATGTAAAGCATCCCAACAGGATCTTGACGTAAAAAATCATCTCTATTATCGATCAAAAACTTCTGAATAAAATCAATAAGTTTCTGAAGTCCTAGTTCGTCAGAGGCAATTAGAATTTTAAGAATTTCAGGTCCATCATATTCTCGAAGATGCACAATCCCACAATAAACCCATCTTTCAAAATTAAACAAATGTAAATTTGATTGTATTCAAAATTTTAGTGTGGATATTTTAAAGAAACTTGTAAAATTAACATACTTTAGAATTACTTTTAATACTGGAGCTGAAATATTTGGTTTTTTAAAAATAAAGTATCCTTTTTCCTTCTTCACCAATTCACTTGAAAGGGCCCCACGAAAATAAGGTGAGCGAGCGCGTAACACCAAAGAATGAGCATGACTTTCTTGAGAATCATCGCCAGCGTAAATTTTAATATCATAACCTTCCATGGTTTCAAAAAGTTGTTTAAAATCCTCGGCCATATCTGAGAAAAATGTTGATTCCATTTTTTTGAAAGACTTCGTGAGAAGAATTGATTATAGATAAATCACTCGGGTTAATAAATCTCAAACTGATGGCTTAGTAATATTATTGACAATAGATAAATCGAACAGCTTAAACTGATGGCTTAGTAATATTAATCATTTATCATTTGTATTCCGTATGCGACATTTCATACTCCTTCGCAGTAATAAAGGTTTACGAAAATAGTTAGAGTCTCAACATTAACATTGGCGTACTGGCAGAGCCCACAGGTATTGGTTTTTGTTGAAGAAAAAGGTTAGCAATTTTATCCAGGATATTGACCAATATAAAATTTATTAGACAAATCGTAAAGAACTTATATTTATTTCATCTCAAAATAACAATAAAGCTAATAAATAATTCATTGACAAAATTTTCTATCGAATAAATTAAATGAAAAATAAAAATGATAAAAATAATTATAATAAAAATTTTTTCTAATAATTTATCAAATGAATCCTTGTAATTATAAAACACACTTTACTTAAACTTGGATATTTCATCATATTTGATTAACCTATAATAAATACTACATACACATGAAATATAATTATTGTATAATCATGAAAATCGTTCCGATTTCACTGAAATATCCTTTTCTTTTTTTTCTTATTATTGTACAGAGTTATATTTTATACAGAAATCAGATGTTTTATATATTCGTAAATTACTGTAAATTACATGATTTTAATGAATAATTTCTAATGCTTCTACACAATTTATTGCACTATTTTGCATTATAAACTTATTACAATTTCATTGTGAAAATTGCAAAATTTTGAAAAGAAGAGAGAAAAATCAAATATAAATAATATAAAATGAATATATAAAATACAAATAAAAATATCAAATTTCTCAAAAACAACAAAATACTACACGGTACATAAAATAAATAAACTGAATAGATTAATCATTTTCAGAATATTTCTTTCGTCCAGTCCAAAAGTTCGAATACAAAAGAAGATCTATATTCTGAAATATCCAGTGGGATATTATTAATTTATTCATTAATCTCTTCCAATGGATAGTTATTCGCTTTAGCACTCTGTTCAGCGAAATAAGGTAAGGCAGTTAAGAAAGATTTAGCAAATTCTTTACCAAGTTTTCCTCGTCACGTTTGGAATTTTTTTCTAAAAATAATTGAAATAACAAAAGATAAATAATCAAAAATAATTAAAAATAATATATAATTACCAAATCATTCTGTGAATACGCTAAAGGTTTTATTTCTAGTTTTTCCAATAATTTTTCTCTTAGAGACAGAGGCTTTTCTGAACAAGGATTTATAAAACGTCGAGTTTCTTGAAATTCAAACCATCCCCTGATTTTAAAATACGTATACATTCTAAATACATGAAAAAAATATACGTAAAAAATTTATATAAAATTAGTATGAACAATAAATTTCAATTCAACAAATTTTAGTAAATATAAATAATTAGTTATTACCCGGTATATTTGATAGATAAATTTAAAAAAAAAAAAATTAATAAAAAAAAATTAATAATAAAGATTCAATATAAAATAAATAATTACTCCAATTCATATTACTACTATCATTTGTTTCTGAGTCAAAATTTTCGCGTTCCCGTTAATCCATGTTTATAGTATTCGTGGTTATATATTTAAGGCTATAGTATTTACAAAAAAAAAGAATAAAAAATCGGACTAGGCGACATTAGACTAGACTAGAATGTTCTATATTTATATAAACAATTTCTCGCTTAACTAAGCAACCATAATTCTGATTTTTTAAATAAAATTATATAATATATGGTGTGACGACACGACAAAGTAAAAGTTAATAAAGTTTCGTGTTAAATATAGTGTGGTGACAACGGAGGGTTGGAAATGTGGTGCGGAAAACGTGTGGCGTGGGAATGATGGGAATGATGAAGCACAAATGATGGAAATGAAGTTGTACAATGATGGAAATGATGGAGTTGTACAATGATGGAAATGATGGAGTTGTAAGATGATAGGAATGATGGAATGATGGGAGAAAGAAAATGATGAGAGAGAAATATAAAAGTGGCAATAGAAAAGAAAGTCAAGAGCGGAACAATTTTTAGGATAGCAATAATTTTGATATTATTTTTATTTCTATTTTTCTATTTTTATACATATATTTTTCGTTACTAAATAGTGGAAGTAGTAACAGAATAGAAACACGCCGTTGTAATATTTTGTTGTCTAACTTCTAATAAATCTTTCTAATTATAAATAAACGTTCTAATCTCTTCCTAAAGTTATTTGAATTTGTTTAGCTTTGCCAGCGTACCTAGTGAAAGGGAAAATACCTTTACTTCACTTGCTCACGTAACTTCTAGATTATATTTACGATTCTGTAGCTGTAATTTAAAAGTTGTCACACTGTGTTAAAATAGGATAGTGATACACGAAGGGTGTAAGCTATCGGTGTGACCGAGAATCCAAGTTTTTCTCGCAAAATTTGACTTCCGTGCTGTCCAGACGTGACAATAGCACAATATAAAAAGATAATTTCTGTTAACAAATCAAGAACAAACAAACAATAGTGCTCAAAATAAGTTAGTGAACACGGCACAAAAAAAAACAAACGCGTGAATTTTTTACTTTTTTAAAAAGAAAATAATAGCTAGATATTTACAAATACAAGTTGAGTTACTTGATACCAACATTGACGAGAAATTCTTAATTATGAATCGATTGTAATTTAATAAATAAGTGAATTAGATAGCAAAACTCGGTTATATTATTTCAATTTAACATAGATTGTTGATTCATGGTAGGAAGATTATATTATTATATGGTTCCAAAACATACCACTATTACACGTAATGCATATATCTGATTTAGTGTTTTGCTATTCAAACATTGAACAAATAAAATGTTTCTGTGTGAAGAATGCAAACAATAAAATATTTACCGGGATTAGTGTAAGAAAACATGCAATCCACTTATCAAAAATGTATCGGACAAGTGGAAATGAAAAAATTGATAAATTAATTTAGGATGGATACATAGCAAAAGGTGGTTTTGGTATGATACTATTTATTATGCTTATTATGCTAAGATTAGTTTTTCAATCGAAGAGAACGAAATAGTCATTAAAAAATTCGATAATTTAAATGAAAATTTCTTGAATGAGGTAAAATATTTTTAATAGTTTTGATATTTTTTAAAATGGCAATTCGTTAATTTTTACTATCGCGATTTTTGGAATAAAAAAAGAAATAATGATCATGACAAAGATCTAGCTTACGATCAAAAATCAAAAATCCTAAATTAGAATTGATGTTTATAAGAAAATTATAATAAATATAGCAAGACTTCGTCAACTGCAAAAAAAAATAAATAAATAATTTTTAGGAATAAATGATTAATATCATAGAAGAATTTATTTCAGAGACTGAAGTTACAAAAAAAATTTCAATAAAAATGTATTAAAATTTATCTATTACTTGGTCACATATGAACTAAGCTTGCTTCACTACTTTAAAAACCTCCCAATCAGATACAGTGAATGGAGATGGAAGATTAATATTATTGTAACTGTTTGGACTATAATTCCAATTATTGTTACTATTGGGACAATGCAAATCATGACCTGCACCAAATGTTGGACCATATCCGTTATTACAGAATATAGCATTACCATGACTTTGATAAATGCGACCGATAGTTGCCCCAGAAATATTATTCTTATCACTCATCGAAAATAAAAAACTATCATATGTATTTTTGTAACCATTTGAATTCCAATCCAACGGATTATAACCACCCACCAATCGATCGGAATTTTGAATTTTAGCTATCACAATAGTGGCTCCTTGGTTATTGCATTTTTGATGAAAAGTGTTAGAATTATTTCCATCTCGGCTGCATCTGAAAAGAAGTTCAAATTTATAAGGCATCTTCCCATAATATGTATTCTGTTGTTTATCAATCCAACTAGCAAACAATAAAGAAACTCTTTTATTAATCAATAACGTATCAAGGACTATTTTTCTAGGGGGAAACATATTATGAGCAGGTTTAGCATCAGGAACCATATAACAACGTAAGATGTCATCTTCAAGTTCTTCAGAAATAATTTTTCTAAATGGTCGTATTTTAAGATAATAATCTTTCATAGATATTTCGTGAAATCGAATTAAAGGAATACAGTTGTGCAATCTTTCCTCCAAAGTTTTGAAATCTTTATTGGTAAATTTTTTGACATCATTACTGAGTTTTGGTTTTTTTTCAATTCCCCATTTAATCAAGCAATCCCATAGTTCAATTTCATCTATCTCAAGATCATCGTATTTGAGAATCAAAATCAAAACTTCTTCTTCTAAAGTTAAGTATTTATTTGATTTAAACAAAATATCTGGATTAGAGCAGATTGTTTCTAAACAAAACTTTTTAAGACTTCCGAAGCCTAAATGACGAGTAATAATGTAAAGCATCCCAACAGGATCTTGACGTAAAAAATCATCTCTATTATCGATCAAAAACTTCTGAATAAAATCTATAAGCCTCTGAAGTCCGAGTTCGTCAGAGGCAATTAGAATTTAAAGAATTTCAGGTCCATCATATTCTCGAAGATGCACAATCCCACAATAAACCCATCTTTCAGAATTAAACAAATGTAAATTTGATTGTAAGAATCAAAATCAAAACTTCTTCTTCTAATGTTAAGTATTTATTTGATTTAAACAAAATATCTGGATCAGAGCAGATTGTTTCTAAACAAAACTTTTTAAGACTTCCGAAGCCTAAATGACGAGTAATAATGTAAAGCATCCCAACAGGATCTTGACGTAAAAAATCATCTCTATTATCGATCAAAAACTTCTGAATAAAATCAATAAGCCTCTGAAGTCCGAGTTCGTCAGAGGCAATTAGAATTTTAAGAATTTCAGGTCCATCATATTCTCGAAGATGCACAATCCCACAATAAACCCATCTTTCAAAATTAAACAAATGTAAATTTGATTGTATTCAAAATTTTAGTGTGGATATTTTAAAAAAACTTGTAAAATTAACATACTTTAGAATTACTTTTAATACTGGAGCTGAAATATTTGGTTTTTTAAAAATAAAGTATTCTTTTTCCTTCTTCACCCATTCGCTTGAAAGGGCCCCACGAAAATAAGGTGAGCGAGCGCGTAACACCAAAGAATGAGCATGAATTTCTTGAGAATCATCGCCAGCATAAATTTTAATATCATAACCTTCCATAGTTTCAAAAAGTTGTTTAAAATCCTCGGCCATATCAGAGAAAAATGTTGATTCCATTTTTTTTGAAAGACTTCGTGAGAAGAATTGATTATAGATAAATCAAATCACTCGGGTTAATAAATCTTAAACTGATGGCTTAGTAATATTATTGATAATAGATAAATCGAACTGCTTAAACTGATGGCTTAGTAATATTAATCATTTTTCATTTGTATTCCATATACAACATTTCATACTCCTTTGCAGTAATAAAAGTTTTAGGCGTAAATATTTGATAATTGGTGAAAATAGTTAGAGTTTCAACATTAACATTGGCGTAATGACAAAGCCCACAGGTATTGGTTTTTGTTGAAAAAAAAGGTTAGTAATTTTATCCAGGATATTGATCACTTGCATCCCATATAAAATTTATTAGATAAATCGTAAAGAACTTATATTTATTATTATCATTCTCATCAAAGCTAATAATTTATTCATTTTCACACGAAAATCTTTTTAGCAATTTTTTATTATAAAAATAATTATAATTTATCAAATAAATCCCTGTAATTATAAAACGTACTTGTAGTTTAATCGTGTTTACAGAGTTATATTTTATACAGAAATCAGACTATTTCTTTTGTCCAAAAGTTCGAATACAATCAAAGAAGAATTATATTCCGAAATGTCCAGTGGAATATTATTAATTTATTCATTAATCTCTTCCAATGGATAATTATTCGCTTTAGCACTCCTTTCAGCGAGATAAGGTAAAGCAATTAAGAAAGATTCAGCAAATTCTTCACCAAGTTTTCCTCCCCAACTTCCCAGCGGTAATGGTTTGACATCTTTAATATTTGTCATGTTTGGATTTTTTTTCTAAAATAATTGAATTAAAAATAATTTAAAAATAAATAATTAAAAATAATTAAAAAATAATTAAAACCAATTAAAAATAATAAATAATTACCAAATCATTTTGTGAATACGCTAAAGGTTTCATTTCTAGTTTTTCCAACAATTTCTCTCCTAGAGACAGAAGCTTTTCTGAACAAGGACCCGCATTATTTGTAAACGTCGAGTTTCTTACATAAAGAAAATTTATGTAAAGATTTATATAAATACAAAAGATATGTAAGAGAGATACGAGACGAGATAACCTCCCAACATCTAGGACTCAACATCCATTAATAAATCTTTAATAGAGCAGAAAATTTTTTTCAAATACAGTTTTCATAACAAAACTGTTTGTTTTTAATCTTTTACTGGAAGCGTATAAAATTCATTATTACCTCTATCATTTGTTTCCGAGTTAAAAATTTTCGCGTTCTTGGAATTCCCTGTTCGTTTTTTATTTCTAACCAATGATAGATTATTTCCCATGTTTATAGTATTCGTTTATTACTTGGTTATATTAATAGTATTTATACTAGGCGACATTTGACTAGAATGTTTCGCTTAACTAAGCAACCATACCTGACGTGCCCCGATAAACTATACAAATGTGAACATTAAAGGCTTATATAATTGTAATAAACCTGGTTTTTTAAACTAGATTACATAATAGAAGTATCTATACTTACGACGGATTTATACTTGATTTACACGGCAATAAAGTTAATATAATGTAGACACGGCCTGCGCGATTTATTTAAATACATTTTTACCTTATAATCATCAAAAATATAACCCAGCTGTTACTATTTACAGTTCTAAACTCAAAAAAAATAAGTTATCAAGTACTTACAGCAATGAATAATGAAAAAAAAAAAAGAAAACCCCAAATAATAAAAAAGAAGCAAGAAAAGTTAGATATTTATATAAATCACAGAAATGTTTGATTCGCAACAAATAGAATATTCATAAGTATATATCATATCGTATTTAATTTTAATTTAAATATTTATTAAAAATCAAAAGCAAGAAAATAGATATTTACAAATACAGAATTCAGGGCGTTGGGACCATATAAGATATTTTAGAGATGAATCGATTGTAATTTAATAAATAAGTTAAATAAGTGAATTAGATAGTTTTTGCAATACATTACATATTTTAATTTATCAGTCTAAAATTGTCTTCATGTTTTGTGAAAAAAAGTATTCTATTGAGGTGGCACGAATGCCACGGGGAACGCTGCACGAGGATTGCGGAAGGTTACGAAGGTCACGGGAGATGGTATGTTACCTGAGGGTGAGCGTGCTACCATCTAGATGACAGATTTCTCACCCTTGCACAGCATCTTTCATCCTCGTGTGTAAAGAGGAAAAACGTGTTTGGACGCAACAACAAAAGAAAAGGAAAGGAGAACAAATTGGAAGGTATAAAAGTAACCAGCGGAAAAAAAGGAGAAAAAGGGAGATTCCTCTTCTCGCGAAAAAAAACCTTTAATTCATATAATATTCTACCGAATTCTCTTAATAATTTTAATAAATAATTCTTAATAATAACAGATAATTTCGAAATAGTCTTAATAATAATAAATAAATTTTAATAATTTTTCTTTTAATAAAATACAAATAGTTTCGAAATAGTTTTGAATAATTTTTAGTTTTAAATTTTAAATCTGAATTTTCAATTTTAATAATAAATCTGTGTATCGGAATAGCAATAAGGATAAGATACGCCAACGCAGTAATATATCTCTATTGACCTATTCTTTTAATAAATTTTAATAAATCTTGTAATAAACTCTTCTATACTTCTTGGCAAGTTACTCCAAAAGTCTATTAAATTTCGGCAGTGTATGAAACAAGTAGTGAAGATACTTTTACTCCACTTACTCATCGTACCTTCAGATCATACACGTAATTGCATTATTGTTGTGAGTGTTAGTAAGCAGGTTTAGATCGACTGATTGCCTGTCTTGCTGTGTTTCGGGATATTGTGCATGAGGAAAAGAGTGTTAATAATACATTGAATTATTGTGTGATCGTCCTAAATTTATGGAGACTGATTGGCTTGGCTTTCCACATCGTTCTGCGCAGACCGCGACACTATTTAAAGGCTATAATTACTATTACTTATAATTCAAAATTTGTAGAAATAAATAAAATATTTACCTTACTTTAATGCTTTTATACTTGAACATCCGAATTCTGTCATATGTTCTTTTGGCTTTGAAGTTGTTTCCAATTGTCCATGAAAGATTATTATCAAAAAATAAAAATTTTTAATTTCCTCCGAGAGCACAATTATTTCAAAAATTGAGCAAATAAAATGTTTACCGAGATTGGTGTGGTTTAGTTACCCACTTATCAAAATCATTTTTGAAGTGTTGAACTAGAGGTGCAAACTTATGATGAGGTCATGACTCAATCATAGACGTAGATGTGAAATATCTTTTTAATTCTATAAAAAAAGTTGTAGTAAGTCGTAATTGATGTCGTATGTCGTAGTATTTGATATTGTTGAAAGTTAAATGATTTGCATTAAATTATTTAAAGAAGTCGATAATTTTTTTTTGCCTTCATGATCTCGGGTTTGCATGTTCAAAATGGATATAATGTAGGTAATATAGGCAGTATTGTCATGGGACATCTTGGGACAATATTGGGACAAAAATAAAATGTAAATAATAAAAAATTTCATTATAAAACTTATTTTAAGTTATTAATCAAAGTTATTTTTTTTTATCCAACGGAGCCATGCTTCAATAAACTTTATTAATAAATTTAAAGTTACAATGTATACTATTAATCAAAGTTATTTAGAATTGATTTTTACATATATTTATAAATTTTTAATATATCTTTATAAGCTCATTAAGAGTAGGGACAGTGGGACATGGGACATTGTGACAATGAAAAAATCCGGGGATGTACAGTACTGAATATAGGTATGTTATTTTCTTATTTTTTTTTTCATTTTTTGTAGAATCGCAAGTAAACAGATACAGATGTATTGGTAAGTTTTTTTTTTAAAAAAAAAAAGCATGAAAAATGATTTATTCACTACTTGCCTTCTCTTCTTTACTTCCCTGGAGTCTTGTTCACAGGCTTGTGGCTCTTTTACCTTGAAATCGACAGATTAGCGTAAGTATTTTTATTTTCTTTTTCTTTTTTCTTTTTTTTTTTAATATAAATAAAAGAAATAACAGAAATTTTGAATATAATTATAATACGACACACAACTATAGTCACTATAGTTACGACACACGAATAAAGTCACGCACGACATACGACCATAGTCATGACTTATATGAAGTAAAATTTAAATAAAGACGACAATTGATTAACTCCGCTTTAGCCATCCCCTAAACTAGGAAATGGTATAATATTATGCCATGTGATCGTTATCTAGCAATCGTTATCTAAAAATCGGACAGACCCTTGCATAATTACGTTTTTGATATTTTCGCATCAAAAATACAACTTTGGTGTCAACTTACTCGTCCATTAAATGTCCTACACTACGCTCCGGACAATTAATTCGGGATGCTCAATTAAATATAAATTGGTACAAGAAGTAATAGAATGAATACATAAAAGTAATAGCAAAAGTTGGTTTTGGTATGGTATCATATTATGCCAAGTGGATTGATGGAAATATTGAGGATTTCTTAAACGAGATAAATATTTTTTAATGTGGATAAGTAATTAAGTGAAGTTAATTTTTAATTAAAAAAAAAGATAGCTATAAAGTACGATTAAAATTAGATGTTTATAGAAAAATTATAACAATTGTAACAACTGCAAACATCATTTTTACTTTTGGGAATAAATGATTACAAATATCATAAAGAATTTATTTCAAAAAAAGAAAATTCAATAAAGGAGTATCATTACAAAGTATTGAAATTTATATATTTGGCCATATTAAGCTTGCTTCACTACTTTAAAAACCTCCCAATCGGATACAGCGAATGAAGATGGGAGACTAATATTATAACCATTTGGATTACGGCTCCAATTATTGTTACTATTGGGACAATGCAAATCATGGCCTCCCCCAAATGTTGGACCATATCCGTTATTACAGTATATAGCATTACCATGACTTTGATAAATGCGACCGATAGTTGCCCCAGAAATATTATTCTTATCACTAATCGAAAATAGAAAACTATCATATGTATTTTTGTAACCATTTGAATTCCAATCCAATGGATTATAACCACCCACCAATTGCTCAGAATTTTGAATTTTAGCTATCACAATAGTGGCTCCTTGGTTATCGCATTTTTGATGAAAAGTGCTAGAAATATTTCCATCTCGGCTGCATCTGAAAAGAAGTTCAAATTTATAAGGCATCTTTTTTTCATTATCCGAATAATATGTGTTTTGTTGTTTATCAATCCAACTAGCAAACAATAAAGTAACTTTCTTATTAATCAATAATGAATCAAGGGTTATTTTTCTAGGGGGAAACATATTATGAGCAGGTTTAGCATCAGGAACCATATAACAACGTAAGATATCATCTTCAAGTTCTTCAGAAATAATTTTTCTAAATGGTCGTATTTTAAGATAATAATCTTTCATAGATATTTCATGAAATCGAATTAAAGGAATACAGTTGTGCAATCTTTCCTCCAAAGTTTTGAAATCTTTATTGGAGAATTTTTTAACATCATTACTGAGTTTAGGTTTTTGCTCAATGCCCCATTTAATCAGGCAATCCCAGAGTTCAATTTCATCTATCAAAAGCTCATCACATTTGAGAATTAAAATCAAAACATCTTCTTCTAAAGTTAAGTATTTATTTGATTTAAATAAAATATCCGGATCAGAGCAGATTGAATCTAAACAAAACTTTTTAAGACTTACGAAGCCTAAATGACGAGTAATAATGTAAAGCATCCCAACAGGGTCTTGACGTAAAAAATCATCTCTATTATCGATCAAAAACTTCTGAATAAAATCAATAAGCCTCTGAAGTCCGAGTTCGTCAGAGGCAATTAGAATTTTAAGAATTTCAGGTCCATCATATTCCCGAAGATCCACAATCCCGCAGTAAACCCATCTTTCAAAATTAAACAAATGTGAAAAATCGATTAGTATTTAAAGTTTTAGTGTGGATATTTTAAAGAAACTTGTAAAATTAACATACTTTAGAATTATTTTAAATACTTGAGCTGAAATATTTGGTTTTTTAAAAATGAAGTATTCTTTTTCCTTCTTCACCCATTCATTTGAAAGGGCCCCACGAAAATAAGGTGAGCGAGCACGTAACACCAAAGAATGAGCATGAATTTCTTGAGAATTAAAATCAAAACATCTTCTTCTAAAGTTAAGTATTTATTTGATTTAAATAAAATATCCGGATCAGAGCAGATTGAATCTAAACAAAACTTTTTAAGACTTACGAAGCCTAAATGACGAGTAATAATGTAAAGCATCCCAACAGGGTCTTGACGTAAAAAATCATCTCTATTATCGATCAAAAACTTCTGAATAAAATCAATAAGCCTCTGAAGTCCGAGTTCGTCAGAGGCAATTAGAATTTTAAGAATTTCAGGTCCATCATATTCCCGAAGATCCACAATCCCGCAGTAAACCCATCTTTCAAAATTAAACAAATGTGAAAAATCGATTAGTATTTAAAGTTTTAGTGTGGATATTTTAAAGAAACTTGTAAAATTAACATACTTTAGAATTATTTTAAATACTTGAGCTGAAATATTTGGTTTTTTAAAAATGAAGTATTCTTTTTCCTTCTTCACCCATTCATTTGAAAGGGCCCCACGAAAATAAGGTGAGCGAGCACGTAACACCAAAGAATGAGCATGAATTTCTTGAGAATTATCGCCAGCGTAAATTTTAATATCATAATCTTCCATAGTTTCAAAAAGTTGTTTAAAATCCTCGGCCATATCTGAGAAAAATGTTGATTCCATTTTTTCTGAAAGACTTCGTGAGAAGAATTGATTATAGATAAATCACTCGGGTTGATAAATCTTAAACTGATGGCTTAGTAATATTATTGATAATAGATAAATCGAACTGCTTAAACTGATGGCTTAGTAATACTAATCATTTATCGTTGTATTCCTTGTATACGACATAAATATTTGATAATTGACGAAAATAGTTAGAGTCTCAACATTAACATTGGGAGTACTGACAGAGCCCCACAGGTTTTTGTTGAAAAAAAAGGTTAGTAATTTTATCCAGGATATTGATCGATTGCATCCCATATAAATTTATTAGACAGATCGTAAAGAACTTATATTTATTGTTATCATTCTCGTCTCAAAATAACAACAATCTTTTTAGCGATTTTTTATTATAAAAATAATTATAATTTATCAAATAAATCCCTGTAATTATAAAACGCACTTTATTTAAACTTGGCATAAAGTAAGTATTATTGTAATAACCTTTATTTGTCTGTCATGTAGCTGAAAATTTTTGTTCCGATTTCATCTAAAGCATCTGAAATATCCTTTTCTTTTTTTTATAACTTATATAAAATGAGTATATAAAATACAAATGAAATATCAAATTCTCAAAATACTATACTGTACATAGCCATTTATTTTTGTCTAGAAGTTCGACTGCAACCAAAAGAAGATTTATATTCTGAAATTTCCAGCGGAATATTATTAATTTATTCATTAATCTTTTCCAATGGATAATTAGCATTATGTTCAGCTAAATAAGGTAAAGCAGTTAAGAAAGGCTCAGCAAATTCTTCACCAAGATTTCTCCCAGCGGTATTGGTTTGACATCTTTAATATTAGTCATGTCATGTTCCTAAAAATAATTGAAATAATAAATAAATAATTAATTAAAAATAATTATTAAATGAAAATAAATAATTACCAAATCATTCCGTGAACATGCTAAAGGTTTCATTTCTAGTTTTTCCAATAATTTCTCTCCTAGAGACCTGAACAAGGACCTGAGTTATTTGTAAAACGTCATAAAGAAAATTTATGAAAAGACTTATATAAAATTAGTATGAACAATAAATTTCAGTAAAAGTAAATATAATTCAGTTATTACCCGGTATCTTTAATAGATAAAATTAAAATTAAAAAATGTAATAAAAAAAATTAATAATAACGATTCAACTAAAAATAAAATATATCTGATATATATAAAAGAGAGATAAATAAGATAATCTTATATCACCTAAATGAATATTTCGACATTATTTGGTTTTATTTCTGATGGGAACATAAGAGAAATGTCTAGTCCAACAAATGAAGATCGAGGATATATCTAATATCCAAGTTCCCCGACCGCAACTATATGAGAAATACACAAGAGAGATACAAACAAGATAGAAAAGATATGCAAGAGAGATATACGAGACGAGACAAGAGAGAGATGACTTACCCAACATCTAGAACTCGACATCCATTAATTAATAATCTTTAATGGGAACAGAAAATTTATTTTAATCTTTCAGATTTTTCAATTTGTTTGAGTCAAAAATTTTCGCGTTTTAGAGTTTCCTGTTCGTTTCTAGATTATTTCCCGTGTTTATAGTATGCGTTTATTATTTGGTTATACTAGGGTTATATTTAAATGGTATTTACGAAACAAAAAACCCCGACTAGGAGACATTTGACTAGGCTAGAATGCTTAAAAAATATCTCGCTTAACTAAGCAACCATCTTGACCATAAATATTAATGGGTTATATATAATGGTAATAAACCATGTCGGGTGATTTTTTAAACCAAATTATATAATATACTTACCACTGATTGTATTTGATGAGATTAGATTGATTTACACGACAAAATATAGTTTCGTGTGCATATAGTGTATAGAAATATAGCACGCATGACTTTTATTTTTCAAAATACCTACAAAATAAAAAACAAATCATGAACAACAAAAGAAACAAACAAACAACAGCGCTCAAAAAAAATAAGTTAATAGACACGGCACAAAAAAAAACGCGAATTATTTACATATTTACCTTATAATCATCCAAAAAACGACCCAACTGTTACTATTCACAGTTCTAAACTAAAAAAAAAAAGTTATAACAAAAAAAACAATACTTACCTACTTATAACAATAAACAATAAAAACAGGAAAAATAATAATAAATTCTAGTAGAATCTAATTAAATGGTAGACTTCACTTTGAGGAAAGTTAAAAAATCAGGTATTTATATAAATCACAAACAGAATATTCATATGTATATATCATATCATATTTTATTTTTAAATATTTATTTTCATTCTTTAAATCAAAAGCAAGAAAATAACAGCTAGAAAATATAGCTAAATATTTACAAATACAGAATTCAGGATGTTGCAAAAATTCGGCACAATTATTTCATCAAAAATTGAACAAATAAAACGTTTTTGCGTGAAGAATGTAAACAAGAAAATATTTACCGGGATTGGTGTGGCAACCCACTTATCGAAATCATTTTTAGACAATTGATAAATTAAATATAAATTGGTACAAGAAAGTAATAGAATGAATACATAAAAGTGATAGCAAAAGTTGGTTTTGGTATGGTATTACATATTATACCAAGTGGATTGATGGAAATATTGAGGATTTCTTGAAAGAGGTAAAATATTTTTTAATATGGATAAGCAATGAAGTGAAATTAATTTTTTAATTAAAAAAAAGACAGCTTCAACCAATTTGTATGTTATGAAGTACGACCAAAGTTAGATGTTTATAGAAAAATTATAATAATTTTAACATCATTTTTACTTTTGGGAATAAATGATTACAAATATCATAAAGAATTTATTTCAAAAAAAGAAAATTCAATAAAGGAGTATCATTACAAAGTATTGAAATTTATATATTTGGCCATATTAAGCTTGCTTCACTACTTTAAAAACCTCCCAATCAGATACAATGAATGAAGTTGGAATACTAATAGTATAACTACTTGGATTACGGCTCCAATTATTGTTACTATTGGGACAATGCAAATCATGACCTCCCCCAAATGTTGGACCATATCCGTTATTACAGTATACAGCATTACTATTTGAAACGCGACCGATAGTTGCCCCAGAAATATTATTCTTATCACTCATTGAAAATAAAAAACTATCATTGGTATTTTTGTAACCATTTGAATTCCAATCCAATGGATTATAACCACCCACCAATTGCTCAGAATTTTGAATTTTAGCTATCATAATAGTGGCTCCTTGGTTATCGCATTTTTGATGAAAAGTGCTAGAATTATTTCCATCTCGGCTGCATCTGAAAAGAAGTTCAAACTTATAAGGCATCTTTTTTTCATTATCCGAATAATATGTGTTTTGTTGTTTATCAATCCAACTAGCAAACAATAAAGTAACTTTTTTATTAATCAATAATGAATCAACTATTTTTCTAGGTGGAAACTTATTAAGAGCAGGTTTGGCATCAGGAATCATATAACAACGTAAGATGTCATCTTCAAGTTCTTCAGAAATAATTTTTCTAAATGGTCGTATTTTAAGATAATAGTCTTTCATAGATATTCCATGAAATCGAATTAAAGGAATGCAGTTGTGCAATCTTTCCTCCAAAGTTTTGAAATCTTTATTGGTGAATTTTTTGACATCATTACTAAGTTGTGGTTTTTGCTCAATGCCCCATTTAATCAAACAATCCCATAGTTCGATTTCATCCATCACAAGCTCATCATATTTGAGAATTAAAATAAAAACATCTTCTTCTAAAGTTAAGTATTTATTTGATTTAAACAAAATATCTGGATCAGAGCAGATTGTTTCTAAACAAAACTTTTTAAGAATTCCGAAGCCTTCATGATGAGTAATAATGTAAAGCATCCCAACAGGATCTTGACGGAAAAAATCATCTCTATTATCGGTAAAAAACTTCTGAATAAAATCGATAAGTTTCTGAAGACCTAGTTCGTCAGAGGCAATTAGAATTTTAAGAATTTCAGGTCCATCATATTCCCGAAGATCTACAATTCCACAATAAATCCACCTTTCAAAATTAAACAAATTTGAAAAAGCGATTAGTATTCAAAATTTTAGTGTGGATACTTTAAAGAAACTTGTAAAATTAACATACTTTAGAATTACTTTTAATACTGGAGCTGAAATATTTGGTTTTTTAAAAATGAAGTATTCTTTTTCCTTCTTCACCCATTCATTTGAAAGGGCCCCACGAAAATAAGGTGAGCGAGCACGTAACACCAAAGAATGAGCATGAATTTCTTGAGAATTATCACCAGCGTAAATTTTAATATCATAATCTTCCATAGTTTCAAAAAGTTGTTTAAAATCCTCGGCCATATCTGCGAAAAATGTTGATTCCATTTTTTTTGTAAGACTTAGCAATATTACTAGAAAACGGGAGTCCGGAGCAGATTATATTTATTTATTTTGGATTAAAATGTGTCACGCGGAAGTACAAGAATCACATGTTGTAGCAAGAATTCTTATCAGTAAAATCTGCAACATACATATAATGTCCTAATAATGTCCTAGTGAAAACAGTAAAAATTTGTGTGACCATCGTCTACTTTTTTCAAGATCTGCAATTAATAACAATTGCAATATATGTAATTCTGCGAGAGGAAAAAGTTTTATAAGGTCAAAAAGGTAACTAATCTGTAGTTTTTTTTATTATTATTTCATATATAAATGAAATTTTGCTTTAAAGCTATTTTCTTAGAATCTTTATCCCTTAAACCGTCAATTTTCACATGCTACTATGTTTTAGCGGGAAAATTTGCCCGCTGGACGGTTTAAGAGATAAAGTAAGTATAAATATATGTTTTTAATAGTTCAATAATTGTTTAAAAAATGTTGTATCCACTGACGATCAAATCACACCACCGTCGTCATATGAGACGGGTCAAAGTCGTCTATATTGATGCTGAAGAATTGAAGAATTAATTAATTAATTTAATAATGGATTGTAAAAATTTATATAATCCAAACAAAAATATTAGGTTAATCAAGTTATATCCTACAGTATATATTATATTTGTTATGACAGAAAATAGCATATATGCATATCTGATATACATGACATTTAATGATGACATATTTTACATATTTGCGTAAATGATTATTTACTTGTGCATTTTACAATAGATTTAAATAATTATTTTAGTGAAAATGAATAATCTCTAATATATATAATTCGAATTTATTTATTACGATACTATAAAAATTTTAGAAGATGCATTAGAAATAATATGTTAACAAAAAAAACTTTATTCAGTATTACCTCTAACATATCAGAACACATTCACCACCACGTTAATATACTGAATACACAACAATAAAAGTAAAAAAGAAATAATAACTATCAATCAAATAAAATTTATTATTTGTAAATTGTATTCTTTTTTTTAACTTGTTAATTTGATAGAGAGAACAAACAGTTTGGAATCAAAATAAAATTACGAAGTTTTTACGAAATATTATAATCAATTCAATTGAAATAATAACGGGAGGAAATGATTTATTTTTACTCTAAGAACATAAAAAAATGCACATTTGATATCTATATCAATCACGCTATACGTCATTCCACTTTACTATTAGTCAGACGGACAAACAGACAAACAGGACAGGAAATTCTATGAAGTAAATAATTTCACCAATACTATTTTGTTCCCGGATTTTTTTTATCACAAAAGGAAAGTACGATGAAATATAATGATAAAAAAAATTTACTGTTTAATTTGTTTAATTTGTAATCTTTTTACTCCACAATTTTTCAATTTCACAATATATGCACCCAAAAATTGATATACCTTTTGTTATATGCTATTGATATATGCATATGATACTTATATGTGCTTGATTTATGCTATATATGTGCTTTATTTACGCTTTATTTATGCTTTATTTATACTTTATTTATACTTTATTTATACTTTATTTCATGCCGTATGCATGCTCTATGCATCATAATGATATGCAAAACGGTATACAATAAATATAATGCGCCCGAAATTTTATTTCTCAAAAAAGTATGTTTTGTGAATAAAAGTGAATTGTGCTAAATAAGATTGTGTTCAGAAGTTGACCGAGGTATTGTGCTTGTGTAAAGTTGTAGTGGTCAAAAATAAAAAGAAAAATGTCTCCAAGTCGTTAACCAATTGCCCCAATGAATGTCCTTAATGTCCTAAAGGTTCTGCCAATGTAGCCAATGTTTTTTGTTGTTTTTATCCCCAGCCCGTCAGCCTTCCTCAACAATAAATCTCAATAGCTCAAAAAAAAACTGTCATAATGATAATATTCATGTGACTACCAATAAGAAATCATATAGTAACAATATAATAATTGATAATGTAATTAAATATAACAATATAACTAGATGTACGCCTATGTTACAAAAGGTGCAAAATGTACCCCTTGTTGTATTTTTGTTGTATTTTTTTTACGTCACCTTAAAAGTATAGTCTTATTTACATTCATTAATTTTTACTAACCTTAGTTTATATTAGAATAATTCATTTATATATTTCAAAATTTTTGGTTCGAATTTTTTTTTTTAACATCTCTTTCTTTACCAATCCCTTTAATCCCTTTATTATTATTTTTATTATTATTATTTTTAATCTCTTTATTTAATTATTATTATTATTATTATTTAATTATTATTTATTTTTATTTATTTTTTTTTTAATTATTTTTCAAAAAAAAAAATGACATTTCTAACCAATCCAGATTGTATTCATGAAGTATTAAAATTTCTTAGACATGATACAAAATCTTTACATGCATGTTTACTGGTCAATCGACTTTGGTGTGAAATGTCAGTTCCGATATTATGGAAAGATCCTTGGGTAAAAATTTTTAATATTCCACTTTCTAAACCGTCCTTTACTCAACCTTCAGCTTTGATCAACACATACATTAACTCATTACCAAAAGAATCATTAAATATCTTAGAAAATCATGGGATCANTACTAACCTTAGTTTATATTAGAATAATTCATTTATATATTTCAAAATTTTTGGTTCGAATTTTTTTTTTTAACATCTCTTTCTTTACCAATCCCTTTAATCCCTTTATTATTATTTTTATTATTATTATTTTTAATCTCTTTATTTAATTATTATTATTATTATTATTTAATTATTATTTATTTTTATTTATTTTTTTTTTAATTATTTTTCAAAAAAAAAAATGACATTTCTAACCAATCCAGATTGTATTCATGAAGTATTAAAATTTCTTAGACATGATACAAAATCTTTACATGCATGTTTACTGGTCAATCGACTTTGGTGTGAAATGTCAGTTCCGATATTATGGAAAGATCCTTGGGTAAAAATTTTTAATATTCCACTTTCTAAACCGTCCTTTACTCAACCTTCAGCTTTGATCAACACATACATTAACTCATTACCAAAAGAATCATTAAATATCTTAGAAAATCATGGGATCAATATTTCATCATCATCAAAATCGACGATTTTTAATTATCCTAAATATTTACGTAGTTTAGATCTGGAATTTTTATATTGGTTGGTTGTACGTTGGGTTCGAGAAAATATCGTTAAAGAACAAAAAATTCATAATCATTCAAATAATTCAACATTATTTCGAATACCATTTAAAAAAGTAGCTAAACATTTTAAAAGATTTGGGGGAGGAGGAGGAGGAGTTGGAAGTGGAAGAAAATCTCCAAATTTGGATTATAATCATCATAATAATAATAATACAATATGGGATTCAATGCCACCGCAGGATATGATAGAAATTGTTTGTTCCGAATTATTGACATTATTTCTTCGAGAATCACCCAGGATGTATATATTACGTATTAATGATTATTCCAAAGTAGGAATTTTTCCTCAATTAGGAGAAGTTTTAGCTAATCTTGGAACAACGACGACGATGACAAGAAATTGTTTTTCATCATTAAAAGGATTGGAATGTAGAGATAAACCAATGATGGATAATACATTTAAACAATTATCGTTACTTACTACGGAAATTACACAATTTTTAATTATTGGTAGTTATAATACAGAATCATTAGCTAAATTAATAAGAGGGCAAAAGAGAATACAAAAAGTATGTTTTGAGAACTTTTCATGTATTTCACCTGAAGAATATTGGAAACCACCTCCCGAATGTTCCGAGTGTTCCGAACGTTTGAAAAGTCCATCCGAATGTTCTTCGGAATGTTCATCAAGATTAAGATTAGGATTACCGGGGGGAGTAGGATATGAAATATCAAAGAAAGCAGAATTCATTACTAGTCTTCATCTATTAAATTCCTGTGCAGTATTAAACAAATTATCGGATTTTGTTAATTTACGAGAATTAACAGTTCAATGTATAGAAGAACATAATTGTGATTATACAAAATCTTTGTTAACACCAACGACAACAACAACGATATCACCAACAACAGAATTGTCATCATCACCAATATCACCAACGATAATAACAACAACAACATCATCATCATCCCAAATACCAATTTTGCGACATCTCACGAAATTAAAATTTAGATGTAATCATGAATATAATTTAGAATATTTAGCTAATTTAATAGATCAAACAGCTGGAGGAAAATTGAGAAAAATTATTATCGAAGGAACGAGAATTGTTGATCCACAGAATAGTGCAAATCTTGTAAGATCTATAGTAAACAAATGTCCATATTTAAAATCTTGTTCAATTCCATTATCAAGTAATAATTCGAGATTAATAATTTTGATTCTTGAATTTTGTAAACGAATTAAAGATTTAAGACTTTGCGCTATACCCGATACCACATTTACCACGTCATTTAATTATAATAATAATAATTTTAATAATAATAATAATTTTAATTTTAATAATTTTAATAATAATAATTTTAATAATAATAATTTTAATATTGATAATAACCTTAATTTTTTTAATAATAATAACTTTAACTTTACTAATTTTAATAATAACTTTAATCTTAATAATAATAATAATCATAATAATCATAATAATAATAATAATAATATTCATAATAATTTCCTTAATAACTTTAATTTTAATTTTAATTTTAATTTTAATAATAATAATAATAATAATGACAATGATGATATAATATTATATCAATTAGAACATATCCCACCTCGATTACGTAAATTAGAATTAATAGATTGGGTATTTTCTCCTTCGACTTGGGAATCATTCCTAAAAAATCAATCCACGAAAAAAAATTTATTACAGATTTATTATTATTGGAATATTCATTCAAAAGAACCTAAGCCTTCCGAAGAATTTTTAAAGATTTGTCGTCAATGTAAGAAAAATGGAGAATTAGTTAATTTTGAGAGTATTGATTCTTATTGGAAATGGTGAGTATTATTATTAATATTTATTTTTATATTTTAATATTTTATATTTATTTCGTATTTATTTTTTATATTTATTCTATATTTATTTTTTATATTCTTTATATTTTTATTTAGCATATGGCCAAAATTATTTGTGTCAAATTAAAATGGATTTTCTCTCATATGATTTTACATAATTAAAAAAAAAACATTTATTTCCCATTTTATCTCTCACACACACACACATAACGCAATTACTTACTTAACCTACTTATTAACATCTCATCACACATTATGTATGCTCTTTTAGCTTTCATAAATTAACTCATCAAACATACTCAAATAAATTCAAAATCAATTATAAATATATACAATTTATTATTGTAATTTTGTCAGGAATTTATATCAAGTAAATTATAAATTTTTATAATTTTTATTCAAATTCTCACATTATTCCCCTCCCCCCTCAGTATTTTAATTATCATCCTTTAGTCAATAATTTTCTTTATTTAATCATAACTTTTATTTAACCATCACCACAAAAAAAAAATTAAAAAAAAATTAAGTTTCCCTCAACCCTATATATATATTATATATAATATATTACACTATATATACTATATACACTATATACTCTATATTTTCCTGACATTTTACTTTAACCAAAAGAAACAATAGAATAATACAGTAGAAATAATATAGTAGGATAATAATCATTAATACAATTTATATTTTAATAATAATAATGAAGAATTAAAAAATAATAAAAATTCATCAAACATAATTTTGTATATTTTTTTTGTTTCAAATTTCATGTCAAAATCAAAATTTCCTGTTCTTATATGAAACATGAATTAATTAATTATTAATATACAAATTAATCTAACTTATATAAACTTGCAGCAATATACATTTTAAAATTTTACAATAGTTATATTTATATGTTCCATATAAATTTTACAATAGTTATATTTATATGTCCCATATAAATTATAATGAATCAATGTGTTTACTGTGTCACATATCCTGCCACTGGTCAAAAATTTATAAAACCTACACCTGATAAATGTAGGTTTTATAAATTTTCAACCAGTGTGCGATACTGTTCTCACGTGTAAATATGGAAAAATTTGACTTTTTTTTACTTGTAACATATTACCTTTTTTTCTTCATAGTCAAGACTCAATTATAACACTGGTCAAATAGAAAAAAATAGGACGGTTTTATCATGAATAGGATTCTGATTAATGGCTAAATTTGCTAAGATTTATTAAGTATAGGCAGTCGATTTTTTCTAATTTATAAATAGGAATTTCCGATTCATGAATTTTCACAAATAGGATGTCCGATTTATGCATATTTGAGCCATCAATAGGATTCCGATTTTTGTTCATTCAACCAGTGTAAGTAAGTAAATGAAATATCTTATATTATTTGGACAAGTCAATTATAGAACCATCTGATAAAAAAAAATAGATTTTTACATCAAATCTTTTGAAAATATAACAAATAATAGTAACATAATAGAACAGAGCTTTTACTATATACATATCATTAAAACTATTGACTTGAGTTAGATGCAATTAAAATTGAAAAAAATTGAAGTTAAGTCAAGGTAAATTTTGATTTTTACTAATGATTGACACAATTAAAAATTAAAATTTTAAAAGTTGAATTAAGGTCAAATTAGTTTTAATGACATATATATTTTACTAGGTTTCTATTATTCAAGACTATTACATAATAAGATAAAAGATTCAGAGATAACAAAATAAAAATTAACATTCAAAATTCAATATTCTTTGAAAGTAAAAATACCTACGATATGAAACTTTTAATGTATTAATGTTTAAAAAAAAAAAAGGTGCAAATAAATTTTTTTGTCAAAAAAAATTAGTAAAATTTTAGGCCAATAAATTCAAATAAAAAAAAACGAAAAATTATCTTATTTGTACTGTTACTTTACTTTTATATAAAACTTGTAGTAATACTTTTAAAGATCATGTTTTTGAAAATTATATTTTTGAAAATTGTATTTTTAAAGATAATATTATTAGAAAATTTTAATAGGTGTTGTCAACATATTTTTTATATTTTGTATTTTATACTATTTATTATTATTTATTATTATATTTCTTATATGTATTATCTCTATTACTATTATATTTTATATATTATAGCTATTATTATTGTTAATCAATTCTGTCATGTAATACGAATTATAGTTCATTATTAAAAATAGTTCTTAAATAGATTTGTAATTTTAAAGTAGATCTGTAGTACAGACAAGATATTAGACAAGAGTACAGACATAATTACAAACACGATCTTCGACATTACAAGAGACATAGTTACAGACTTAGGTCTAGACGTAGTATTTAGCATACATCTAGACAAGAACACAGACATANTTGAAAATTATATTTTTGAAAATTGTATTTTTAAAGATAATATTATTAGAAAATTTTAATAGGTGTTGTCAACATATTTTTTATATTTTGTATTTTATACTATTTATTATTATTTATTATTATATTTCTTATATGTATTATCTCTATTACTATTATATTTTATATATTATAGCTATTATTATTGTTAATCAATTCTGTCATGTAATATGAATTATAGTTCATTATCAAAAATAGTTCTTAAATAGATTTGTAATTTTAAAGTAGATCTGTAGTACAGACAAGATATTAGACAAGAGTACAGACATAATTACAAACACGATCTTCGACATTACAAGAGACATAGTTACAGACTTAGGTCTAGACGTAGTATTTAGCATACATCTAGACAAGAACACAGACATAATCTAACATGTATATAAAGGTTGAGTTTTCCCTCAACCTGACGGAAAGATAGAGTTCAGAATTCAAGATAGTTAAGTCTTGAAATAGTGTAGTTAACATACAATTAGGTATACCTGCCGCCCAAATTCAAAATCCAAATGCCGAAATCCCAAATGCTGAAATCCCAAATCCCAAATCCCAAATTATAATTAGTATTTTTTGCCGAAATCCCAAATTCCAAATCCCAAATACTAGTAATTTGTGCATTTTGGCATCCCAAATCCCAAATTATTTGGGATTTGAGCAACACGTATACAATTAGGTAGTAATTGTATAATAATCCGTAGTTATAGTGAATTTGTAATAAAGTCTCTGTGACAGTTTGATTTGATAATTCTGTGTGAATTATTGTTCTTATTCTTTGTGAATAAACTCTTATAAAAACTCACCCTTTGCCTCTTTCGACACATATAACCGCATTAATAAATCCTTCGTAATAAAACCATTGCAACTTTAATATATTACTTCATCAGGAAATTTTTTATGTCGGAGGTTATTGTAATAATTTCGTTTTCAAAGGTTATTGAAGGTTATCGGACCAATAACCTTCGCAAATATTACGTTTATTATGATAAAGTGAAGGTTATTGAAGGTTATCAATATCAATAACCTCCGGAGTATTACGTTTTATTAATAAAAATGAAGGTTTTCGGTACCAATAACCTTTGTAAATATTACGTTTATGTTGGAGGTATTCGAAGGTTATCAGAGTAAAGGACTTCGAAGGCTTACGTTTAAAAAAATTTACTGATGTTATATTACATCCGGAATTATATAGAGGTGTTCTAGGACGCTATATATACAAAACGTCCGGAGAACACACTAGAATGGTGCGTTCTAGTACGCTATATATACAAAACGTTCAGAGAACGCACTAGAACGGTACGTTNTCTTTCGACACATATAACCGCATTAATAAATCCTTCGTAATAAAACCATTGCAACTTTAATATATTACTTCATCAGGAAATTTTTTATGTCGGAGGTTATTGTAATAATTTCGTTTTCAAAGGTTATTGAAGGTTATCGGACCAATAACCTTCGCAAATATTACGTTTATTATGATAAAGTGAAGGTTATTGAAGGTTATCAATATCAATAACCTCCGGAGTATTACGTTTTATTAATAAAAATGAAGGTTTTCGGTACCAATAACCTTTGTAAATATTACGTTTATGTTGGAGGTATTCGAAGGTTATCAGAGTAAAGGACTTCGAAGGCTTACGTTTAAAAAAATTTACTGATGTTATATTACATCCGGAATTATATAGAGGTGTTCTAGGACGCTATATATACAAAACGTCCGGAGAACACACTAGAATGGTGCGTTCTAGTACGCTATATATACAAAACGTTCAGAGAACGCACTAGAACGGTACGTTCTAGTACGCTATATATACGAAACATTTGGAGAACGCATTAGAACGGTGCGTTCTAGTACGCTATATATACGAAGCGTTCGGAGAATGCACTAGAATGGCATATTTAATACACTATATGAACGTAGGTGGTGTTCGTAGGACGCTATAGATCGGTGTATTTTGGATGCACTAGAACGTTTATATTTAATTCCTGATATAGCACATTTATATAAGATATAATCCCTGTTAGTAGTTGATTTGTAACCCTGACTTTAAGTATCGAAGATAGTCACGGTCAACAATTTGGTGGTGACTGTGAGATACGATTAATCCCTTGTAAAATTTTGATTTTATAGTGTAGTATAATAGGAATAGTATACCCCTTGAGATTAGTTTTAGTAAAATCTTAGTGAAAATTTAGTGAAAAGAATTTCTGTACGAAATTAAGAATAGTTTAAGAATAGTTCAGCAAATTAGTTGCATGAACAAAGAGTTACTTAGTATAGTAAACCCTTGTTTTAGTAGTAGATTTTAAACTTATATCTTAACAGAGTTTCTTATGATCTCTTCAGAACAAATTGCAGAATTGAACAGAATAATCATTGAGATTGCTGCGTTATACCGACAAAAGATACAACATATCGTTGACCAAACACCAGAAGACCAAAATCCCCTTTGGAAATTAAGTAATTTAGAAGAACTTCGAAAGATTCGTGAACAACTAAAATTATTGTTTCAGATAAGAGATAATTGCCAACAAGTTTTAAATGATTTGGAACTATTACAAAATAGTTTTCAACAACTGAATTAAATAAACACTGGCTCATCAACGAAATCGATCGTTACCAACTATAAACTTACCGCAAAGACGATACCGTTTTTATCAACGACAACAACAACCACCTCGACCATCTCTAAACACCTTACTTCCACCAAGATCTTCACCACTAATACCACAATATCAAAGAAGAGAACTTTCACCTGAAGGCTCAAATTTCTCACAGACTAGACCTGCTACACGATCTAACACACCTGCTAGTACTGAATTATCTATCCGATCCACTAGTCCTATTGACAACCAACAATGGATACAAAGAGACTTTCTAACAGAGCAAGACCCCAAAGTAACTTATTACCGACCCTTAACAAGAAACAGAAACACAAGAACAGAAGTCGATGAAGACGACCAATTATTAATAAACCTTGGTTCATCAAATAACGACCAAGAGGAGAGAAGACCAAACGAAGAAGAACTAATAGAAGAAGAAGTACCTATTGACATTTATAACGACGAAAACTTTCGCCAATTTCTTGACCACATTAATATCAAATTAGAAGATAATAATCCCTTAGGAAATCATAACGAAGAAGATAACGACGAAGAAATGGCAACATTCCTTGTAAAGCCCCCTAAATTCACTGGTGCCCCTAATGAAGACCCTCAAGAGTGGTTACAAGAATTTTTAGTAGCTGCCACGGCTAACACATGGAATGAAAATAGAAGGGTAACAGTATTTGGCGTATATTTGAGAGGGGAACCTAGAGAATGGTATACTGGATGGGCTGACAACAATGTAGGATATAATTGGGGACAACTACGCGACGCCTTCCTTGCCAATTATTGTAATCTCGGATGGCGCGAACAATGGCAAGATGAATTGCGAGGTTTAAAACAACGTAGAGGAGAAACCGTAGGAGAATATTACCATCAAGTAAAAAGGTTAACAAAAAGAGCTAATCTTGATGCAGCTGCTACTTTTCCTTACTTTATAAGAGGACTATTACCAGATATAAAGGCAATAGTAAAAACACATGAACCAGTAGATTTGGCCACAGCTTATGGAAAAGCGAAGGCTTATGAACAGGGAAGGAGCGAATCCAGTCAACACCCCAAGAAAACATTTAAATACTATAGTTCTAGTGAGGAATCTAGCGATTCAAGTGACAACGAAAAATATTACAAGAAAAAGAAAAAGGAAATAAAAAAGAAGAAAGAAAAGAAAACTCCTAGCGATAACGAGCTCGAAGAATTAATTAAACGATTTGACCAATTGCAAATAAATTTCGCACAACAACTTGGAGACCTCACCAAACAAATTAAAAGAAAAGATGATAGAACTATACGTGTTGCCCAAATCCCAAATCATTTGGGATTTGAAACGCCAAAATGCACAAATTACTAGTATTTGGAATTTGAGATTTGGAATTTCGGCAAAAAATACTAATTATAATTTGGGATTTGGGATTTTGGCATTTGGGATTTCGGCATTTAGATTTTGAATTTGGGCAGCAGGTATAGATAGGACCTGGGAAAAACCAAGAGAAAGATTCTCAGGAAAACCTCACGAGCAAAATAACAATAATAATAATATTTATCAGCCACCTCAAATGCATTTGCAATGCTATGCTTGTGGGGAATTAGGCCACTTTGCTAGAGATTGCTTATCTGAAAGGAAACAAATCTAACGGCCTTTCGATAACAGGAATGTCAGTTATGTAGAAGAATTCTATGGAGAGAGTGACGACAAATATGAAGTTTATGAAGCTATACGTAATAAACCCGTCACAAGAGCGAATCCTCTTAGAAAACCAGGACGACCACCAAAGACAACAACTTTTTCCAATCAACCAAAATCTACTCTTCAATCCGAGACGAAAAATACTGAACCAGAAATTATAGTAGATTTTGAAGAAAATCCCTATACCGACCAAGACTTGGATACTGAAATGAGAGATTACGAAGCTAAAAAGAAAGCTAAAGCCACCCTCACTAAACAAAAAACTGTTAGAAATAAACGACAACCTTCAATTATTGATAAAATGGAACCTTATGATATATCCAACAACATCTTACAAATGTAAAGTAGTGTCAAGATAGGATAACTACTAAAATATCCAGAACAAAAAAGGAACTTAACAAAAATTTTTAAACAACCCATCTCTGCGAATTTATTGGAAACAGGAGAGGAAAAATGAACCACTGCAGCTAAATGTTATGTACGCATCAAGAATAATTCAATAGTTGCTGTATTAGATTCAGGTGCTGTCGTGAGCATAATTACCAATAAATTGAGAAGACAATTGGAAATTCCAATTGACGAAGTATCAAAAGTAGTAGTAATTACTGCAAATGGTACAAGACAACGAGCATTAGGTGTAATTAAATCTGTAGGAATTGCTGTACAAAACTTGTTAGTGCCAATGAAACTTCAAGTAATTGACTCTACCGAAGAAAATTTATTATTCTTCGAAAAACCCAAGCCCAATGGAACTTTGGAGATTGTACCCTTAAATTAAAGTACAAAGATGAAGAAATTACCATCAGAACTGCACACTCCGATCAATTAGCCCCCTATGAAGAAGATGATGAAGAAATTCAAGATGAATTGGAATACGAATTAGAAGACGACATAGAGGAATTAGAATCTTATCATTCCAAGCAAGTTGTTGACATTGATGAATATTATCTTGAAAGTAGTCCTTAGCAAGACTTAAAAAGGCCAAGTGAATTTTCCGATATGGAAGAAAATCCTGCTATCTTTCTTACTGATATTACTACTCCAGAAACAGAAAAACCCTCTGTGCAAATGGGAATATTAAATAACCAACAAACTACTGTCGTGGATAAACTTTTTACCAAGCATGTGGATGTCTTTACAGAAAATATTTCTGAAGAAGGACAAACAATTGAACTAACTCAAACACATATAGTGGAGCATGACATAAAAACTATTGCACAACCTATTAAACAATAACCGTATCGAATTGCCCCTTCTGAAAATGATATTATAAAGGGAGAAATAGAAGCGATGTTAAAAAAAGGAATCATTAGAGAGTCAAATATAGGGATGGTAGGCGCAATACGAATTGAGCCAGGAATTTAGCCAGATTTAATTTAGCCAATTGAGCCCAGAATTTAGCCACAGCGCAATCAGGCACAATGGCTAAATTCAGTCGCAAAGGCTAAATAATGGCGCAATTCTGATTGACTGGCGCAATTATAAAATTTATTAAATAATTATTTTTAAATTTTTAAAAATAATTAATTTTGGCTTTAATTTCAAATCAATTTTACATAACTAGGAGCGATTTTCTACTATGATATTCCTACATCAGGAAATTTTTAAGGGCGAATATATCCAGGTTTATTCGCTATTAATAAAACTGAATTATATCTGGATATATTCGCAATTTATCTGAATATAATCTGAATATATTCGGTGTAACATATGAATTAATCCGGATAAATGCGGATTAATCTGGATTAATGCGATTTATGCGGATAAACCTGGGGGTGGGCAATCATATCCGGATATATTCGTCTTTAAAAATTTCCTGATGTAGGGATATCATAGTAGAAAATCGCTCCTAGTTATGCAAAATTGATTTGAAATTAAAGCTAAAGTTAATTATTTTTAAAATTTTAAAAATAATTAACTTTAGCTTTAATTTCAAATCAATTTTACATAACTAGGAGCGATTATCTACTATGATATTCCTATGACAGATCGAAAGATCTGGTTCTTAGCTACAAGATGATATATATTTCATTTCTGTAGCATTAAAATTGACCAAGTTATAGCTATTTTAAAACAATATATTAAAATTTTTTTTTTTTTTTAAACAGCGAGTGAGGTCTCATTTATTTATATAATATGCATAACAAAATACAAAGTATCTTATATATAATAAATAAACTGACTAAATTTTATATTAAAATTACCATCTGACCAACCACCCCAAAGGAAAGACCCAATGAAAATACCAGAAGAACCCGGTAAATTGCTAAACTAAAAAATTCATTTTTCCTATTCAGTGTGTTGTTGTTAACACCTGACAGTCCCCTCCTACCCAACTCCTTAAAAGAATAACATCTTTCACCACACAAAAATTTAAAATTTATAATTCATCCACAACCCCTACACACCTCATGGAACAACTTCCCACCCCTTCCAATTATCGAGTCAACGAACCAATGATCATATTTGACATCATAATATCCCGCCACTCATATTTGTAAAGAACCCATTTCATTCTTCCAGCAAGGAACATATTGGTAATAACGGTGAGTCCATAGAATTCTGTCCTTTATCAAACCGGCTCCCTCCCATTAACATGGTATTCGAATTATAAAATTCTCCCAGTATGTATTGTTGGTGCTAGCAGTAGTTTCTATAAATAGGTGTCAATAACAGATCCAAAGATCCTCCCGGGTATCCGCAGTCCATAGTCTCAGTCCTCGGAAAATGAATTGTCTTCAGCCGAAGCTTACTCAATCCTAACTGTCAACGAACGTACCTATCTTATTACGCTGGTTTAACGAAACTCGCGTTTCTTCCAGATCCATAGAGCCCCGACTTTGTTTCGAATTAACAAGCTCGCACCAAACTTGAAAGCTAATATTATAAGTCTGAAAAAATTTAAAACGACTGATCAAAACATCCTAACAACTCAACAACTAATCCTCTACTCAATACCAGCAACTCACACCCCGGCGACAACTAAAAAACATCACACACCCCCGTCCTCTCACAAAACATCACATCCACTACATCCCCACCAATCATCCTCTTAAGTATCACCGTACCACACTTTTATATCAATGCGTCACTATAGATGATGGTGAAACTAAATCTATGAGTTGCACCAAATCTCACCAATCTCCAATCTCCAATCATCATTAGGAAAACTGGTGATTTAGTGAAACTGGTGAAATTGGTGTAACTGTTAGAACTGGTGAAACTGGTAATATTGATGAAACAATATTTCACCAAATTCCTCTGGCATATGATGCAATTAATTTAACTTCTGGATTGAGGTTTTTAAGTTTTTCGATTAGTAAAGGGTCCATTGTCATAGTGCCAAGTTGCTGTATCAAGCTTATGCACTTCGCTGTATGATTAATTTTGTTCCTTTGACAATCACTCTTTATTGTGTAACTTTAGAAAAATACTTTATAAATTACAAATCAGAGATAATTCACAATCGTTGCTACTTATAAAACTTTTTATGTTATCACGGTTTTCAAATTAGTGCGATCATGTAAAAAAATCAGTTAATATAATTTATTTGTATTCGAATACCAATAAACAAATATCACATGATTAATGATCATTTTACCCAATAAAAATTTGTCACGTAATTCGCAAATCACGTGACTTCCGCTCGACAAAAATCAAATATCTATATTATTTCTTTATTAAACCCAATAACTTGATATAAAATAATACAATATCGAATCATATCTATTAAACAGTTATCTCTTCTTGCCAAAAATATATTTATTATAAGAATAAATGTATTTGTAACAACTTGTTATAAGAGTTATTTTGTAACAACCTTTTTATTTTTTTTTTTAATAATAAAATTATTTTATGCATTTATAAATAAAATTTATATGTAAAATTTAATTTGGAAAATATTTACTTAATGTATTAAAAACAGTTTCATAGGCAAAATTTTAAGTTATAAACAGTTTCTTGAAATTATTAAAAAAAATTCTTTGTTTTAGTTACACAACTGATCTTTTGTTTTGATTTGTTAATCGCTTAATGTTACACCTGATCCTAAAATTTGATTGGAGTTGTTACATATAACAAGTGTAACAAGTTGTTACAATTAGATTCATCCTTATTATAATTATTATAATAAAATAAAATCAATAAAATCATATATGTAATAAAATAACTTGATTTCAAAGATTTATTTATTAAAAATATAACAAATATTATGTTAAAAATAAATATATATATATATATTTGTAAATATAAAGGTTATAGAAAGCCTTTTTAATCAAATAAGTAAATGTATTTGCAAGGTAATCAATAGTAATCGTTTTTAGTCGTTTTGTAATCGGTTTTAGTCGTTTTGTAATCGGTTTTTAGTCATTTTGTAATCGGTATAAAAACTATATACAAAGGCATTAAAAAAAAGATCAAAATGCAATAAATAGATGTGCGGATGACTCATCTATCATTAATATTTGTTTAATCTGTAAATCATATGTAATACAAATACTTTTATATATATCATATGGTTTTGTATTCAGTATTCGATTTTTATAAAAATCGATTTACATCACATGATCGCACTAATTTGAAAACCGCGATAATAAGTAAATGTTAAAAATGTAACTAATAATAAAAAATGCTGAGAATGTAAATTATCAATACAAAAAATTTCAGACCAAGAACTTTAAAATTGACGGAATAATAGACGCTTAAACTCAAACATTTAATATTTTAAAATGTTTGCGTTTAAGCATCTATTATTCCGTCANATTTTTAAGGGCGAATATATCCAGGTTTATTCGCTATTAATAAAACTGAATTATATCTGGATATATTCGCAATTTATCTGAATATAATCTGAATATATTCGGTGTAACATATGAATTAATCCGGATAAATGCGGATTAATCTGGATTAATGCGATTTATGCGGATAAACCTGGGGGTGGGCAATTATATCCGGATATATTCGTCTTTAAAAATTTCCTGATGTATGACAGATCGAAAGATCTGGTTCTTAGCTACAAGATGATATATATTTCATTTCTGTAGCATTAAAATTGACCAAGTTATAGCTATTTTAAAACAATATATTAAAATTTTTTTTTTTTTTTTAAACAGCGAGTGAGGTCTCATTTATTTATATAATATGCATAACAAAATACAAAGTATCTTATATATAATAAATAAACTGACTAAATTTTATATTAAAATTACCATCTGACCAACCACCCCAAAGGAAAGACCCAATGAAAATACCAGAACAACCCGGTAAATTGCTAAACTAAAAAATTCATTTTTCCTATTCAGTGTGTTGTTGTTAACACCTGACAGTCCCCTCCTACCCAACTCCTTAAAAGAATAACATCTTTCACCACACAAAAATTTAAAATTTAAAATTCATCCACAACCCCTACACACCTCAAGGAACAACTTCCCACCCCTTCCAATTATCGAGTCAACGAACCAATGATCATATTTGACATCATAATATCCCGCCACTCATATTTGTAAAGAACCCATTTCATTCTTCCAGCAAGGAACATATTGGTAATAACGGTGAGTCCATAGAATTCTGTCCTTTATCAAACCGGCTCCCTCCCATTAACATGGTATTCGAATTATAAAATTCTCCCAGTATGTATTGTTGGTGCTTGCAGTAGTTTCTATAAATTGGTGTCAATAACAGATCCAAAGATCCTCCCAGGTATCCGCAGTCCATAGTCTCAGTCCTCGGAAAATGAATTGTCTTCAGCCGAAGCTTACTCAATCCTAACTGTCAACGAACGTACCTATCTTATTACGCTGGTTTAACGAAACTCGCGTTTCTTCCAGATCCATAGAGCCCCGACTTTGTTTCGAATTAACAAGCTCGCACCAAACATGAAAGCTAATATTATAAGTCTGAAAAAATTTAAAACGACTGATCAAAACATCCAAACAACTCAACAACTAATCCTCTACTCAATACCAGCAACTCACACCCCGGCGACAACTAAAAAACATCACACACCCCCGTCCTCTCACAAAACATCACATCCACTACATCCCCACCAATCATCCTCTTAAGTATCACCATACCACACTTTTATATCAATGCGTCACTATAGATGATGGTGAAACTAAATCTATGAGTTGCACCAAATCTCACCAATCTCCAATCTCCAATCATCATTAGGAAAACTGGTGATTTGGTGAAACTGGTGAAATTGGTGTAACTGTTAGAACTGGTGAAACTGGTAATATTGATGAAACAATATTTCACCAAATTCCTCTGGCATATGATGCAATTAATTTAACTTCTGGATTGAGGTTTTTAAGTTTTTCGATTAGTAAAGGGTCCATTGTCATAGTGCCAAGTTGCTGTATCAAGCTTATGCACTTCGCTGTATGATTAATTTTGTTCCTTTGACAATCACTCTTTATTGTGTAACTTTAGAAAAATACTTTATAAATTACAAATCAGAGATAATTCACAATCGTTGCTACTTATAAAACTTTTTATTTTATCACGGTTTTCAAATTAGTGCGATCATGTAAAAAAATCAGTTAATATAATTTATTTGTATTCGAATACCAATAAACAAATATCACATGATTAATGATCATTTTACCCAATAAAAATTTGTAATGTGACGAAACGACTGATCTCATGTGATCGATGATCATTTTTTAACCAATAAAAATTTGTCACGTAATTCGCAAATCACGTGACTTCCGCTCGACAAAAATCAAATATCTATATTATTTCTTTATTAAACCCAATAACTTGATATAAAATAATACAATATCGAATCATATCTATTAAACAGTTATCTCTTCTTGCCAAAAATATATTTATTATAAGAATAAATGTATTTGTAACAACTTGTTATAAGAGTTATTTTGTAACAACCTTTTTATTTTTTTTTTTAATAATAAAATTATTTTATGCATTTATAAATAAAATTTATATGTAAAATTTAATTTGGAAAATATTTACTTAATGTATTAAAAACAGTTTCATAGGCAAAATTTTAAGTTATAAACAGTTTCTTGAAATTATTAAAAAAAATTCTTTGTTTTAGTTACACAACTGATCTTTTGTTTTGATTTGTTAATCGCTTAATGTTACACCTGATCCTAAAATTTGATTGGAGTTGTTACATATAACAAGTGTAACAAGTTGTTACAATTAGATTCATCCTTATTATAATTATTATAATAAAATAAAATCAATAAAATCATATATGTAATAAAATAACTTGATTTCAAAGATTTATTTATTAAAAATATAACAAATATTATGTTAAAAATAAATATATATATATATATTTGTAAATATAAAGGTTATAGAAAGCCTTTTTAATCAAATAAGTAAATGTATTTGCAAGGTAATCAATAGTAATCGTTTTTAGTCGTTTTGTAATCGGTTTTAGTCGTTTTGTAATCGGTTTTTAGTCATTTTGTAATCGGTATAAAAACTATATACAAAGGCATTAAAAAAAAGATCAAAATGCAATAAATAGATGTGCGGATGACTCATCTATCATTAATATTTGTTTAATCTGTAAATCATATGTAATACAAATACTTTTATATATATCATATGGTTTTGTATTCAGTATTCGATTTTTATAAAAATCGATTTACATCACATGATCGCACTAATTTGAAAACCGCGATAATAAGTAAATGTTAAAAATGTAACTAATAATAAAAAATGCTGAGAATGTAAANTATCAATACAAAAAATTTCAGACCAAGAACTTTAAAATTGACGGAATAATAGACGCTTAAACTCAAACATTTAATATTTTAAAATGTTTGCGTTTAAGCATCTATTATTCCGTCAATTTTAAAGTTCTTGGTCTGAAATTTTTTGTATTGATAGTTTACATTCTCAGCATTTTTTATTATTAGTTACATTTTTAACATTTACTTATTAAAATAAAAAGTTTTATAAGTAGCAACAATTGTGAATTATTTCTAATTTTATTTTTTTATATTGTTATAAAATAAATAATAAATATTATATCACATAACATTAACAGTTAAAATACATGTAACACTATATTGTATAACGTTGCAAAATAATTATCTAAATTAATTACTTTAATTATAAGTCATAATTTTATTTGCTGAATTTTTGATATCTCATAAAACTTTGCATAGAGTTAATATAAAAAACATTTGCATAGAATTAATCAAAATCTTGTAGATCTTTTATAGATTGTTTGGGTCCTATTATTTTATTATTTATATTTTCTATAAATCAAAATTTATATAAACTATTGGTGAAACTGTTTCTCCGGTTTCATCACTAATTTCACCACATTTCACCAATATCATCAGTTTCACCATTATTATATATATCACCAATATTATTTTTTTCACCAGGTGCATAAATTATCTTCAAGTTGCACCTTTGGTGCACCAGTTACACCAGTGTCATTGGTGAAATTAAGTAGTTTTACCATCATCTCTATGCATCACCCCTTGATTGACAAGATCAACAATTAGGGTCAAACCGAAATTTGAAAATTCCCCAAAAACCATCTAAATACATGAAAAATGAAAATTCGTGGCGCAGACCCTTCCCCACCCAAAGAAACCAAATAGTACCATATGATATCTTTAGTTTTCACGTTCATCCAGATACTCACATAGACGACGAAACGGAAACAAGTCCTTAAAAAACCTGAACTCCCTATCAGATCTTAACCTCAGGCTTTCTCCCTGAGCTGATACACCCAGTACCATCCAAGTACGCAACCCTCCGTTGTTTACGCTTCTTTCTAAAGAAAACAGAACCAGCTCAACAGTGCCAACGTTCGTAACTGTTCAGGTTGAAGTTACTCCGATAGTTTAGCCTTATCCGGTCCGAGTAGAGACCTCCGCACTAAACAAGCCCCCTAGTAGTCACTTAAGTTTTTACTGCGGAACCATAAGTGGAGACCGAGAGAGAGAAAGAGTTTTTACACTACAATATATTAAAATATTACTATCGGTAAAATTAATTAATAATTTTATCTGATAAACCTTTTGTCACGTGACCAAAATTGCGCCAGCCAATCAGAAATTGTGTCTGAATTTAGCCAAAAAAAAATTATTTAGCCTTTGAGCCAGAATTTAGCTGGCGCAATTTAATTAGCCTTTGAGCCAGAATTTAGCCAGAATTTAGCTAGCGCAAAATTAATTAGCCAAAGGCGCAATTATTGAGCCAGCCTTCATATCAATTGAGCCTTCAACCCTTAGTCAAATAGTCCCTGGGCCTCACCAATTGTAATCGTACCCAAGAAAAATAAAAAAAAGCGAATCTGTATCGATTATCAAAAATTAAATAAGGAAACAGAAAGAGATGTATATCTTCTCCCAGTAATTAACGATATACTTGACTCATTTCGAAATGTAAAATGGTTTTCAACTTTAGACTTAGCCTCAGGATATTGGCAAGTCGCAGTAAAAGAGGAGGACTAGTGTTCCGATTAAAGCTCTCAATCGGTTTGGTAAAAACCGAAACCGATCCGCCGGTTTCGGTTCGGTCCAGTTTCGGTTTATTAAATATACAAACTGAATATCTCGGTTCGGTTTCGGTTCGGTTTCGGTTTATTCATAGAAACCGAACCGAAAAACTGAAACCGAAACCAAAATTTTCGGTTTATATATTGTCATGGTTTCACCATCTATTTATATTAATAAAGATCTAGATTTTTTTTTGACGATTATTTTTTTTATAATTATAATGGCCGAGATTATAAGTGATACTGAATCAGAAAATTCTCAAGAAAATATAGAACATAATGAACCATCAGTTTCAAGAGAAACCAGTAATAGTAATTTAACAGAAGTAAGCAATAACAATTTAACAGTAATTAATAATAACGGCAATAATAGTGATAATGCCAATAATAAAAGAAAAGCCTCTATCTATCAGTTTTTTACTTTAAATAAAGAAGAAAATAGATATTATTGTAATCATTGCGTGTGAGTATTAAAGAAAGATATATGTATATAATGTAAATATATAAAATATTAAATGTATATACTTTTGACCTTTTATATTTTAGTAAAAGTTATAAGGCTGCTAAAGATAGTTCAACTTCTACATTAAGAAGCCATATTTCTCGTGAACATAAAAATTTGAATCCAGAAATATCTACTTCAGGACCATTGGATAAATTTTTTAAATCAAAAACAGCATTGGCATGTATAAATTTTTTTAATATTATATTAACTGTACAACTTTACCAATTTCGATCTTGAAAACTGCTTTTTAAACTCTATTTCCATCACTAATTAAACTTATTTATTACATTTAGTAGTATCTTTGTTTAAAATTTCATACAAATTGAACAAATATTCGCGAAGAAATCAACATTTTTTTAAAGGAGATTAAATCGTTAATTTATTTGTGAATATTTATTCAATCTGTTTGAAAATTTAAATGGAGATATTACTAATTGTGGTGAATAAGTTTAATTAGTGACAGAAATGGAGGTTAGAAAGTAGTTCATGAAATCGAAACAGGTTAATTCTTTAAACTTCATTTTTTAATATTAACTTTAAATAAATTGTAGATATTTACTCAAGAGAATTGGATTGAAGATTTAATAAATTGGATTGTAGCTGATGATCAATCTTTTATTGTTGTTGATAAAGAATCATTTAAAACCATGATAAAAAGACTTAATCCAAATGCCATATTACCTACTAGTAATACTATTCGAAACAAAATTCTCAAATCTTTTGAAAATGAAAAAAAAAGAATTAAAGAAGAATTGCAAGAAATTTCCAGTTGTATTTCTTTTGCTTTAGATGCATGGACTTCAAAAAATCAAATACCTTTTCTTGGAATAAGTGCTCATTGGATTTCTTCAAACTGGGAATTAAAAAATACAATTCTTGATTTTCAACTATTAGAAGGAACACATTCAGGTGAAAATCTTGCAAGGGTTTTTTTTAGTACAATAAAAGAATATGGAATTTTGAATAAGGTTAGTTTATTTTTATTATATTTTGATTATTTAAATATATTTATTTATTAATATATATTTTAGATGTTAGGAGTTACCACTGACAATGCAACTAATATGGATTCAATGTTTAATTGTTTGGATGTTTATTGTGCTGATGAAGGAATTACATTTAGCTCTGAAAATCAACGTGTACGATGCCTTGCCCATATTATTAACCTTGCTGCTCAAATCATTCTAAAAGCATTACATGGATTGGGACCAGAAAATGAACAAGATATATTACAAGATTTTATTAATGAAACTTCTTTAGGAGTTATTGCAAAATTAAGAAAATTGGTGGTTAAAATTAGAGCTTCTCCATTACGACGTGAAAGATTTTGTCAACAATGCAAAGCTGTTAATGTAAAGGAACTTCAATTAATTCCTGATATAAAAACCAGATGGAATTCTACATATGACATGATTGAGCGAGCAATATTTCTTCGTGAGGTAAAAAGGATTTATATTAATTATATTGATTTTTATTATTGTCTAAATATATTATTTTTTTTATTAGCCACTTCATAATATGGCATCTGTTGATAATAATCTTTCCGTATATTTGTTACAAGAAGAAGAATGGAACAAATTAAACAATATAAAAGATTTATTAAAGGTATAATTAATGTTATAAATAAATATTCTTTAATAAAATATATTAATTATAATTTATTATAGTGTTTTAAAAATGCTACCTTGAAAATGAGTACATCAAAATTTCCTACTCTAGGTCAAACTGTTCCAGTTTACAACTATTTATTTGATAATATTGAAGAATTTCAACAAAACAATGAACTTCCAACTGATGTAAATGATGCTATAAATCTTTCAATACGAAAACTTGATGACTATTATCCAACTTCTGATAGTTTAGTTTATATTGTTGCAACAAGTATGATATCTATTTATATTTTTATATTTATTTAAATTTAAATTTTAATTATTAATACTTTTGTTTTCTATTAAATAGTTTTGGACCCTTGTTTGAAATTGACTTATTTTAAAGAAAATGGATTTGATTCTAAATATATTAAAACATGTAAACAACAAATTACTGATTTATGGAAAAGTAAATACAAACCTGATGAAAATCAAGAATCAATTATATCAATATCAAAACAAACTGCATTAACTAATCATATTTTCAAAAAGCGAAAAGTAGTATACAAAGATGAATTAGAATCTTATTTGAAAGAACCTGCATCTAATTTTGATATAGATTCATTATCATACTGGAAGGTATAATATTAAAATTGTAATAAATTCAATTAAATATTGATATATATAATATATGCTTTATTTTATTTATAGTTACATGAATTAGAATTTCCTAACCTTGCTAAAATGGCTCGTGATTATCTTTCAATTCAAGGTATAATTTTTAATATTATAAAAATAATATTTATAATTATTTTTTTAAATATATATTTTTATTTTATTTTGAATAGGAACTAGTGTTCCTGTTGAACGAATATTCTCAGGAGGTACAGATTTAGTAACACAAAGGAGATGCAGTTTAAATTCAAATACAATTAGGATGTGCATGTGTTTGAAAGGTTGGTGGAAATTAGATAATGAAAATATTAATGAAATTAATGAAAATAATTAAATTATGTATTAATTTTATATAATTTTAAATATAGTTTTTAAAATTTATTTTATATAATTTTAAAATTAATTTTATATAGTTTTAAAAATTTATTTTGGATAATTTTAAGATATTTTATATAATTTTAAAATTAGTTTTAATTAATTTTGGATCTATTTTTTCATTAATAAATAAAATATTCAATATAAAATTAATATAATTTTAACTGGTAATTTAAGGATAAGATAATATTAAAAGATGAAATACAGATCTGAAAGGATTATTATAAAAAAATTATTGTATAATTAATTTCGCATTATTGGAAGGTAAAAAAAAAAATTAATATTTAAACCGAAAAAACCTGGTTCGGTTTGGTTTAAACCGGTTCAGTTTCGGTTCGGTTTCGGTTTGAGTATTCATGTTCCCAGTTTCAAACCGAATCCGAACTGGAAGTTTCGGTTCAGTTTCGGTTTTACTGCCAAACCGGACCGAACCGAACCGTTGAGAGCTTTAGTTCCGATCCTATTTCAAAATACAATCCGAATTAGATCCGGATTTTCTTGATCAAATCCGAATTACAAATCCTTATCCTTAAATATTTAGGATTTATCCTTATTTTTAGGATCCATCCTTATTTTTAGGATCCATTCTTATTTTTAGGATTTATCTTTATTTTTAAGATTCATTCTTATTTTTAGGATTTTTTTATTGTAGCAGCAGATGCTAATTTATCACACCCAGATTTATTAGTAGATCATCACACCTCGTCTTCATTTTCATAGTAAAAGACTGTGACAAATAAACGACAAATTTATTACCGCTAAAAATATTGTCACGTGTTTCACATGTATATATATAATTCGGATGATCCGTATCCGCAATTCGTTTTTATTTCGGATAAATCCTTTTTAAAATAAACAAATTCGGATTATAGGATCCATCCGGGTTATAGGATTCATCTGGATTTATAGGATTAAGGATCAGAACACTAAGGAGGACAAGAAGAAGACTGCATTTGTTACAAAATATGGTCTATACGAATTCAATGTTATGCCCTTCGGACTATGCAATGCCCCTGCGACATTTCAACGATTAATAGACAAAGTGTTGTCAAAATTCATTAATAAGTTTTTAGTAGTTTACCTCAATGACGTTATTATTTATTCAGAAAATTTTGAAGATCATCTAAAACATCTTAGAACTGTATTTACAGTATTACGAGGAGCAAAACTAAAATTAAACAAAGATAAATGCTCATTTTTCTTACCAACTATCAACTTTTTGGGACACAAAATAACACAAGAAGGTATTTTACCTGATGAAAACAAAATAGAAAAAGTCAAGAATTTTCTAACTCCATATAATCTTAGAACGCTCAGAGGATTTCTAGGCTTAGCTTCGTATTATAGAAAATTTATTAGTAAATTTTCTGACATTGCAAAATCTCTTAATAAGTTATTACAAAAGGATGAAATATTTAGTTGGACAGATGATCAGCAAAAAGCATTTGAACAATTAAAAGAACATTTAATTACAGCACCAATTTTACAACATCCAAACTTCGATCGACCCTTTTATCTACATACTGACGCATCTGGATTTGGACTGGAAGCTGTATTACATCAGGAAATTTTTTATGTCAGAGGTTATTGTAATAATTTCATTTTTAAAGGTTATTGAAGGTTATGGGACCGATAACCTTTGCAAATATTATGTTTATTATGATAAAGTGAAGGTTATTGAAGGTTATTGATATCAATAACCTTCGGAGTATTACGTTTTATTAATAAAAATGAAGGTTTTCGATACCAATAACTTTCGTAAATATTACGTTTATGTTGGAGGTATTCAAAGGTTATCGGAGTGAAGGACTTCGAAGGCTTACGTTTAAAAAAATTTACTGATGTAGCGCAACGAGATGAAGAAAATAAACGGGAATACGCAATTGCTTATGCAAGTCGAAACTTAAACAAAGCTGAAAGGAATTATTCCACTACCGATCTTAAATGCCTAGCAGTAGTATGGGCTGTAGAGCACTTTAAACAATATTTTGGAACTGCGCATTTCTTTATTGTAACTGACCATGCAGCTTTAAAATGGTTACAAACTATGGAATTAACCGGAAAACGAGCACGATAGATTTTAAGGCTAAATTCATATAATTTTACTATTTTACATAGAGATAACAACGCTGATTTTTTCTCTCGATTGGAATATTAAAACCCTCCTTAATAATAAAAACAACAAATAAAGAAAAGAAATTAAAAATCCAACGCATAAAATCAATCCAGTCCAGGTTGTTGGTGTCCTGGCATTAACTTCTATAATTTTACAACTTACAAAATGGAAACTCAAGAGTATTATAATTTAAAAAGTTATTTATCAACACAAACATTACCTTCACATATTGTCAAATAAGAGCAAACTCGAATTATATTTAAAAGCAGATTTTATAAATTAAAAAACAACTTACTATATAAATTGGACCGTCGAAGGAATACCAGAGGAAAATTAGTAAAAGTATTACAAAAACACGAAATCGAACCGGTATTATTTATGCTACACAATCACCCCTTGGGAGGACATTTGGGAATAGATATTGTATTCAACAAAGTACGAAATTTATATTTTTGACCACAAATGTATGACAGTATCAAAGAATATATTAAAGCCTGTGATACTTGTCAAAGGTGAAGTAAAAAAAGGAATATTGAACCATTACAACCTATATCAGTTGGAGAACCCTTTCATAGAGTAGGTATAGATATTGTAGGACCCTTGCCTGAAATGCAAAATAGAAATAAATATATTGTAGTCGTTACAGAATATTTAACTAAATGGCCAGAAACACGAGCCATACCGGAAGCTACAGCTCGACAAGTTGCAAATTTCATATATGACGATATCATTTGCAGACATGGGTGCCCTCATATTATTTTAACCGATAGTGGCACTCATTTCAAGAATCAATTAATCGATAATTTATTAAAGAAATTTCAAATTAAACATCTATATTTCACACCTTACCATCCAAAAACCAATGGATTAGTAGAACGATTTAATAGAACCTTAGTAGATTCCTTATCTAAAGTATCAGAAGATGTAACAGATTGGAATAAACATATTCCTTCCGTTTTATTTGCATATAGAACCGCGAAACAGGCTACCACAAAAATTGAACCATTTTATTTAGTTTATGGAAGAGCGGCACAATTCCCAATGAAAGAAGGACTTGAACTAGATGAAAATAATCTATTGACCTGACTCTTTACACTTGTTGATAATCTACCAAAAGCACGAGGACAAACGTAATTATTAATTGCAAAACAACAACAGAAACAAAAGGAGTACCATGATCGACGAATTAAAAGCTTAAAAGAATATCAAATTGGAGATAAAGTTTTAATGTATGAAACTGCTAAACAAACTAGTCATACAGTATACGTGTTGCCCAAATCCCAAATAATTTAGAATTTGGGATGCTGTTACCGGATAGAATTACCATAACAGAAATATATCAAATCGTATAACCATTATATTATTTAACTTTGTATTTTATTAGAATAATTATTTAACAAATGAAAATATAAATATTAACATAGTAATTTATTTAATAATGATTAACAATAATTAGTAATATTTATTAATATGTAATAGTAAGCAAAATAGTTTAGTTACACAAAATGTAAGTAATACAAGTCATATGTTCACGTGACATAGTTATACAAATATTATATAACTATTATTAATTATCATTAATTAGTATTACTTAGTAGTAATTATTATTACATAGTATTATTTAACATTAATTATTAGTATAACCTATAGTATATACAGTCAACCCTCGATACAACGAAGTAACCGTCCAGCACCCTAGCTTCGTTATAGCAAGATAACGAAGAATCCAGCAATTTTGATTGGTTGATTCGTTGTAGCGAGGGTATTTTTATTATACCCGGACCAAAAATTCGTTATATCGAGACTTCGTTGTATCGAGGGTTGACTGTATTTAGTAAGTCATATAGTAAATATATTAACCAGTAGTATTAATGCACAGTAGTGGCACAGTAGTCTAACAAGTATAAAAAAGGGAACTTATTCGACTTGGTTCCCTCAACTTTTGAGCTCAGCTTTTAGTTACTCAGCTTTGGTTGTTTAACTTTTAGCTCAAAGGAAGTTAATATTATAATTATAAAAATATAATTGTATTATTAGGAAGTGACCATTAAATAAAATATTAATAAATATTAAATAAAAATAATTAAAGAGATTTATTATCGTATTTATTTGATATAATGTTTATTAAAATTGTTTAATAAAGGAAGTACTAATGAATTAAAGATGATATCTTTAATAAAAGATGGAAGTATCTAAAATATAAATTATAAGGAAGTTATCTATAAAGGAAGCCAGTAATAAAGGAAGTTCTAAGATTAATAATAAAAGGATTTATTATTATTAAAGGAAGTTATTAATAAATGAAATTATTAATAAAAGTAATTATTAATAATGAAGTTATTAATGAAAGTAACGAAGTTATAATAACTTAGAAGAATAATTAGTTTGTTAGTTCTAACTAAAAACTAACTGGTGCCTTCTAAAAGTAAAGAGATAACCAAACTGAAAATCTTGTACCTAACGAGAAGGACTATAAACTCCTTAAAAGAACTGTAAGTGGGATGTAGGAAAGTACACCCGCGACAACGCCAAAATGCACAAATTACTAGTATTTGGGATTTGGGATTTTGGCAAAAGATACTAATCATAATTTGGGATTTGGAATTTGGGATTTCGGCATTTGGGATTTCGGCATTTGGATTTTGAATTTGGGCGGCAGGTATATCATACAGGAAAACTTGAGCCCAAATGGAAAGGACCCTATTATGTACATGATAAACCGTACAAAGGAGTTTACAAATTATGAACCTTAAAAAGAAAAGTAGTCCTAACACTTATTAATGGATCTTTACTAAAAATATATCACGAATTAGACACCTGGGTGCCACAAATAACAATCACTCCATAATAATTTGGTAATACCATAAACGGCATAACGAGAATTGGATATAAATATGACTGCCGTCCTGGCAAAAATTTCTCAAATTTTTGAAAAATGTCCAAGTATAAACAAGATTTGATAAATTTTGGAAGTTATATTATCAAACAAATCAACAGACCTTATAGTTTTAATGACTCCTGGGAAACTTCTGTTCAAGAGATGTATCAAAAGTTATGACAAGTTGCTAAGTCAAAGAATAGAATTATGGCAATGGTATATGGATATTATTTAGGAGAATTGATTTAGTTATCTGTTACTCCTCGTGATAAATGGAAGGAATTTGTAAGAGAATACAATATTCCTAATGAGAATTACTATTATCTCGGTGCAACTCGAATCTATAAACTCTTTGAAAAAGATTCGAAACAGTTGTATCACACTTTGATATTAACTTTTAAAATTTTATCATGAATGAAAATATCTGATTATCATGAGCTATTACAATATAGTCAAGAACTCGATGACCTTACTCATAACATTGATTTGTCATAAGTGGAACTTTATGACTAAGTTGGGAGGAATTGTCAACATATTTTTTATATTTTGTATTTTATACTATTTATTATTATTTATTATTATATTTCTTATATGTATTATCTCTATTACTATTATATTTTATATATTATAGCTATTATTATTGTTAATCAATTCTGTTATGTAATACGAATTATAGTTCATTACCAAAAATAGTTCTTAAATAGATTTGTAATTTTAAAGTAGATCTGTAGTACAGACAAGATAAAGATATTAGACAAGAGTACAGACATAATTACAAACACGATCTTCGACATTACAAGAGACATAGTTACAGACTTAGGTCTAGACGTAATATTTAGCATACATCTAGACAAGAACACAGACATAATCTAACATGTATATAAAGGCTGAGTTTTCCCTCAACCTGACGGGAAGATAGAGNACTTTGATATTAACTTTTAAAATTTTATCATGAATGAAAATATCTGATTATCATGAGCTATTACAATATAGTCAAGAACTCGATGACCTTACTCATAACATTGATTTGTCATAAGTGGAACTTTATGACTAAGTTGGGAGGAATTGTCAACATATTTTTTATATTTTGTATTTTATACTATTTATTATTATTTATTATTATATTTCTTATATGTATTATCTCTATTACTATTATATTTTATATATTATAGCTATTATTATTGTTAATCAATTCTGTTATGTAATACGAATTATAGTTCATTACCAAAAATAGTTCTTAAATAGATTTGTAATTTTAAAGTAGATCTGTAGTACAGACAAGATAAAGATATTAGACAAGAGTACAGACATAATTACAAACACGATCTTCGACATTACAAGAGACATAGTTACAGACTTAGGTCTAGACGTAATATTTAGCATACATCTAGACAAGAACACAGACATAATCTAACATGTATATAAAGGCTGAGTTTTCCCTCAACCTGACGGGAAGATAGAGTTCAGAATTCAAGATAGTTAAGTCTTGAAATAGTGTAGTTAACATACAATTAGGTAGTAATTGTATAATAATCCGTAGTTATAGTGAATTTGTAATAAAGTCTCTGTGACAGTTTGATTTAATAATTCTGTGTGAATTATTGTTCTTATTCTTTGTAAATAAACTCTTATAAAAACTCACCCTTTGCCTCTTTCGACACATATAACTGCATTAATAAATCCTTCGTAATAAAACCATCGCAACTTTAACATATTACTTATATTAGCACATTTATATAAGATATAATCTCTGTTAGTAGTTGATTTGTAACTCTGACTTTAGGTATCGAAGGTAGTCACGGTCAGCAGTGTAAATTTTCGTCATATTATAAGATTTACGAAAATTTTCAAAAATATTACGAAATTTTAATGTTAATATAAATTTCTGAAATTTTATTATATAATAAAATTTTGAAAATTTTCAATATAATAAATTTGAAAATTTCTTAATATACACATAATGTGTGAATACAAATTATATATAAACACGAGATCGACATAATAATTTATAAAATTTATCATATCGATATATATAGTAAGTGTTAAATATTTTTATTATAAAGTTACATGACAACATATAAGCATATAATTTGTACAATAAAATTTTTTTCGATCTGATTGAATAGTATATAATCATATAAGGTGGGTATGTACACATAGTGTACAAATTATACATGTCGTCAAAACTATTGAATTAAGTTAAACGTAATTAAAATTGAGAAAAATTGAAATTGAGTTAAGACAAATTTTGATTTTTATTAGTAATTAACACAATTAAAAATTGAAATTTTAAAAGTTAAGTCAAAATCAAATTAGTTTTGATGATATTGTTGACTTATTTTTATCATTTTCTTATTTTTATCATTTATTAATATTTTATTATTATTCATCTATTTCTATTATTTACTTACTATTATTTATTATCTATTATATTATATAGTATTACAGTAAATTAATTTCTCAATATATAATACAAATTAACTTTTATTTCTTAAATAAGTATATTATTAAATTCTTGTAAATCTGTAACACAAATTAGAGTATTAGTTATAACATGAGTCAATACTTTAGTTAAAGTACTAGAGAAGGTACCAACATAATTACTAGTCAGATTACAAGTTAACTTTACAGTTAAATTAATAATGTATATAAAGGCTAAGTTTTCCTTCAACCTCAGTCTTCAGTTCAATACAAGTTTTAATACAATTAATAAACAGTATTTGACTCGCAATAAGTAATAAATTGATAATAAAGTCTTGGTAATATTAATATTATAATTTATATACTTTGATATTATTATTCTTGGTAAATAATAATCCTTTTTATTTGTTGAAAACCTGTAGTTAAAGAATTGGTTTCTTTATAAATTGTCTTTGTGACGATAGAGATTTGTTCTCTATAATCCCTTTAAAACCCCACTCTTGCCTCTTTTGAATAAAACCACATATTTAAATCTTTTATAGTTGTATTCATTTCAAACCTTTTAACTATAGCATATTACATATAATTGCTGTGTGATCTTTTATATTTAGTTTTTCCCTGCTTTAGTTGTCGTTCCCTATTTTTCTTTAAAGGTACTAATAGGCCAACAACATGTATAGTACAAATAGAAATTCTCAATAAATTTTTATAATTTAAATATTTCAAAATATTTTTAAAGCTTTTCAAAATAATTTATTTATTTTTAGTTTATTTTATTTTTTTAAAAAATTTTCAAAATTTTATATTTTTATGATATTCTTTATAAATTTTCATAAATATTTATTTTTATTTATTATTATTTATTATAAAATAAACAAAAAAATTTATATACAAATAAAAAAAAAATTATTTTTAAATTGACTTTTATTCATTATTTTTTTAATTATTATTATTATTGTTACTACTTTTGTTATTTGATTTAAGCAAACTTTCATTTTTACTTTTGAATATTTCTTCAAAATTTTTTTTTAACTTTTTCTTTTACACATTTTTAAATTTCGCTTAATGAAGAAATTTCTATTTTGTTATTATCATTATAATTATTTGCATTTGAGACAGATTTGAACATACTTTTCTGTTTTGAAAATATAGTAATTATTTGTATCTAAAGCAGATGTAAATATATTTTTTTATTTCAAAAATACAGTTAAGTTTTTTTCTTTTGTAATAAGTTTTATTATTTAAAGTTAAAGTAAATTCAAACGTATTTTTTTAATTTAAAGGTATAGCACGAGTTTTTTTTTGTAATTATTTTAAAGAAAAAAAAGATGATAAAAGAAATTAAAGAGATTAAAAATTTTCAGGTTTGAATTCAAATTCAAATTTGATCTCAAATATTTCTTTATTTTTTATTTTTTTCTATTTTTATATTAAGTTTATTAAATTTTAATAAATTTTTAAAATACTTTTACAAATAAAGTTACAAATATTTACAATGTTAATTAATAAAAGATATTTTATAATATTCTCCAAAATTTTTATATTGTCATTTATTGGATTTAATATTGTTTGAATAATTGATATTGTCCAAGCAACATGTTATTTATATAATTTCAAAGTTGAAAATTATACTTTTTTTAAGATTACTTTTATATAAGTCAAATTTCTGAAGAAATCTAATTTTTCAAAAATTTTTTTATAATAATTTTTGGTATTGAAAAGTTATTTCCAATTTAGAATTTCTTGAAATTTTGTGTTAGATTTTATTGAACAGAAACAATTACCAAAAATATCATACATAATAGTTTTTACTTTATCGCACAATATATATAGATCAAAATTCAAATATCAGATACTTATTGAGTGTATTATACATGTTGTCAAAACTAATTTAACCTTAATTCAACTCTTAAAATTTCAATTTTTAATTGCATTTAACTTAACTAATTATGTCAATTACTAATAAAAATCAAATTTGTTTTGACCCAACTTTAATTTTTCTCAATTTTAATTGCATTTGACTCAATTTAATAGTTTTAACGATATGTATAGAATGCATATAATATTTTTATATATATCGAGCACCTGATATTAAAGATTTTTTTTTTGTAAATTTTATAATACACTTGATATGACAATAATATTAATTATTATTATTTCAAATACTTAGGTATATATTGGACACCTGATTTATTAAAAATTTTATTTGAATTTTTCCTATTGGGTATATAATTTAATATTTTGATTTATTTATTATATAACCTATCAAATACATACAGGGATAGCAAATGACTTTTAAATAACCTTCGAATGACCTAGTCATTAGGATCATTTAAAAATGGTTATTTCACAAATAACAAATGATTAAATGACTCAGTTATTTAAAAATTATACAAAAGTCATTTGAAGTCATTTGAAAAGTCATTTGAATAATCAATAAAAATTAGATCTTAATAACATGTGATATTTTTATAAATTATTATTTTTTAAATGTTATAATTTTTGACATTAAATAAATATAAATTTTATTTAATAAATTCATTATTCATTAATAATAATAATAATAGTAATAATAAATATTAATAAATAAATAGTAATAATAATCATTAATAAACTTGAAAAAATATTAATTCATCAATAATAATAATAATAATAATAATAATAAATATTAATAAATAAATAGTAATAATAATCATTAATGAACTTGAAAAAATATTAATTCATCAATAATAATAATAATAGTAATAATAATAAATAATAATAATAATAATAATCATTAATAATCTGTTAACATGTGATATTTTTTAACCAATGATTAATTGATCTGTAATTAATATTAAAAGTCAAATATATAAGTATTAATAAATTATAATTGGCTAGTTTAAATGATCTGGTCATTTAAAATTTGAATGAAATGACTTAATGACTTTAGTTATTTGTTATTATTTGAGATTATTTGGGTCATTTGTCATCATTGAATATATATACTTAAAATTCAAGTTTTTTTGCATAAAATCAAATATATTTTAAAATTTGATATACTTATTGTATTAGATAATCTCTTTATTATTAAGAATAAAAAAATAAAATTAAAATTAAATATTAAATCTTCAATTCAATAGAATTATTGAAATATAATTATTCTTATTCTTATTTTTTGCCTAATAGTTTATTTTAATAGTTCGACTATATATTCTATGTTATATATGTCGTCAAAACTAATTTGGCCTTGACTCAACTCTTAAAATTTCAATTTTCAATTGTGTCTGACTCAACTAATTGCGTCAATCACTAATAAAAATCAAAATTTGCTTTGACTCAACTCCAATTTTTCTCAATTTTAATTGCGTCTGACTCAATTTAATAGTTTTGACGACATGTATATTCTATGCATTGTAATAATTGAATCTTAACCTTTCTCTATTCCACAACTCAATATCAAATATTTCAGATCCTATAAATTTATGTTTAAATTATATACATATCAGCTGATTATAAAAATTGACTGATTTTCTGTTACACAAAAATTTTTTTTATTTACCTCTTAATAAAGTTAATAAAACTTATTGATAACAGATTTTAACTACTAAGTAAAATTGTTCTTTTGGAGTAAAGTAAACAAAATAAAAAAAAAATAAGATAAAATAATATTATTAAACCTTTTAAGAAAGAAATAAAACAAATTTTCGCAGGGTAAAGGGGTTGGGTTGATAGGTTAGGGTCGGGTTTGATGGGTTGACAAGTACTTATTAACAGGTCTACTTATATTTAAACTCTTATTTACTTAATAAAATATTTTTAAAAATTACAAATATATGTAAAATTTTGTGTTGAATATTTTTATTTAGAAGTTAAAAAGTAGTTTCCTTAATAAAATATTGAGATTTTTTTGATTTTTAAATTTCTTCGAAAAAATAAATCAAATTATAATTGGCTAAGAGGATATCACCTGATCTAAAATTTTAAAACTTTAGAAAGAAAAAATAAAAAATCTAAAAAAAATAAAAAAAATAATTAGATAGATTTAAATATGAACATTTTATATAGTATAATTAATAATATTTTATATAGTATATATAATATATTTCATTTATATTTTTTATTAATAAATATGAATATTTTATATAGTATAATTAAAATATATTTTATTTTATATTTTTTATTAATAAATAATATATTTTATTTTATTATTTTTTTATAATAAACTAAAAAATATAATTATTTCAGAAATAAGAAAATGAAAAATATATATATGTAAAATAAAAAGTATCGATAGATATCTAATAGAAGAAAAAAAATCTCTGATATATAGAGATATATTGTACCTGATATATAGTAATATATTATGTCTGATATATAAATAATAGATACCTAATATACAAAAATATATGATGTCCAATATATAGTAATATACTATATCTGATATATGGATGATAGGTGTCCAGGACCTAAAGTAATTTATAAATAGATCACATTAAAGTTTGCTTTTAAAAAGTTACTTATTTTTAATTAAAATTTAAAAATTTATTTATAAAAATTATATTTTTTCTTTTTTATTTTCTAATTTAGTATTATCTGACCTAGTTATAGATTGCTCAGGATCTTAGGTGTCTAATAAAAAATAAATAATTTGAAAAAAATGACAAAATATTGATACTTACATCAGTAAATTTTTTTAAACGTAAGCCTTCGAAGTCCTTCACTCCAATAACCTTTGAATACCTCCAACATAAACGTAATATTTACGAAGGTTATTGGTACCGAAAACCTTCATTTTTATTAATAAAACGTAATACTCCGGAGGTTATTGATATCGATAACCTTCAATAACCTTCACTTTATCATAATAAACGTAATATTTGCGAAGGTTATTGGTCCGATAACCTTCAATAACCTTTGAAAACGAAATTATTACAATAACTTCCGACATAAAAAATTTCCTGATGAATGTAACTATGTTCTGTAATAAATTTACCATAGATAGTAGTAAATTAATATGTAGATCATGTATTATGAGGACCTAAAGAACCCAAAGGACCTAAAGGACCCAAAAAACCTAAAGGACCTAAAGGACCTAAAGGACCCAAAAGATCTAAAGGACCTAAAAGACCTAAAGGACCCAAAAATTGGTTATATAAAAGATGGATTTTGACCTGAAGTAAAGGTAGGGAGAACTCAAGCTCGAGTTTGAGTTCGAGTCNGTGGAACATCAGTAAATTTTTTTAAATGTAAGCCTTCGAAGTCCTTCACTCCGATAACCTTCGAATACCTCCAACATAAACGTAATATTTACGAAGGTTATTGGTACCGAAAACCTTCATTTTTATTAATAAAACGTAATACTCCGGAGGTTATTGATATCGATAACCTTCAATAACCTTCACTTTATCATAATAAACGTAATATTTGCGAAGGTTATTGGTCTAATAACCTTCAATAACCTTTGAAAACGAAATTATTACAATAACTTCCGACATAAAAAATTTCCTGATGAATGTAACTATGTTCTGTAATAAATTTACCATAGATAGTAGTAAATTAATATGTAGATCATGTATTATGAGGACCTAAAGAACCCAAAGGACCTAAAGGACCCAAAAAACCTAAAGGACCTAAAGGACCTAAAGGACCCAAAAGATCTAAAGGACCTAAAAGACCTAAAGGACCCAAAAATTGGTTATATAAAAGATGGATTTTGACCTGAAGTAAAGGTAGGGAGAACTCAAGCTCGAGTTTGAGTTCGAGTCAGAGATTTTTTTAGTTCAGTTTAGTTTTAGTTCGAGTTTGTTTAGAATTAGGATTCTATCCTTTAGTTAGGAAACCTTTTATAACTAATTTATTTGTAAATTAGTCTCTTTTGTATTTGCAATTATCATCAATAAAGGTTATTATTACTTTAAAATTATCAGTTAAAGCTCCTAATGTAACCGTTCGGTTCAGTTCTAACTTTGAACTGAAACTGAACCAAAATTTAAGAACTGGTTCAGTTTGGAACCGAAATTAAAAATATCAATCTGAAACCAAACTGAAACTGAACTGGTTTGAACCGGTTCAAAATGGTTCAAAAGGTTTTTTTGTCAGAGTTTTTGCTTAATTATTATAATTATAATAAATTTATAATAAAAATGTATAATTAATTAATTATAAAATGCAATACACTACTGTTACAAAAGCAATCCTTGTAAGTTTAAAAAAATAATAATACATAGAAATTGTAAAAATTTAAATTTAATTTTATTTAATAAACAATAATTTTTATTTTTATTTCAAAATATTATAAAAATTTACATATTTTCATGTATATTTAAATAGGATTATTTATTTATTTATTTATAAAATAATATAAAATGTAAAATACAGTATATAAAGTAGAATTTGTTAATCAAATTAATTAAATTAAATAAATTAAATTAAATCAAATTAAATCAAATTAAATTAAATCAAATCAAATCAAATTAAAAATATATTTATTTATTAATATTCAGAATAGAAATAGCGCAGTGACAAAAAAAACAACGATAAAATGGTAGCGGAAACAGCAATAACAACGGAAATAGAAATGGCACGAAAAGATAAATAGATTAAAATCTAATTATCTTTTTATGTATTACACTAATTGATTTTCATTTTTTTTCTAAAAACGGTACAGTGCGGAACCTCTATAATAGGAACTTAGAAAATCTTAAATAAAATTTGATCCACCGATCAGATTTCTTTTATATTATAGTATTTGAATGTATACATTTGGAGGAATCTATTTATGGAAAAAAAATTTTTCTCAATTTTTTTGGTTTATGTAAGCACTATGTGATGCGATTTTAACCAATTAGAATTCAGGAATTCAAGAACACGTGACCATATTATATTAATAAGGATTGTTATAAAAAAATCTATAAAAAATAAAAATTTCATTTATAAAATTTTAATTATTTAATTCATTATAAATTGTATCAAGTTATACATGTTCCTAAAATTAATTTTGGATTTTTGAGGTATTTCGACTTTTTGAGATTTATGCAGAATCTATTCTATATATAGAAGTAAAAAAAATACCCAGTTGTATGTATCTTTAATCAAAGAATAAATCTGGGTGGTCAAAAAATTTCGGGTTTTAAGTAAAATAATTTTGTCTTCTATGAAAAACTATTTCGACTTTTTTCCTCAAAATACCAATTTCGGNCCGATCAGATTTCTTTTATATTATAGTATTTGAATGTATACATTTGGAGGAATCTATTTATGGAAAAAAAATTTTTCTCAATTTTTTTGGTTTATGTAAGCACTATGTGATGCGATTTTAACCAATTAGAATTCAGGAATTCAAGAACACGTGACCATATTATATTAATAAGGATTGTTATAAAAAAATCTATAAAAAATAAAAATTTCATTTATAAAATTTTAATTATTTAATTCATTATAAATTGTATCAAGTTATACATGTTCCTAAAATTAATTTTGGATTTTTGAGGTATTTCGACTTTTTGAGATTTATGCAGAATCTATTCTATATATAGAAGTAAAAAAAATACCCAGTTGTATGTATCTTTAATCAAAGAATAAATCTGGGTGGTCAAAAAATTTCGGGTTTTAAGTAAAATAATTTTGTCTTCTATGAAAAACTATTTCGACTTTTTTCCTCAAAATACCAATTTCGGGGTCCTAAAATGATTTTGCGTGCAAGTATATATCAAGTATACTACAATGAGATTTATATTTTTTAACTGCATATTTTACCATTTTTCCAATAATATCTTTTCTATATATATTCATATATCTCTATGATTTACGTACATATTTTTATATTTTTAAAAGGTATAAAATATTGAAAACTGTTGAAAATTTTTTTTCAAACAAATTTCAGGTGAAATTACAATAGTTTTCTATTTTTAGTATATTCTCAAATTTGATAGGTATAATTAAATTGTGTAACTTTAACTCTAGTAAAAGTTGATCAATTTTAATCAGATCAAAATTTTAACTGATGATTCTGAAAGTTTAGGTTCTGGGCTATCATTTTCTACGATTAGAATTTTTATTTCTATATTTGGAAAAAAAGTTTTAAGGCAAAATAGTTGATCAATTTTTACTATAACCAAGTTCCTATTATAGAGGTTCCATATATACCTGCCGCCCAAATTCAAAATCCAAATGCCGAAATCCCAAATGCCGAAATCCCAAATCCCAAATTACAATTAGTATTTTTTGCCAAAATCCCAAATCCCAAATCCCAAATACTAGTAATTTGTGCATTTTGGCGTCCCAAATCCCAAATTATTTGGGATTTGGGCAACACGTATAGTTCCATACTGTACAATAAAAATAAAAAAATAGTGTAACAAAAAAAAAAACTATAAATTGAAAATATTTCGATTTGATTTTAGTTTTTCCGTTCGATTTGGCTAAAGAATCCGAAACTGAACTGAACTGAACGGAGATCTTTCAGTTTGGATTTTAATGAACCTAAACCGAACCGGAACCAGAACCAGCCATTCAGATTCGGTTCAAATCGAATGGTTAGGAGCTTTATTATCAGTATCGTTATCTTATTAATAATAATTAAAACCTTTGTATTGAATTGTCTATCACTGGTCAAATGAAAAAAAATAGAACGGTTTTATCATGANAAAATTTTAACTGATGATTCTGAAAGTTTAGGTTCTGGGCTATCATTTTCTACGATTAGAATTTTTATTTCTATATTTGGAAAAAAAGTTTTAAGGCAAAATAGTTGATCAATTTTTACTATAACCAAGTTCCTATTATAGAGGTTCCATATATACCTGCCGCCCAAATTCAAAATCCAAATGCCGAAATCCCAAATGCCGAAATCCCAAATCCCAAATTACAATTAGTATTTTTTGCCAAAATCCCAAATCCCAAATCCCAAATACTAGTAATTTGTGCATTTTGGCGTCCCAAATCCCAAATTATTTGGGATTTGGGCAACACGTATAGTTCCATACTGTACAATAAAAATAAAAAAATAGTGTAACAAAAAAAAAAACTATAAATTGAAAATATTTCGATTTGATTTTAGTTTTTCCGTTCGATTTGGCTAAAGAATCCGAAACTGAACTGAACTGAACGGAGATCTTTCAGTTTGGATTTTAATGAACCTAAACCGAACCGGAACCAGAACCAGCCATTCAGATTCGGTTCAAATCGAATGGTTAGGAGCTTTATTATCAGTATCGTTATCTTATTAATAATAATTAAAACCTTTGTATTGAATTGTCTATCACTGGTCAAATGAAAAAAAATAGAACGGTTTTATCATGAATAGGATTCCGATTAATGGCTAAATTTGCTAAGATTTATTAAGTATAGGCAGTCGATTTTTTCTGATTTATGAATAGGAATTTCTGATTTATGAATTTTCACAAATAGGATGTCCGATTTATGCATATTTGCATCATTAATAGGATTCCGATTTTTGTTCATTTGACCAGTGTACTTTATTATTTGGAACGCTGTCTCGTGATATTAATAGTTAACACTAATCAATACACTTATTAACAGTAGTTTATTTAACTTCTAAAACCTACCTATTAGTAGTAGTTGTATCTATTTTGATTAATAGTTTCCTTGAATAATATCTTTAATATTACTTCAAGAGTTTCTGTTTATTCATCAGGAAATTTTTTATGTCGGAGGTTATTGTAATAATTTCGTTTTCAAAGGTTATTGAAGGTTATTAGACCAATAACCTTCGCAAATATTACGTTTATTATGATAAAGTGAAGGTTATTGAAGGTTATCGATATCAATAACCTCCGGAGTATTACGTTTTATTAATAAAAATGAAGGTTTTCGGTACCAATAACTTTCGTAAATATTACGTTTATGTTGGAGGTATTCGAAGGTTATCGGAGTGAAGGACTTCGAAGGCTTACATTTAAAAAAATTTACTGATGTTCCACGTGTTTATTAAGAAGGATAAACCTCTATTAGTAACACTGTCAATCGGGTATCTGATATATTGGATATCGGGTACTTATTACATACCTATCAGGTATTTGATATTCTATATTTCGACTACAGTGCGGAACCTCTATAACCGGTCAAAAATTTTGCTATTTTTAAATGTATGTTACACCTGCCAAAAGAAGTAAATAAAAATTTTAACCGTTAATTTCGATAAATCATATCAAAAGCTACAGAAATTATCGGTTTTGATCAAAAAATTTTAAGATTTGCCGGTGTTACATAGATTTGAAATTTACACGTTTTACTATAAAAAATAAAAATTGCAAATAATAAATTTTGTGTGACTTTCTAAAAATATTACCATTTTGTAGTGTTTATGTTGCCCAATCATTTTAGCTTAGAAATGCATGTATAGATTATTATAAAAATTTTGAGTTGCATTATGTCTTCGTGCAAAAAATTAGCTGCAAAAAAGAGAGCAAAAAATCAAATTCGCAATGTAAATACAGGTCAATTTATAGAGCAATATTCAACAAGTGATGATGAATATACATTATCAAGTGATGGTTATTCAACAGATAGTTCATATGAAAGTTATTATGCCCAAAGAATATTAAAACTTGGGGATATAGTTTTTAATTTAACAGAGATTGATGAAAAAAAGAAAGCACCATATGTTGGAAATTCTACTGCAACGTATTATCGAAAATATGGACCATCTGGTACATTTACAAAAGCAGCTAAAGGTTCATTATCAATTAACCAATATTTTACAGCAAATATTACCAATAATTCACAAGAAGTTTCAATTGATGAAATAGAAACTAATACAGAATCAACAAATGATATATTGCAAGTGGAAAATTCTGAAAGTTTGCAAGAAGGAATAATGGATATTGATACTGAAGATATTTTACAATTAGAAGATTCTGAAAGTTCACAAGAAGAAGAAACAGATATTAATGATAATGATATTGAAAATATTTTTTCACAAAAAATAAAAGATTTAGAATTAATTCTTCAAGATAAAAACAAGTTTACTGTATATGAATATTTAAAGTATCGTTCAATTTATGAATTTTTAATTAATTGGAAAAAAAAATATATGTCTCGTGATGATGCTGCATTTAATGCTGCACAAAAAGTTTTTGATAAAGGGGTATATTGCGCAAGAACAATCAAAAAATGGACTAAATACTGGCTTGAAAATAAAACAATACCAATATCAATACAAGGTTGCCATCAAAAAACAAAATCATTCATTGATGATGAAGATATTATTAATGACAGTCTTACTTTTATTCGACAAAACAGTGGAAAAATAACACCAAAAAATTTTCAACAATTTATTAATTTAAAATTTCTTTCAAAAATAGAGGGGAAAAAATCAATTACATTAAAAACAGCTCGTATTTGGCTTAAAAAACTTGGATTAGTTTCACAATCTAAAAAAAAGGGTATTTATTTTGACGGTCATGAAAGAGATGATGTATTGAAATATCGTGAAAAATTTTTAAAAGAAATGAAAGAATTGGAACAATTTATGNATTTATTGGAAATGAAATGACACAACTTAATCCAGAAATTCCTTCAAATCAAAAATTACATATATTTATCACACATGATGAATGTTTATTTTATGCAAATGATGATCGTCCGATAGTATGGGCACCAATTGGAGAACCTCCATTAAGAAAAAAAGGTCATGGCAAATCAATTATGGTTAGTGATTTTTTACTTGAAACAATTGGCAGATTAAAATTAACTCCTGAGCAATCCTTATTAAATCCAAATATACCAGTTGAAGCACGTAAATTTTTAAAACCTGGAAAAAATGAAGAAGGTTGGTGGACAGCAGAACATTTGATTGATCAAGTTATCAATTATGCAATTCCTATTTTTGAAACTATTTATCCAAATGCAATTGCTGTAATGGCATTTGATAATAGTACCAATCATGGTGCAATGCCAGAAGATGGTTTAAATGCTACAAAAATGAATGTTAATCCTGCAGGAAAACAGCCACGAATGCATTCAACATTTTTTGGAACAGACAATATATCACAATCAATGGTTTTTCCATCAGATCATCCACAATATCCAAATAAAGCTAAAGGTATGCAACAAATTCTAATAGAAAGAGGATTATGGAAAGAAGGATTAAAAGGTGAATGTAAATTATGTAAGGGAAAAGAAAAAAAAATAGATTCTCAAAGAATTGATTGTTGCATGCGTCGAATTTTATCATTACAACCAGATTTTATTTCTCAAAAATCTAGATTACAAATTGAAATAGAAAAAAGAGGTCATAAATGTATTTTTTATCCTAAATTCCACTGTGAACTGAATTTTATAGAAATGTATTGGGGTGCAGCAAAACATTACACTAGAGAACATTGTAATTATACTTGGGTAGGATTGCAAAGAATTGTTCCTGAGGCTTTGGATTCAGTTCCTTTAATTACAATTCGTCGTTTTGCACAAAAATCTTGGCGTTATATGGATATATATAGGAAGGGAATTACTGGTAAAATGGCAGAATTTGCAGCAAAAAAGTATAAATCTCATAGAAGAGTTCCTGATAACATTTACAATGAACTTGAATCAGTTATTATTAAATAAATAAATATTAGATCACTATTTCGATCATTTTGATTATTGCTAAATCTATTTTTTAATTGGTTTATATATAAAACACGTGATTTTTACTAACCAGGAAAATTGAGAATTTTTTTTTATTCCATAAATCGATTCTATTATATGAGAAGAGTCTAATTTTTCTTACCCCAGTTAAATCCAATCACTAGATCAAGTTTTATTTAAGATTTTATAGGTTCCTATTATAGAGGTTCCGCACTGTAGTATATTATAATTTTTAATTCATAATTATAGGTACTATCTTTAATTATAAGTATTATTTTTATTTATATATAATTTTATTTAAATTTAATTATATATTTAATTATTTAATAATAATTATTAAAGAACTGTTAAGCTAAATTTTATTACAATATACTATTAGTAAATAAAATTTTTATCAAAAGTAATAACTAATAAAAATAATTCTTATATTATAATATAAATTATTAGAAATAATTATTACAATTTATTTGTAAAATCTAATTATATTTATTATAAAATTGTTTTATTTTGAATTATAAAATTTTTTATCTTTATTATAATTTCTAAAATATGTCTTCTTTGATCAAGATTTGTATAATCAAGATATGAAATATGATTTGTATATTGATCATTCCATTCTGGATATCTGTATATATATAGATTATTAGTTGGAAATCCTTTAACTAAACTAGTAAGATAATCTGACTTAATTTCAGCCTTATAAAATGTAAATCGGGTTCCAATTACACGTATTGCAAATAAAGTTTGAGTATTGTATTTCTCTTGTATTTCTTTGTGATTTACAAATGCTGAAGCCAATAATTTACCAGCTATTTGATATTCTCCCCACCAAGTAAATTTATTAATGTTATATAGATGTCTGTCTTCATCAATTGTTATAAACAGTTTATTTTTCCATATAGAAAAGTCACTTTCTGATGTCACAACTTTATCATGTACTTGAAAATAACAATTTGCTTTTAGTTTCAAAGCAAATGGATATTCATTAAATTCTAGAATTCCTAACAGGAAATTAATAAATGAGTCAGTAACTTTTTCATGATTTTCTACTTCTGCATGTTCTTTTATTAATATTTCTGATATATATCTAGCTAATGCTCGTTCTTTATTATTCCAATCCTTTGTAAGGGTATCATCATTCCATACTTTAAAAAGAAAATCCTTATTCACATTTTGCAAGAGAAGACTTCTATTATATGACAAATCTATCATACTTCCAAACATTCCAACAGTTCCATTTTTGTAGTAAATGTTAAGTGCTTTCATGTCTTTCCATCTAAATTCACTAGTACTATTGGAAAGTTCTGAAGGATTTCTCAAATATGTACCTGATACTTGATCAGATCTAGTGTGATCTGACATTTGATTATTGTATATATCTTTATAGAAATTACTGATTTTTTTTCTTGTTGAATATGTGAGGAAACTTAATTATTAAAAAAAAGTCAGCTTAGTCATGTATATGAACATCTATGTTACACAACTAAATTTTCAAATAATATATTATGTATAAGTTTATAGAAAGATTGTGAATTTATAATATTTGTAATAAGCTTATCAAAAAAAGAACTCACAGTCAAAAAAAACATTTTTTACTTTGATAAATATACAAAATTTAAATTTCTTATTTTTTTTTATTTTATAAAAGGTAAAGAAACCTAAGTGTATTACCAGAAGTACTTCTGATCAATAAGATATTAATAATAATAAAAATATTGAAAATCTCAATTTTACTATTACAGATAGTGCTCTTCAAAATGACGAAATAATAACCTTTCTTATAAAATGGCAAATCAATTTCAACTGAAGTTGGCAACGATAAACTATGCAGTAAATTAGGTTTTCTGATTTTAACAATCCAGATTTCTTTATGAAATTATTTTACAATTTAAATAAACATCTTGGAGTAAGGTTCTAAAAAAAAATCTAGAGGAGATAATAGATGTATTGGTTTAAGCGTATATCAATCCCTTTATCACCTGTCCTTTATATAATGATTAAAAAAATGTAAACCATTTATGTTTTATGTGCTCGTATATCTTATCTTGGAATCACAAGTGTTTGTTTCATTGGTAATTTTTTGCACAACAAGGTGGTTTAATTAAAGTATAGCGATCTGCGGTCTGATCAGATGTTGATCTGATATCTGATCTAAATTCTTTAATTATAATTTACGCATAAAGAACAGTAGAGTAGATCGAGTAGATCAAGTAGATCAAGTAACAATACAATCATGTCTTCCTACTTTGATTTTTCAAATCAAGAGAAACAATTGGAAAGTTGTAAGATTCGAACATATGCCAAGACAGCTTTACACAGTTGTGTCGTTCCTCAAATTCTCACGTGTTCATTAAGAAGTAGTGAACGTAAAGATATTGTTTTTGCTAAGGTAAAAACGATTAAATATAATAATATTCAATTATTATTATCATTACCATTATTATTATTATTGTTATTATTGTTATTATTGTTATTATTATTATTATAAGTTATTCTAATTTTATTAATTGTAAACGAAAAATGTTAAGGAAACAGTATTGGAATTATTAGAAATAACACGTGAAGGAACTCTCGTGTCAATATTCGAACAACCAGTTTTTGGTACAATAAAAGATATCAAAGTACTTCATTGTCGTTTCTCTGAACCAGTATATTATGATCCATTAGAAGAGATAGAAGAGAATAACAATGATTTCAAAGAGAGCAACAATAACGAGAATAACAATGAAAACGACAATAACAATAACAATAACAATGACAATGACAATGGCAAGGAGAGTAATAATAACAATAATGATAATAGTAATAATCATGATAATAATGATGATGATGATAATAATAATAATAATAATAATGATAATAATAAAAAAAAGAAATACTACACCAAATCAGAATATGATTTAAATAAAGATTTAATAAATCAAGAGAATCTTCGAGTAATTCCTGGTCATGATGTTTTAGTTTGTTTATCGGATTCAGGAATTTTATCATTTATTGCATATACTGAAAGTGCATTTTTACAACAACAACAACAACAACAAAGCAATAAAGGGAAAGGGAAATATTTTGATAATAATAATTTAAGTAATAATTTAAGTTGTAACAACAACAACAATAATAATAGTTCAAATTTGGATATTGCAAGAAAGTCTGGAAAATTTCTGAGTATTAAGGAGGTTAGAAAAATATTTATAATATTTATATGTAATATTAATATCATAATTAATATTAATATTTATTTAATGTTTATGTCATATTAATTAATGTAATATTAATATAATATTTATAATCATAAAGATAAAATTATCAGAACCTGGATTTGATTATAAAGATATTGGAAGATTGGTTTGTATAGATCCAATGTAAGTCAAGTCATTTTTTTTATATATTTCTTTACTTTAATATTCTTTAATATTTAACATTTTTATATTGTTATTTAGGGGTCGTTATATAGCTGTAGCAGCATGGCAAAATTTATTCCAACTATTTTCACTCGCTCATGATTCAATTTTTGATTTTGATGCTACTGAACATGTACGTTCTCGTTTATTGATTATTATATTTTAATTATTTTAATAATATTTTAATTATATTTTAATTATATTTTAATTATATTTTAATTATATTTTAATTATATTTTAATTATATTTTAATTATATTTTAATTATATTTTAATTATATTTTAATTATATTTTAATTATATTTTTAACTGTATTTAATTATATTATTAATGTTGTGTTATTTATTATTATTATTAGACAAATAAATATTTAATTGATGGTAATATAATTTTGCATATGACATTTTTATATCCACAAGATGAATCCAGTATTTTGTTGGCGTTGGTGGTATTTGAGTGAGTTATATTATTTATTATTGTTATAATAATAATAATAATAGTAATAATAATAATAATAGTAATAATAATAATAATAATAATTATTATTATTATTATTATTATTATTATAATTATAATTATAATAATTATTATGATTTGTTAAATATTTTTTTATATTAATTAATAATTAGCGAGAATTCAAAGCGAACAAGTATTTTATTATACAATTTGGTGGCAAGTGAAAAGCCGGAAGATCGAATCAAAGCAACACAGATTATTTTAGATAAACGTAATTATTATCATTATAATTGGATTATTGTTTATTATTTATTACAAATTATTATTTGTTATTTATTATCGAATTATTATTTATTATTTATTATTGAATTATTATTCTGATAAATGATGATTTTATTTTATTTTATCTATCTATCTATCTATATATTTTCATATAGATGAATTTTTTCCCACACAGTTTATACCATTACCAAATTTTCCAGAATGTTGTCTCCTAGTAAATGTATGTGAAAATTATATTTGATTAAATTATCGATCACATTAACGATTAATGATTATATATATATATGTTTCTTTTAGGAACATGAAGTTTGTTTTGTTCGTGGGAAAAATGGGGAATTAAAAAATATTACTTATCGAGTAGTATTGCCTGTATCTCAATGTGATTATTATTATATCATTTTTATTGTGATTCCTTCTAATTCCAATAATAAAATTAATAATAATTATAATTTATAATAGCACTTATGACATCATTCGCATATCCCATGGATGAATCAGTATTAAAACGTACCGCCGCACTTCCACTATCACCTAAACAATATGTTTATGCCGGAATGGAAACTGGTTATTTATATAGAATTGATATAATCTCCGAGAAATCCATAGTTTTTACCCTTTTACAAGACGAGAACTTTATAAATCCGATAGGAACCGGTATGACCGTGTTATGCCTTGATCCGGAAATTGGTGATTTCATTATTTTCAGTGGTGAAATGAGTGATGGAGCTGTAGTAATGGTAAATTATTATTTATGGAATATTATTATTATTATTAATTATATTTATTTTAATTATATTTGATCATAATATTATAATTAATTTATAGTCAGGTCCCAAGTCAAAATCAAAAATAACTTGGGAAATTCCTAATTGGGCACCAATTTCAGATTTTCAAATGCTTGATTTACATAAAGAACGTCGTGACGTTATATTCTCTTGTAGTGGTGTAGCACCTTATGGATCAATTAGAGAATTAAGAAAAGCTGTTGGTGTCAATGTGATTACTAGGGCGGAATCCGATTTTAATGGGTGATTATTAATTATAATAATATATTAAATTAATATTTATTTTTATAATAATAATAATAATAATAATAATAATAATAATAATAATAATAATGATGATGATGACAATATTTAACTTTATTATAACAACAACAACAATAACAATAATAATACAGCATAAATTCACTTTGGAATTTAAAATATAACGTTAATGATACCATAGACACATTTTTGGCTTTATCTTTCGCCAATTCCACTCGACTTATGAGAGTTAGTAAATGTGAACTTGATGATGTTAGTGATCAAAGTGGATTTGATCTTGAAGTGAGCTCGATATTAATAGCATCTTTAGTAACGTCATCATCATCATCATCTTCTTCTTCTTCATATTCACCTTCACCTTCATATTCATATTCATATTCACTTTCAAATTCACCTTCATCTTCACGTATTGGTGGTGGAGCATCTCATATTGGAGAGGTTGAAAAAGATTATGAATCAAATTCAGGATATTTAATTCAAATTCATCGTAAATCAATTATTGTATCAAAACCAAATATTATTTCCGAATCATATATACCAATTACACAAATTACCAAATTTCGTTGGATTCCACCTGATAATTCAATTATTGAAGTAGCTGATGTTTATGATTCAATTGTAATAATTAGTTTATCAACTATAAATGGAAGTATACTTTATGTTCTTCAATTATTGATTGATCCTTCTTCCATGTAAGTTGTTTTATATTTATCTATATATTCTCAATATTTTGATTGGTATAAATGAAATTAATGAACTTTGATTGTTTTTTTATTATTTCATTTAGACATAACAAAGTATCTTTCTCGATACTCGCAGAAGTTCCCTTGGATAGTCAACCTTGTTTTATTCGTTGTTTAAGTCCAAGGTAATTTTTATCTTATTGAATTTAATATCATTGAATTTAATGTCATTAACGTATTAAATTGATTAAATTGATTTGAATAGTTGAATTGAATTGAATTTGATTATTATTTTCCAAAATTATAATTATTTCCCTAATAATTTTTCTTCCTTTAATTAAAGTCCTCATGCACCTGTACCTATTTGTATAATTGGAACTTATAATCCATCATTAAAATTTTTTTTGTTGAATCAACCTGAAAATTGTTTGGAATTAGTACACGAAGAATTTTTAGGTAAAAATATTTTAATTTACATTTATGTATATCTATCTATCTATCTATCCATATGTATATATAACTTTCATGTGTTGATTTTTTTCTTAACTTTCTTATTATCATTAAAGATGACATTTCGGCAACCAAAGTTAACATACCCGAATCGGTTCTTATTATTGGAGACAATGAAAAAGCATATTTTTTGGCAGGTTTGTTTAATAATTAGTAAATAAGATATAATATATATATATATATATATATTCAGTAAATGTACAGTAATTAATTAATATTATTATTTAATATTTTACTTTCTTAGGACTCAGAGAAGGAACAATAACTTTTTATGAGTGGATATGGTCCACAGGTAAATAAATTGATCCAGATAATATTATTTATAATATTTAATTTATTTAATTATAATATTAATTTATAATAATAATTAATAATAATTAATAATAATATTTATGAATATTTATAATATTTTTTATAATATTTAATATAGTTGAAAATAAGCCATTATTATCACGTCCACAATGTCGTAGAATTGGAACATATCCCGTTAAATTTATTATACCAAATAAAAATCAATCTCTAATAATTTGTAATGTGAATGATTCCGCTTCGATATTGGCACTTTCCGATCGACCTTGGCAAATTAAGTATTCACATCGTACAGGTTTAGATTTTATTTGTGTTGCTTTTAAACATTATGAACATGTAAGTGAGATGATGATGATAATGATAATATTATTATTTTTAATTATTTATTTTTTAAATCGATTTATTTATTTAATATTATTAATTATTAAATAATTAATATTTTTATTATTTATTTTAGGTACAAGAAGCTGTTTACTTTCGTTACGCGAATTTAACTCAAACATATATGTTCGTCTCAAATGATTGTTTGAATTTCGTTAAATTAAATGATTTCATTAAGAATAATATGAGAACCATTATTGTATATGATGTGAGTTATTTCTAACATTTTTAATTTATTTTTAGTTTTTATTTTTATTTTTATTTTATTTTATTTTTATTTTTATTTTTATTTATTTTTATTTTATTTTATTTTTTATTTTATTTTATTTTTATTTTTATTTTTTATTTTAATTTTAAATTTTAATTTTATTTTATTTTAATTTTAATTTAATTTATTTTTATTTTATTTTTATATTTTATTTTATTTTTATTTTATTTTATTTTATAATAGACACCACGAAGATTATTTTATGATGATTTAAATAATTTGCTTTTGGTGGCTTGCGTAAGTAGTTCTGAGCCTTTTCCCACATCAGTATTAAAGTTGGTTGATCCTATTAAGTAAGTTTATTATTATATTTCTTTTTTCTTTCTTTGGAATATGTGAATAAATTAATAAATGAATCATTATTATTATTATTATTTAGTGGAGTTATATTTGATGAATATTTTTTACGTTCTGAAGAGAATTATGAACATGACATTCGTGAAGCAGTGTATTCAATATCCGGTAAATTTATAATAATAATAATAATAATAATAATAATAATAATAATCTAATGATTTTATCTTTAATTATAAATATTGAAATTATTTAAAATAATAAAAATTTAAAATAATTATTTTTTCTAGAATGGAGATTTACAAACGAACGACAAGATTTTCGATGTATTTGTATTGGTACAGGATATCATCGAGGTGTTGAGAATGCTGTTAGACCTACACCTCCTCATCGCGGTCGTCTCTTAATTTTCATCATTAAGAAATCTTTAAATGATTATGTAAGTCATCAATAAGAAGATTTAAGTTTCATTATTATTATGATAATAAAATTAATATTGTGAAATCGAAATAAATATAATTTCATATAAATTTTAGGGATTATCTCGTATTAGATATCAACTCAAATTAATTACTTCTACTGAAGTTGATGATCCTGTTCATTCAATTTGTCCTTTAAATAATGAGTTAATTTTTTGGATTTCTTTTGTTTTTTTTCCTTTACAATTATTAACTTGATTATTAACTTGATTATTATTATTTTTATTAATTATTATTAATATTGACATTATTTTTATTATTATTTCATGAATATTTAGATATCTTCTTGTAGGAGCAGCAAACACATTAAACTTGTTACATTTTAATTTGGAAAAGAAAAAGTATGAATTTCGAATCTTTTTTTTTTAAAAAAAAGAGAGAAAATTTTATTTATTATTTGTAAATAATTTATACACTAATAATAATAATAATAATGATAACAATTATTCAAAAAAATTATAGGTTAAGTTTAATATACAATAAATCACATCGATGGCCAATCTTATCAGTTAGTGCTTGCGGGACTCGGATTTCGGTTGGGGCTACTCATGGTTTTTACTTTTATGAATTTGATGTGAATAAAGAAAGATTTCGATTTTTAAAATCGTAAGTTTTTTTTTTAAAAAAAAAAATATATTGTTTTTTCTTCTCGTTCTTCTTCAATCATCAATATAATTAATTGTTCTTCATAAATTATATCAATAATTAATATAATTAATATAATTAATGTAATTAATTTTACTCAGAGAAAGGACTTCCCGATTAATTAATGACACAATGATGTTAAATGAAAACCTGGCAGTCGGATGTGATAAAGATGGTGATGTATATGGATTAATGTATGATAAAGGTAAAAAAAAAAAAAAGTTGATTTATACTTTTTTTAATTATACTTTTTTTATTTTTTAATTTTTTAATTAATTATATTTTAGGTGATTCAAGTATTGAACCTGTCTTGAAACAAGTATTTTCTTTTCACGTAGCCGAGATAATATCACGATTACGTGTTGGTTATCTTGATTATCGTTCCGATTCATTCAATAATAATTATAATAATTATAATAATCCTTCAGGAAATTCAGTTAGTAATAGTAATATAGATGATAGTAATAATACTACTAATGATGATAATGATGATAATAATAATAATAATGGTAATAGTAATATTAGTAGTAGTAGTAANTCGTAAGTTTTTTTTTTAAAAAAAAAAATATATTGTTTTTTCTTCTCGTTCTTCTTCAATCATCAATATAATTAATTGTTCTTCATAAATTATATCAATAATTAATATAATTAATATAATTAATGTAATTAATTTTACTCAGAGAAAGGACTTCCCGATTAATTAATGACACAATGATGTTAAATGAAAACCTGGCAGTCGGATGTGATAAAGATGGTGATGTATATGGATTAATGTATGATAAAGGTAAAAAAAAAAAAAAGTTGATTTATACTTTTTTTAATTATAATTTTTTTATTTTTTAATTTTTTAATTAATTATATTTTAGGTGATTCAAGTATTGAACCTGTCTTGAAACAAGTATTTTCTTTTCACGTAGCCGAGATAATATCACGATTACGTGTTGGTTATCTTGATTATCGTTCCGATTCATTCAATAATAATTATAATAATTATAATAATCCTTCAGGAAATTCAGTTAGTAATAGTAATATAGATGATAGTAATAATACTACTAATGATGATAATGATGATAATAATAATAATAATGGTAATAGTAATATTAGTAGTAGTAGTAATAAGAAGAATGATGATAATAACAATAACGGATGGGATGTCGATAGTGAAATTACGCGACCCGCTGCAGCTATCGTTGGATGTTCACTTTTGGGAAGTGTATTTCTTTTTATGAGAATTGGTATTAAAACTTACGACCTTTTGTTAGTTTTACAATCTATTCTTGAGAAATGGCCAACTACTCGTCCTTGTTTAGGTTGGGATTTTTTATTTTTATTTTTTTTTATTTACATGATTGTTAAGTGTTTTGAGGTGTTCTTCGTGTATTTCTTTTTGAATGTTCTTAATGTTAATATATATGATTTTATAAATTTATTAATAATATATTTAAAACGTTAAAAAAACATTAGGAAATGATAACAAAAATTTCCGAAAAAATCATCGTCGCCAATCATTAAATTTAGTAATAGATGGTGAAATGGTATCACAATTTTTAAGATTAACTCGAACAGAACAATTTAAAATAGTGAATAATAATCCTAAACTTATTAATGCTGGTACAATATTTTTACGAGGAGAACAAATCGAATCCGAAGAATCAAGAATAAATCAACAACAACAAATAACAGCTGACCATTTAGAATATCGAGGTAGTGGTGGTAATCTTGATGACATTGGGAATATTGATGATAACATTATTGATAACATTGATAGCATTGATGAAATAATGTATGATGATGAAATTACAACAAAAGCAAAAACGGCGATAACCTCAACAACAATAATAACATTACAAGATGATGAACCCGAGATGTATATGGAAGAAGATCTTGAAGAAGAAGAAGAAGGAGAAGAAATATCAACACGTACAACACTTAATAATAATAAATCAATCAATAGGGAAAAAGGATTTCTTAAATTACCTGAATTATTAGATTTTCCTGAAGAAGAAGAAGAAATAATTAGAAATAAAATAATAGAAAAAAATCTAGTTTCTACTGAAGAAATTGTGGGTGCAATTCAATCAGTGTTATTAGAATTAAATATGCACGTTTCTTAATTACAATAATAATAATAATAATAATAATAATTGATTATTATTATTATAAAATTGATGATTCTTTATTTAATCAGATGTTCCAAGTTTTTTTGTATTTATTATTATTAAGATTATCATTATTATTTTAAGATTGTTAGATTTTGATTTATTTGATCTGATCAAATTTGTTAGGAAAATATTTTGTATAATAATAAAGTTTTACCACTTCAATTTAATTGTCATTTTTTGTTAGGAAAATATTTTGTATAATAATAAAGTTTTGTCACTTCAATTTAATTTAATTTTTTTTTTTGTAAATAAATTAATTAAACCAATTTAATAAATATTACTATTTATTATTATTTATCATTATTTATTATTGTTTATCTAAGGGGTATTTTTAATGTTTATTATTAATTTATACGAATATATTCAATTGTTGGTTTGTTTTATTTTGTTTTTGTTTTGTTTTGTTTTTGTTTTTGTTTTGCATCAATGTTATTCTACCTTATATCGTAATGACTATCAATAAATGAATAATAATGGTTAGTAATAAGGATAAAAAAAGAGCATAAATAAAAAAAAATTTTCATTGTATCATTTCTACCTGTATTTGTCATGTTATTTTCTACATATATTTTCCCATATATATTTATTTCTCAAATAAAGATTTAATGTTGAATTATTTTACAGTTAAAAAAAAAAAAATAGATTTACAAAAACAAATTTGGTTAGCAAATAATTCCTTTTTATATATAAAGGCGTAAATTTTTCCCACAACAAAAAATTTAAACAACACCATCTCCACCTTGAGATATTATTTTGTATTTGTTTTGCAGAATTGTTTTTTTTATTATTTACCATTCCATTTATTATTTGTTATTTTGTATCAGATCAGGAAAGTTATATATATAATAATGGTCATATATATACTGAATTAGTCATATATTAAATAGTTTATATTATAATAGTCACATATATAATGGATATAATGGAAACATCATAGTAACAACTTTTTTGTTATAGAGATGAAAAGAGAGATTTGGGAAATTTGAACGTATCCACAACATATTCTTTTACCTCATAGAGTAATGTATCGTGACCGAAATATTTTATATTTTTTTAGATATTTTTTATATGTTTAGATATTTATTTATTTGTTTATTTTTTTGTTTATTTTTTTGTGTATTTTTTTTGTGGTGGGTTCATTGCTATAGACCTCGAAATAGTAAAAACCAGTTCAAGTCAATACAAGTGTGTGTTGCTAAGTATTGTCTCTTTTTTTTTTTTCACAAACAATCAAATAAATCAATTACAAAAATTTATTCCTATTTAACCTTTTAAAAAAAGTTTCTCTTTGTTGTTACCATTGTAATAATAATTAATCACTTTTTACAATATGTGTTATAATCACTTTTCATTAATTGATTAAATATTAATATCATCTAGTTTTACCAATTCTACCAATTCTACCAATTCTTCCAATTCTTCTGATTCTTCTAACTTTGACACTTCTTTTTTGTATGTGAATATTTTATCCAAAACGAAAGATATTAAATTATTTATTATTACAAATTACTGAACAGAACCTATTTTTTTTTTTTTTTTTAAAAAAAAGATCATAATATTTCAATACTTTAAATAAGTTTAAATTTTAGTTATGTTTTTGTAAGATAAAATTTATTCAATACTTTCTTCATTTCTTCCTTTCTTTTTCTTTTCTTTTCTTTTGCTAATATCATGTCATGAAAAAATTATTCAACAAAATTATTTAATTTATTTATTTCTGCACTTTAATGTATTTTTATGTATATTTTTATGTATAACTTCATGTATATTTATATCTGTGCTGTGAAGTTAATTTTTAGAATAAATAAATCACTATCAAAACTCCAAAAAATTTTTATTTATTTAAGCAACGATTAACATTATGATCTTCAAGACAATCAAATAAATTGTGAACTTGCATGTAAATACATATTTTTTTTTTTTTAAAAAAAAAGATTTATTTATTANTCTACCAATTCTTCCAATTCTTCTGATTCTTCTAACTTTGACACTTCTTTTTTGTATGTGAATATTTTATCCAAAACGAAAGATATTAAATTATTTATTATTACAAATTACTGAACAGAACCTATTTTTTTTTTTTTTTTTAAAAAAAAGATCATAATATTTCAATACTTTAAATAAGTTTAAATTTTAGTTATGTTTTTGTAAGATAAAATTTATTCAATACTTTCTTCATTTCTTCCTTTCTTTTTCTTTTCTTTTCTTTTGCTAATATCATGTCATGAAAAAATTATTCAACAAAATTATTTAATTTATTTATTTCTGCACTTTAATGTATTTTTATGTATATTTTTATGTATAACTTCATGTATATTTATATCTGTGCTGTGAAGTTAATTTTTAGAATAAATAAATCACTATCAAAACTCCAAAAAATTTTTATTTATTTAAGCAACGATTAACATTATGATCTTCAAGACAATCAAATAAATTGTGAACTTGCATGTAAATACATATTTTTTTTTTTTTAAAAAAAAAGATTTATTTATTATTTATTATTTATTAAAATTATTTTGTAAATTATTTATTATTACAAATTACTGAACAGAACCTATTTTTTTTTTTTTAAAAAAAAAGATTTATTTATTATTTATTATTTATTAAAATTATTTTGTAAATTATTTATTATAAATATTTAAATTTTTATTCTTTCTTTCTTTCTTTCTTTCTTTCTTCTTTCCAATCCTTTCATTAATGCATTTAAAAAAAAAACATTAAAAAAAAAATTAAAAAGTTTAAAATTCATAATAAATCATCATCCAAATTTTTGAATCGATTTCATTTCTCTTTCATCACTCACTCAATATTTTATCATCGATATTGTATTGTATCACTTCTCTATATTATCTATATATATTATTTTATATTATTTTATATTATTTATATTATTTATATTTATATTATATTATTTATATTATTTATATTATTTATATTATTGATATAAATATTTAAATTATGAATAATAATTCAGTTTTATCACCACCTTCTTGTTGTCAGCAATTATCATCTGATTGTTTGGAACAAATTTTTTCACATTTTAAAAATGATAAAAAATCACTTTACATTCTTACCCGAGTCAATCGTCATTGGTGTCGTCTCGTAATCCCTTTACTTTGGTCTCATCCTTTTAAATTTTGTAATAAAGATAAATTATCTTTAATTATTCGAACTTATATCATGTGTCTTTCGAATAACGAAAAGCAACAATTAATTGATGAAGGAATTAAAATTAAATTTGATAAATTTAATAATAACAATAACAACAACAACAACATCAATAATAATAATAGTAATAATAATAATAATAATAATAATAATAATTATTCTTTACCTTTATTTCATTATCCAAAATATTTAAAAAATTTCGAATCTCATTTAATTCGATTGGCGATTGAAAATTGGTTACGACAGCAACTTTTACCACCACCACCACCACTACTACCACCACAACAGAGACCATCATCATCACCATCACAACAACAACAGGGGGGAAGTCGTCAACCATCACAACTTGTACATCGACAACGACATAAATCTTTAGCTGAAAAAATTCAAATTACTTATAAAATTATTTGTAATCTAATCTTTAATAGTTGTAATTACCTTCGTGGCTTAACTTATCATTGGAAAGAAGAATTTAATACTATAAAATTATTGGATTACACTGAATTTTCTCGATTTCATCAAGTAATTTATAATCTTCGTATATTTAAATTCGATTATTGTTGTTTTCCTACTCCAATAACTCGAAATCTTCTTTCCACCATTTCAAAATTTAATAATAATATTCAATATTTATTAATTAACATGGATCATTACGTTGGTTCGGAATTGATGAAGATCATTTTACAATTTATTAAATCACAAAAAAGGATTAAAGTACTTTCCATTAACGTTTGTCTTAATTTGGATGTTGATCCCGAATTGTTATATCAATCAATTCAATTACATTCGAATACCTTAACTCATTTAAAATTAGATGCCATGAGTGAATTTGAACAATTATTAAAATTATTAGTGATTTGTAAAAATTTGATAACTTTAGAAATTTTAGGTTTCGATCCCGAAATGATTCCTTACCTTGATGAATTTCCTATTATTCCTCAGATTAATGTTAAAAATCTTTATTGTTTACCGATCATGAATAGAAATCAAAAAGGAAATTCTAGTGACATTCAATTATTCTCAATTATTTATCTTCTTAAAATGTCAAATTTTAATCTCAAATCTTTTACTTATTTAGCTAATTGTACTCCAAATCTTATGAATGTTATTAAATATAAATGTTCAAATATTACTCATCTTACATTACTTTTATCAGAAGAAAAAAATATTTTGGATCTTTGTAATCTCTTAATGAATTTACAAAATTTAGAAAATTTATCATTTAAAATAAGTTCATCCGATTTAGAAATTTCCGATAAATTCATTATTCAAAAATTAGCTACCTCAATTCCTTATACTTTAAATACTTTAGGAATTTATTTCTTTATGACCACCGAATGTTTAGAAATTTTATTAACCAATTGTAAATCAATTATTAGAGTTTTAACTTTATCTTGTAGATATTATATAACTGATGAAATATTTGAAATTCTCAAAAAATATTATGAGAAGGAGAAGGAGAAGGGGAATGATGATCAAGATCATTGTTTAAAAGAATTTCGATATTCTTTATTTTCTGAAGGTGCATCTTTTTCTATTGAACATAATGAAAATATTCAAAAATTAAAATCATTCATTCCGATAGTCGATGTGGCAAATCCATTTTGTACTCCTTTTTATGGTAAGTTTAATTATACCAAATTTCTCGAGAACCGTTACATTTGGACATTTTTTAATCATTTATTTTATTTATAGGTAATTTTGATGAATTTAATTTTGACGATTAAATTTAATTATTATTATTATATTATTGGATTATGTAATAATAATAATAATAATAATAATAATAATAATAATAATAATAATAATAACAATAATAATAATAATATATTAATAGTTTAAGTATATTCTAAGCCACACGAAGAATTTTCGTGATGAGCCAATAAAATTCAGCAAAGCAAAAAATAGATTTATAATTGCTTAAAAAAATAATAAAAAAAAAAATAGACTTTTAATAAAAATGATAGGATTTTCAAATAAATTGATTGAAAACTTATAACTTAAAAATTTAACGAGTTCCATATATAATTAATTGATTGGATCAATTATCAGGTGGAGTGTTAGAAATACTTCTTTGTAATAATAAATTTAAATTTAAATTAAAATTAAAATTAAAATTAATTTTATTTACTTAATAAAGTAAACCCTTTATAAAAGAAATGTCAACCATTCAAAATAAGAGAATATTTATTTATAATTTTTTCTGCAAAGATACATATATCGGAAATACTTCAGAGTTAATTTTTTTTGAACCTATGAATTCTAATCATTAATAAGATTAAATAATTTTTATCTTGTAAAATTAATATTATTCGTTCGTGATAATAGTTGTTTCATTCATAATGATCGAGAAAATTTAATCCGGGTCACTCGAATAATGAATAAAAAAAACTTAAACCCAAAATAAAATTTCCTTGAGAAAGAATTTTTAGTTTATTGAGTTTATTGGTGTGGGTGGGTGGGGATCTTTGTTTTTTAAAAAGAAAATCATAAACAATTAAAATAAATAATCGACGTGAATGTTTGATTAACAGATTAAAGGATTCGAATAGGAAATTATTTAGAATTTTAATCTAACTACTTTTTTTAAAAAAAAAAAGAAATGTATTTCTCATAAATTAAATTCTTGAAAAGACGTTATTCTAAAAATAATTATTCTCAAAATAAATTTTAATAATTTTAATTAATAACGTTTCAAGGTAAAATTATTGCAAGAAAATCCGACAATCTTACCACTTTACTTTATTAATATGAATCTAATTTGTTTTAGTCACATTTTAAAAAAATTCAATAAAAGCAAGCTTGGTTCTAAAGGAATTTTCAAATAATTTACATTTAATAAAATCATTAACTATAAACAAAAAATGAAGTTCACTATTTTTACAATCTCATGTCTCGTTATATTGGTTTTGTTTTCACCAAATCCTGCTCAAAGTTGTGAAAAATCTTGTCAAAACGGAATAGGTGGTGCTTTCGCTCAAGCTTACACAAAAGAAATTACCAATTTATTCAAACAATTTAATAGTAAACTTGAAAACTCATTATTCAATAAAGTATCTGGAATTAAAAGTAGTACAAAAAAGGAAATTTATAATTCTTGCGTGCATACTACTAGTGATACCATGAAAGATTTTGAATCAAATCTAGTCAACATAGTTAAAAGTGGAATTTTTAATCAAGCACCTAAATTCAAAGGTCAATGTCAACATCCTCTTAGAGTTACACAACCACCTAAAGGTGTTAATTGGACTTTAAGTGATTGTGAAAAACAAAATTATATTTGTGGGAATCCTCCATCGATTTGTCATTTTATGGATGCTCTAGTGAAACCAAGAAATGTCGAGAATATTAACCAAAATTTCATTAAAACCTTCACAAAATCCTCCACATTTTTAAATAAAATTTCTGCCTTAATTTCATCAAAAGTAGACGACAAAAGTAAAGCAACAGCTATTACTAAAAACTTTAGTGATACTCTTAACGATTTTCAAAAAAACATTTTTAGTAAAGAATTCTGTACTAAAACTGTTTGCGATAAATACGATGAAAATATTAAATTAATACTTTTATCTTTTCCTTAATAATATTTATTATTTAATTGTATTATCTGTTATTAGCTTAGATTATTGCATTTGTATTATCTGTTATTAGCTTAGATTATTGTATTTTTAGATTTTTAATTTCTCATTTTTTTTTTTCATTTTTAATAAAGGCAAGTCTACGAGTAAATTTCGTTTTAATGTTTAGAAAATGTCAATATGTGCCTAATTCAAATGCTAATTCTGAATAATTTTTTTTTTTTTTTGAGCACAAAATTTATACAAAAAATATTTATCCTTTATTATTATTTATTCATAACTAAATTTTTTCAATACTCCTTTATCAGTATATTCTTTTAATATCTTACTACAATCTTGAAAAAATCCTAATGCACAAATATTCATTTCTAAACCTAACTCTTTTCTTGAATTCCAATTTTCCAAAAATTTGTGTAAGATCTTTTTGGTAATTCTCCAATCTCCATTTAATTCTATTTTATTCAATGTTATGGGAGAGTGAGTAGAAAGTAAATCTAAAAATAGTTCTGTGTCTCTTTCATTTGTAATATCTTCTACAAAATTCATAATATTATCTCTATTGTCTATATTGTATATATTATCCATATAGATATTATTATTCTCATAATAAGTTACCACAATGCTTTCTAATCCAGTACATTTCTTTAACACATCTTCGATCTCTGGTAATAATAATCTTGAATACCAAATTTTGACAAATTNTTGTATTATCTGTTATTAGCTTAGATTATTGTATTTTTAGATTTTTAATTTCTCATTTTTTTTTTTCATTTTTAATAAAGGCAAGTCTACGAGTAAATTTCGTTTTAATGTTTAGAAAATGTCAATATGTGCCTAATTCAAATGCTAATTCTGAATAATTTTTTTTTTTTTTTGAGCACAAAATTTATACAAAAAATATTTATCCTTTATTATTATTTATTCATAACTAAATTTTTTCAATACTCCTTTATCAGTATATTCTTTTAATATCTTACTACAATCTTGAAAAAATCCTAATGCACAAATATTCATTTCTAAACCTAACTCTTTTCTTGAATTCCAATTTTCCAAAAATTTGTGTAAGATCTTTTTGGTAATTCTCCAATCTCCATTTAATTCTATTTTATTCAATGTTATGGGAGAGTGAGTAGAAAGTAAATCTAAAAATAGTTCTGTGTCTCTTTCATTTGTAATATCTTCTACAAAATTCATAATATTATCTCTATTGTCTATATTGTATATATTATCCATATAGATATTATTATTCTCATAATAAGTTACCACAATGCTTTCTAATCCAGTACATTTCTTTAACACATCTTCGATCTCTGGTAATAATAATCTTGAATACCAAATTTTGACAAATTTTAAATTATTACAGATGCCACAATTATTTATTATGGATCTTAAATATGGTCTTAATTCATTAAATTCAATTGTAAACCAATCATTTATAAATATTTTCTTTAAAGACTTAGAATTTTGAGTTGAGTTAATAATCGAAGTGTAATTGGAAAGAGAAGTTTTATCATCATAAAGAATATTAAGAATTTCAAGTTGAGGAAAATTCGGTGATTTCAATAATAACCAGTTATTGTTAAAATATATTTCTTGCTGCTGTTGTAACTTATCATCTTCTTCTTCTCGTTCTTCAAAATTTAAATAACTCCCTATTCCATTATTTTCTAATAAATCAACTTCTAATACTTTTAATTCATTTAATGAATAAATTGCTTCACTCGAGATACAAACATTTCCCACAAATCTAATACATTTTATCATTTTGGCTTTCTCTTTAATCGCATTACTAAGATTTTCGAATACCCCATTTAAACTTACAATCGTTAAATCAGTTAAACATTTTTGGGACTTAATTAATTGGGAAAGACCTGGATTATCGTTATCACATGGGTCTATGGTAAGCATTCGTAAAGTGTTAACGTATTCAGAAATTGTTATCAACAAAGAAGATGAAAAATGTGATTTAATTTCAAGGTGAGTAATGTGTGATGGGAAAATATGTGGAGCAAATGATAATCGAGATAATTTATCTGATTTATGAGAGATATCGATATGATGATGAGAAGAAGAAGAAGGAGAAGGAAGTGAAATATCTAAAAGTTCAAGATAATTTAATGAACAAGTGTTACTAAGGAATAATTTATAGATTACTTGTTCAAGAATAAATTCTTTATAAGAATCTTCAACATCAAGAATTTCGCGTCGAATTCTATGAAGATCTCTTAATGAAAAATATTTACAATAACTTAAATAATTAAACATTGGAAATTTATTATTATTTTTTGAAATTTTTTGAAATTTTGAAATATCAATTCCATGATTTAATAAATAATTTTTAGAATCTTGAGGAATCATTGAGACAATGGTTCTAGTAATTAAAGGCCAAAATGTTGAATAAGTAGGTTTAATTAAAGAACAATAACTCCAAGGATTTTTCCATAGAATACGAATTACTATTTGACACCATAATTTATTTATTAATAAAAAAGTATGAAGGGAATTAATATCCTCGGATAAATACTTAAAGATTTCCTCGAGAACATCGTAAGGTAATCTTGGATGCATTTTTATTTTTTGGTTTTGGTTTTATTTTTTTATTTTTTGGTTTTATTTTTTGGTTTTTTTTTGAAATTTTTTGAAATAATTTGTTAAATATTTAAATATTTCGTGACTTTTAAAGAAATATTAAAAAAAGAAATAATGAAATCATGCATATAATCATCGCCGAATCTAATATTTATATATCAACAATCTTGTGATATCATTCTCAAAACAATAATGGAACTAATTTTTGGACAAAAAAAATAAATAAGGCGTTATTGTTTACTTTACTTTTTTTTAAAGGCAAATAACTGAATTTTCCTTTTCATGATCTTTATGCAAATCTTTCACTTTTTGTAGATGTAACTCTATCCCTTCATTTTTATCATAGATGCGATGCAAACCACTTTCGCTTTTATAGCTTTTATGCATATTTAATTATGCATTTGTTCACATTTATATCCCCCCAATTTTTCGTAACGATGATTCTTTGTTTAAAATCAAATTCAAATGGTCAAATAATTTCCTAAACGATTTTTAGAATGAAAAATTTGAAATATGTTCAATGACAATGCAGGATTTTGCATTGTTCTTTCATAAATATGATCACGTGGAATCTCATTATCGATAAGTTTTGTAATTGTTGACAGCCCTTTTTTTTTTTACTGCCAAATTTGCTTTTTTTAACTCCAGAACCTGGCAAGTTAATAGAAAAATGTGGCATTTTTTCCGTGGTCAAGATTTTTCAGTTATAAGAATCTTTACATTTTACTTTTATTTATCAATGAGAATGGAATATAATGTTGTTGTACATGTATACATTTTGTACATCCTTTTATCAACTTTTATCGGTCTTTAATTCCGATTTTGAATTTAATCTTAAATTTTTTTTTTTGAATTTAAAACCTTTTAAAATTTAATCTTTAAAATTTAATCATTGAATTTTAATCATTGAATTTNAATCTTTCACTTTTTGTAGATGTAACTCTATCCCTTCATTTTTATCATAGATGCGATGCAAACCACTTTCGCTTTTATAGCTTTTATGCATATTTAATTATGCATTTGTTCACATTTATATCCCCCCAATTTTTCGTAACGATGATTCTTTGTTTAAAATCAAATTCAAATGGTCAAATAATTTCCTAAACGATTTTTAGAATGAAAAATTTGAAATATGTTCAATGACAATGCAGGATTTTGCATTGTTCTTTCATAAATATGATCACGTGGAATCTCATTATCGATAAGTTTTGTAATTGTTGACAGCCCTTTTTTTTTTTACTGCCAAATTTGCTTTTTTTAACTCCAGAACCTGGCAAGTTAATAGAAAAATGTGGCATTTTTTCCGTGGTCAAGATTTTTCAGTTATAAGAATCTTTACATTTTACTTTTATTTATCAATGAGAATGGAATATAATGTTGTTGTACATGTATACATTTTGTACATCCTTTTATCAACTTTTATCGGTCTTTAATTCCGATTTTGAATTTAATCTTAAATTTTTTTTTTTGAATTTAAAACCTTTTAAAATTTAATCTTTAAAATTTAATCATTGAATTTTAATCATTGAATTTTAATCATTGAATTTAATCTTTTAAAAATTAAAATTTTAAGATTATATTATAAATAAGATGACATCAAATAGATCTATAAGTAAAGCAAGCGTCGCTGCTTCAAACATAAAGTCAGCAGCGGTGGTAGCTGATGCGATAACACCTTTTGTCCCATTTATATCAGATATAACGAATGTTGTTAATGAAATTATTTCAATTTATCAAACCGCCGAACATAACAAACGTATATGTGGTTCTTTATTATCACGTGCAACATCGGCTCAAACGGCGATAAATAATTTAAAAATTCGTAGACTTGAAAATGAAGATTTATTCAAATCCAAAGAATTTTATATCAATTTTCAAAGTTTGGTAAAAATAATTGATAGGATTAAAAAATTTATTGAAGAAGTTTCACAAATTAAAGGATTAAGTAAATTTTTATCGGCCAAATCTATTGAAGGAGAATTTCAAGAATTAACATCAGACTTTGATGGATTAATGAGAGTAATGAATTTTACAATAGCTATACAAAATAAAATTCAAATGGATGAAGAGAAAGAAATTGTTAAACGTGATATTTCTGAGATGAATACGGTAAACTCATTATTTATATATTTATATATTAATCATTGTTTATATTTAATAAATTATTTATTCTCTAATTACTTTAGCTTTCTTTCTTTAATTATTAATTGTTTAATAAATTAATTGTTTAATAAGTTACTTATCTTTTATTTTATAGTATCTCAAAGAAATCCAAGGTGGAATTGTCGATGGGATGTCGGAAATAAATTCAAAATTAGAAGATATTACACAACTTAATCTCGCTTGGCAAAAAAATTTATTAGGTGAAGATGAAAATATACTCGAATCAGCCACTATTAATTTAACAGAATTACAAGAACCACCATCTCCTGTAAAACGAGGTGACAAAGTATATAAAAAAATACGTATAGGGGAAGAAGTAGCTATTAAAGAGAAAATTCTTAAAGAAGATGAAAAGAAATATCTTAATGATATTATTAGTCAAGTAGCCATATTAAAGAAACTTAAAGAATCCAAATATATTTTAAAATTTTATGGTATCGCACAAGATTCTAATGCGATGTATATGGTAACAGAATGGTGTGAATTGGGAAATTTACAAGAATACTATAGAGAATATAAATTAGAATGGAGTGAAAAAACGCAATTAGCGGTAGATATAGCAAGAGGATTAACATTTTTACATACAGTTTGTATTTTACATCATGACATTCGATCTGAGAATATTTTAATAACGGATCATAGGCAAGCTAAAATTGCAAACTTTAATTTAAGTCGGGGAACAAATGATCCAACTAAAGATATTCGACCTACGATTGATACAGTTAGATGGATGGCGCCGGAAAAATTAATTGATCATAAAAAAAATCAATATACTGCTAAATGTGAAATATATAGGTAATTTTTTTTTATATTTTTTCCACCATTTATTTATTATCTATCATTATATTATCTATTATTATTATTATTATTATTATTATTATTATTATTATTTATTAATACTTATTATTAGTTATTAATATTTATTATTAGATATTAACACTTATTAATAATTATTATTAATTATTGCTATATCATTATTAGTTTTGGAATGCTCTTGTGGGAGATTGCTGAAGGAAGAATTCCTTTCGAAAATGAAAGAGATTTAATAGTAATTTGTGATATGATTGTAAAACAAAAAATGCGTCCTTCTTTTAGTTCAGATGTACCTCCCGAATGGACAAAAATTTCATATCAAGGTATTTAAAGTTAATTGTGATATTACTTTTATTACTTTTATTACTTTCTTTTATTACTTTTAATACTTTCTTACTTTTATTACTTTTGTTATTATTATTATTTACTCTCATTTAATTTATATTTAATTATTACAGCAATGCAAGATAGTCCAAATTCACGACCAGCACTTGCAGATATGTTTACGATATTATATAGTCTTTATCAAAAATATCAACCAGCACCAAGATCTCGACCTCCGCCTTCAACTGAATTACTTGAATTACCACCAACAGATGACGATGATGATTTGGAAATATGTGATTTTACTATTAATGTTCTTACTATCAAAGAAGCGATTAATGAACATAAAAAGAAGAATGGTGATAAGAAAAAAGTTTGGGAATCTTTTAAATTCCACGCTGAAGAATTTCGAGATATGACAGCGAGGTAATATTAATGAATATTATTTTTAAATTATATTAATATTGTTATTATAAATAAATTAATAATAAAATTATTATTTTTATTATTATAAAAAAGATACTGGATGGGATATTATCTTTATTATAATTTATGTCCAGCTGATAATCCTATTGAAAAAAATGTCCGATTAGAACAAGCGGCTTCATTATTTAAGGAAGCCGCAGATATAGGAATATCCGATGCTCAATTACGTTATGGACATTGTTTGTGGGCAGGTGAAGGAGTTAAACGTAATATAAAGGAATCTGTGGAATATTTTCAACTATCCGCAAATAATGGAAATGGTAATTCGACCGCTATGTATAATATTGGTAATATCTATTTTAATGGAATTGGATTTCCAAAAGATGAAGAAAAAGGAAGACGATTTTTAAGATTAGCCGCATTACGTGGTCAGCCAAAAGCTTCTGATATGTGTAAAAAGAAAGGAATTTCTTTAGCGGAATGATTTGATTAACAATAAGTCACTTGATTTATCTATTATTGATTTATTTATTACTTTATCTATATTTATTACTTTATTTATTAATTTTATACATATGTGTAATAATTAAAAATTATTTATTATTTTTACCACCAAAAAATATATATAATTTAAAATTATGCAAACCTTAAATCCAAACTTAAATCCAAAACTTATTAACAATAATAATAATTATACCAATAACGCAAAACAAAGAACTTCACAAAAACCTTAAGTTCAGATTTGGATATTTTTAAAGAAATTTTATCTTTTAAAATAAATAAATATAAAACTGAACATTTAAAGACCTTTTTTATATTATTTATACAATGTGATATAACTGATGTACTGTACTTTCAAGCTTGTGATAATAAAATCATTCAAAGATTCGGATTTGTGATTTTATAAATTTATCTTTTTTTTTTATACAAAAATAAAATTTAAAAATAAAGAATTTAATAATAATATAAAAGATAATATAAGCTTTTATTGATCAAAAAGAAATACCCATAATAAATACATGTAAAAAAAAAAAAAATAGAAAAATAATATAATATAAAATGTTTTTTTAAATAAATGAATGTTTTTAATGAAGAATAAAAATGTCCCATAAATATAATAGAAAAGTTGAATGAAAAATGATAATGAATTTAAAGATACATACAAATACAAAAAACAATAAATAATTGAAGAGAATAAAATAATAAAAAAAATAACTTAATATTTTATAGAATTTATCTTTCCATATTTATCCAACGCACCATTTTTTTGATATTCTAAACAAATTTTTTCATAATTTCCCAAAATTTCACAATCATTCCAAAATATTTTAACTTTTTTAGAAATTCTTTGTCTACTTTTTATAAAATTNTTATTTATACAATGTGATATAACTGATGTACTGTACTTTCAAGCTTGTGATAATAAAATCATTCAAAGATTCGGATTTGTGATTTTATAAATTTATCTTTTTTTTTTATACAAAAATAAAATTTAAAAATAAAGAATTTAATAATAATATAAAAGATAATATAAGCTTTTATTGATCAAAAAGAAATACCCATAATAAATACATGTAAAAAAAAAAAAAATAGAAAAATAATATAATATAAAATGTTTTTTTAAATAAATGAATGTTTTTAATGAAGAATAAAAATGTCCCATAAATATAATAGAAAAGTTGAATGAAAAATGATAATGAATTTAAAGATACATACAAATACAAAAAACAATAAATAATTGAAGAGAATAAAATAATAAAAAAAATAACTTAATATTTTATAGAATTTATCTTTCCATATTTATCCAACGCACCATTTTTTTGATATTCTAAACAAATTTTTTCATAATTTCCCAAAATTTCACAATCATTCCAAAATATTTTAACTTTTTTAGAAATTCTTTGTCTACTTTTTATAAAATTTTCTAAAACCTGAACGGAAAATTTCCATCCATGAATAATAAATAATTCTTTTAAATTCCAAGGTTGTTTAATTGTAATTTTTCTAAATAATGAATTAAAATCAATTGGTGATGCTGTTTGTCGACAATTATCTATTGACGGATGAAGTTCTAATGTTTCAATGATTGAACATGAATTAAGTAATTTTCCTAATTCTATTGAATTATTTGCTCCAATTGGTCCACTAAAATATTTTAATTTAGGACAATTATTCGCGATTGATGTTATAAGATTATTTGATTTGTCCGGATCACAAATCGTGCAACAATGAATTTTTATATAACTTAAACTTTTTCCTATATTTCCTAAAAATTTACTAAAAATATCTAAATATAATGAATTTCGATTTTGATATAAAATCTTTTGAAGATTTTTTAATTTTATATTCGATAAATCTATCCAATCTTGTAAATTATATAATCCACTATATAATAAATTTAATTCAATTAAATTTTTAAAATGAACAAGATCATAAAATGGAAAATGAATTTTCTGAATTTCTAAACATTTAATCGATCGTGATTTTTCCGTAATTGCTTTTCCTGCTTCCGTTTCATTCCAAAATTTAAATCCCAATGGTGAATTAGTTCTATTTGTAATAATTAAAACTTTTAAATTTTTTTGTACTCTAATTAAATTAATTAATTCTTCCGTACGATCATCATAAACTGATAAATCTAATCTTTCAATATAATTGGAAATTTGAGAAATTCGAGAAAATAATGTTTCCATCGTTGGATGTTCGGCAAAATACGTAAATTCTTTTAAATGAGTTAAACATTTTCTCGATTCTGGATTATTTTCAAGTATATCAACCACTATTGCTCCAATTATATCCACATTTACTCTAAGCACATTAATACGAGGAGAAAGACAAAAAAATTGTTGTAATAATTCTTGTAAAACTAATTTAATTTGATCACCCGTGAATCCTTTTTTAGTCCAAGCATCAGAATAATCAATCCAAGATTGTACAGCGATATAAAAACATCTTAAATCTAAATATCGTAAGTAAGAAGCGTAGGGAAAAGTTGGATATTTCAAGTTGTTGGTGGTAGGTGAAAGAATTTTTTCCATCTTAAATAAATTCAATGATACTTTAGGTAAACCTGAAATATAAGTATTGATAATTGTAAATCTTTTTTTTTTCTCATTTTTCCCCATTAAAATTTTTTCATCTAAAGTATTTTCCCACATAATAGGTACAGCACATTGACTCCAAGATTTATTGACCAAGGCACAAGAATGTAATGATAAAAGATTATTATCTCCAAGAAAACCAAATATTTTCACTAGACAATCCGTGTATAGATGTGAAGCCATTTTGGATCTAAAAAATAGATATATATATAGAGGATTTAATACGTATGATTAAATTTAAGAATCAAATGTAAATTTGAAATTTACCAATTTAACTAATTACAAATCCTGTATAAATATTATCGTCAATGATGAATTTCTAAATTTATATTTTTAAAAAAAAAAAATAAAAAAAAAATAATAATAAAATATAATAAAATAATATAAAAAAAAATAAATAATAAATAGTTCAAGAAAATATGGATTTTTTTTTTTTTTATCAAGGAGCAATAAATAGTGACAACAAACAATAACAGTAAATATCTAACATTGCATTGTTGTAATAAAATTTGTAAATTGATAATCTAAAGTTTGATCATCTCTTTGTAATTTGAATAGTTTTATTAAGTTAGAATAATAAAATAGAATCAAATAAATTAATTAAATAAAATAAATAGAATAAATAGAATAAATAGAATATTCTTTATAATAATAAATAAATATAATGAATATATAATTCAATGTAGTAAATAATGAAGTAACTAAATGTTATTACCAGTTAATGTTGTCTTTAAAAATTATTATTNTTATTATCTCCAAGAAAACCAAATATTTTCACTAGACAATCCGTGTATAGATGTGAAGCCATTTTGGATCTAAAAAATAGATATATATATAGAGGATTTAATACGTATGATTAAATTTAAGAATCAAATGTAAATTTGAAATTTACCAATTTAACTAATTACAAATCCTGTATAAATATTATCGTCAATGATGAATTTCTAAATTTATATTTTTAAAAAAAAAAAATAAAAAAAAAATAATAATAAAATATAATAAAATAATATAAAAAAAAATAAATAATAAATAGTTCAAGAAAATATGGATTTTTTTTTTTTTTATCAAGGAGCAATAAATAGTGACAACAAACAATAACAGTAAATATCTAACATTGCATTGTTGTAATAAAATTTGTAAATTGATAATCTAAAGTTTGATCATCTCTTTGTAATTTGAATAGTTTTATTAAGTTAGAATAATAAAATAGAATCAAATAAATTAATTAAATAAAATAAATAGAATAAATAGAATAAATAGAATATTCTTTATAATAATAAATAAATATAATGAATATATAATTCAATGTAGTAAATAATGAAGTAACTAAATGTTATTACCAGTTAATGTTGTCTTTAAAAATTATTATTGAAATCTTTTATAACTGATTACGAAACATATAATAATAATGCAAAAGCATCATAAAAAAAAATCAAAGAAATTCAATTTTCCGCCTTTTATATAAAATTTAAAATTATTTGAGAACCAAGTTTGGAAAAGAGTAAAAAGAATTACCCAAAAAAACGTGGCTTTCGATTTTTATACTTAATAATAATTATAATAATCGGGTAATATCACCATACAAAGTGGTTAAATGATATGCGTAATGCAGGGAAACAGGGAAATTTTATTTTGAACCAATCGTGCTCACGTGATATCAGCCTTAAAAGTTACAAAGGGGTAATAAATATGTACCGGAATTATCACTTTTATACTATATATATATTTTAAATAAATACATATGCCTGAGACATCACATTTTTAAAATCATTTCTTATTTATTTAACAGTCTATTTATTGTCACGATTCACTTTAATCAAGTTTTGACTAGGTGATTATAAATTAGGTATCAAAGAAAAGTTTACATGCTGGTTATTATTGAAATTTATTAACTTTTGATCTCTTATTTTACTTGATTCTCTTAACTTATTTGGTGGTGTCATATTTATTTAAAGATTTTAGATATTACATAATATATACTAATTAATTCTAAGTAATGCCAATTAATGCCAATTAATATAAAAAAATAAAAAATAAATTTAAGGAAAAATTCTCCTAACTTTTGTATTAATACTACATGGAGGAGGAAAATAAGCGTACATAATCATTGCAAGAATAAAGATGATAGAAAAACAAACACACATCCATCCCCAAGTTTCACCAAATATTCCGTAGACGGTTTTCACTCGTTTATTTAAAGAAGGTATTTGAAATGTAATTGTTACATCTTGTAATGTTTGAACTGCTGCATAAGGCATACCATATGAATTCCAAACACCACTTATTCCAAAATCACTACATCTAAAAACTGTAAATCCATTTTCAATTGCTCTAATTTTGGTTACACGAGGAGGAAAATAATTTGCAAGCACACCTAAAAATATAATAAATAACAAATAAATAACAAAAAAAAATATATAATAAATATATAATAAATAATAAATAACAAACAAAAAATATAATTAATAATAAAAAATATTCTTTAATAATCATTAATAATATTTAATAATATAATAATTAAGATGATAAAATTTACTTGAAGTTGAGCTAGCATCCAACATAAAATCCACCTTTTCAATTGAAGCTTGATGAATTAATTTTGGAAAATCATAATCAAGACCTATTGCACCACTAATCATTCCAAAATCAGGTGTCATTTTAGTTTGCAAAATACCCGAACCTGATATTATATCTTCGTCGTTTGTAAAAGGAAATAAATGAGTTTTAGCATAATTAATTATAAGTTCACCTTTTGATGAAAAAACTACTAATTTGCTATATGTTTTGTTTTCATCAGATTTATCAAGATATGTGAATCCAATATAAACATTATATGTAAGAGAAATATTTACTATAGAATTTGTAAGATTAAATAATTCTGCATCATTATTAACAGTTATTAATTGTTCAGACCATAAGATAAATTCTGTTCTCTCAAAAGCCAATTCTCTAGTTTTTTCAATATAATGAGAAACATTTTGATTTTCTGCTTTAATTACACATCCAACTTTGGTAAAACCTGGTTTTGCAAATGTTTCAATATTTTGTTGATAAAATGGAATATATGAAGTAGAAATTCGAAATGATCCATATCCAACTACTAGATATAGAACTAGAAGATAAATTAATACTGGATTTAATAATGGTCTTTGATTTTCTTTTCTAGCTATATTTAAAGATTCAAGATCTCTAGCTAATAATATCTTTTTATGAACCCATTTTTTATATAAATAAACTCCTATAGTTCCTTGCCAGGATAGAACAAAATTAATTCCTCCTAAACCAGCAAAAGAAGCAAATTGCATAACTTCATCAAATCCAACGAATATAAATCTGAATACCATATTATTAATACAATGTTAATACATTATTTAATCATATCATAATTAATATTTATATTTATATTTATATTAATTTACTTACGCATAATTTGTTAAATCTCCAAAAAAAGGAACAAAGATAAATATATTCCAGAGAGCTACATTATATATAATATATAATATTACGAGATATAATAAAAAAAAATTACAATATATAATAAATAAATTTTATTACCTGTCCAAACACAAGGAAATACTATAAATTTTGCCCAACCGCGAAAAAACATTTGTGCAAATCTATCAAGTATTAATGAAAAAAGTATAATACAATTCATCAATAATCCAAGAAGAACCGAATATCCAAATGTATGAGATGACCAATTCGAATTTTTTTTATTCCATATTCCCAAGAATGCTAAAGTTGTTCCTATACTATTAACAAAGTAAAATGGTATATAACCCCACCAACTTGAAAGATTTCTTGAATAATATATAGCTAAAGGAAACCAAAACCAGGTACTAATTGATATAGATTGAAATCCCGGACCAAAAAATGTTAAAACTGTAAATAAAGGAAGTAATAAATGTATTGATTGATATTTATTGGATCGATTGATTTGAATTAATTTAAAGAAATTTCTCATTTTTAAAAAAAGAAATTCTTTCATTTTTTAAGTTATTTAAACAACTTAACAGACGGGAAATACTTAATATTTTATACGTTATTATAGAAATCTTTTACCTTTTTAAGTTTTGTTATTCCGATAATTTTTTGCTATTATGCACGGACTAACTACGAGTTTTCTTTCGGTTTCCTTTTTTATTGCCTATTTTGGTTAAAGAATTAAAAACCCATCATTCGTATAAATAATTACGAAAATCTTAATCTTAATTATATCCAACTTTTATAAATACTAGGTGATCGCTCGCTAACATTATATTTGCCTTCGCTTATCTTCATTTACTATTATTATTAAATAATTAACATCTAAAACCAAAGGAAAAAAACGAAAAAAACGAAAGCTTTTGTTTGATAATACTATAATCGAATTTTTTTTCAAGTCTTCGGAAGTGATTTCATTAATTAGTTGTTCAAAAGGAAGGGAAGGAATATATGAGCAAAATATAATGGTCAATGGTCAAATATTTACAAATCAGAATTCAGAATAATTTTTTGTGATTTAGAATTTTAAACTGAAGCAATAACATCAACATCAACTAACACTTTAAGAAATATATTTAAAACGTTGAAAACTTTCACCCACGAAACACAAATGTGAAACTAAAAAATCATCATTTTGTAATAATCGAAACAATATAATTAAAAAAAAATTAAAAAAAAAAAAATTAATAAAGATTAATAAAATTTGAATCGTATTGTATTTTGTTTATTAATCAAAATATATAATAGTGTTGTTGTCATGATGGTTTACGCAGAGTATATCATTAAAGATATTTAAAGATATTGCGATTATACTACATGATAACACCACCATGAGGTAAAAGTGAGTTATTATAATATTGCATGTAGATGGTTTAGTCCTAATTTCGAGATGAATATAAGTGGTCATTTTCCAATTGTTAAATTTTTTGAAAATTTATTTTTATATAATTTCATTATTATATTATTATTGCACATGTATTAAAACAATCATTTTGGTTAAAAAATAAAATGATGTTCAATTAATAATACACAACATAACATGAATACAGGATCTAAATTTTATATTTAAATTATTATTATATTTAACACACAATTAACATCCATCATCATAAAGAATTAACATAAAAATAATAACAGAATTAATAACAATTGTAATTATAAAAGAGTTAACAACATGCATAATAATAACATATGTTCAACGTGGTTGGAAAGTAAGTTTTAAAAAATAATGTTATATTATTATTTTATAATACAATACTAATTTTTTATTTATTTATTAGATTCTCTTCTCAAGAGCATATTTAATTAATTATCAAAATTATAAAAAGTATATTAAAAGAAATTTACCACAAAAAATTCAGAACGTTTTACTCTTTTATCTTAGAAACAAATGTCATCTATTGACAAAAATATTAGGCATCGATTCTACACCTATCCAACATCTGATGCACCACCCTCTACTAAGCGCACACCCTCTCTAAATGCACGCTCTAACTTGTCCCAAGCATATATTGAACTTATAAAAATTTCATTCATCTATAAATGCTAGTCCCCATGGGGGTGCATTTATAGAGGATTCACTGTATTGGGTGGGTGCCTTGGTATAAAACAACTGCCCTATACGTGCAATAGTAATTTGAAAATCCAACAATGGATTTGCAAGTTTAAATAAAGGCACAAACCCAAGATGTAACCGAAACCATACGTATACACTTTGAATAAAGATGATCTTCAACTACTTTATTACTTTATTAATGCGTTCGTGTAACTTTTAAGTTGTCCCTAGATATTAAGATATTATTGGGTCAATTCATTTTCTTAATTTAGAACATTCAATAATCAAAAAAATAGGGTTTGTTGTTGTTTTTTTTCATTTTCGTGTATCCCATTGTGCATACAATATATTTTTATTGTTTGGAAAAAAATCACCTAATGCAAATATATTTTTTTTTTTGTGTTGTTCTTTTCTTCTAGAATTATTTATTGATATTTAAATAGATATATACAAAGATGTTATCGTTTCCTAGGGAATGTCTTGAAGAAGTTTTTCATCATTTAGAATATGATAAAGCTACTTTATATAATTGTTTGTTGGTTAATAGATTTTGGTGTAGAAGTACAGTTCCTTCTTTATGGAAACGACCTTTTCAATTAGTTAAAAAACCTTCACCCGAATTAATAGAAATTTATATTTCTTTACTTGATAATCAAGTCAAAAATAAATTAATATCAGAAGGTGCATTACACATTTCTTACAATTCATCACCTCAAAGATTATTTGATTATCCAATTTTTTTAAGAGAATTTAGATTTGATGACCTTTATGATTTTGTTTCTGCTTGGTTAAAAGATAGTTGTTATCAAGGTAAAAATGAAATCAAGAAGGAGAAGGAAACAGTTGCGTTCGATGATCTTCGCATCACTAAAATATTAGTTAATGAACTTTGTAAATTGATTTTAAGTAAAATACCAGTTATTTATTCACTTTCACTTAATACCCAACGTCTTATTGGTTCAATTGATATAAGATTTTGGTCACATCATCCTAATTATATTCAATATACACCAACAAGTTTTGAAGAATTTCGTAATTCATATGGATTTGATGATTTATTACAATTACCTTCATACGCGGGAGCCAATTGTTTACCTTATTTACAAAGATTTGAATATGGAGGGGACGCGACGGATGGAAAGATTATGCAAGTTTTATCAACGATTTGTAAAAATCTTAATACTTTAGAGATAAGTTTTTCATCATGGCAAAGAAAACATGCGGACCCTATGATGATGTTAACTTTATTACAAGCACAACATTCATTAAAACGAATGATTCTTAGACGTGGAGGATCAAATCGTCTTCATATAATAATTGAAGGATTAAAAAGTCAAGCTAATTCTTTAAAATATTTAGAATTTAATGGAGCAGATTTTCGAGGATCAATTTCACTTGCAGCAATATCTTCTTGTGTTAATTTAGAATCATTAATATTTGATAAATGTTTAGGATTATCGGATGAAATAATTGAACCTTTAGCAAATACTTCATTTCGTCATTTGAAAAAATTCGTATTTAGAAAAAGTATCGGATTTCGAGATTTAAGAAATATGTTACAACAACCTCAATTACCAATCAGTAATAATAATACTATTTATTATAATCATTCTAATATTGGAAATAATTCCTACAATAATAATGTTAATAATATTTATAATTATAATAGTAATAATAGTAATAATAATAATAATAATAACAACAACAACAACAACAACAACAACAACAACAACAGCAATAATAATAATAATAATTTTAATAATAATAATGTTAATAATAATGGTAGGAATAATAATAAATCTAACAATTCTACTAGAAATCAGAAATTAACAATTCACCCACTTGTTAGTATTATACAAAATACTTGTGGAAGTTTAGAAGATATAAGATTAGGTAGAAAAGTTTATATAAGACGACCAACGAGTATAGTATCACAAGGTTTAGATGGACCACCTTCGTTAGTTCTTTCAACATTATCAATATATTGTCCAAGATTGAAGGTACTTGAAACTCATATAAGTAGAGATACTTTACCTCATTTCTTATTATTATTAGAATCCAATGTTTATTTAGAACAATTATATATTTCGATTGGTTCAGAATTAACTGAAGATGAAATATTTTGGAAAACTTTGGCTCAATCTTTACCATTAAAATTACGAAATTTGATGATTGTAATTGAAGGAACATTTTGGTTAATAATATTACATTGGTTATTAGGAAATTGTATTAAAATACCACTAGAAACATTACAATTTCCTAGAAGTGCTTGTATTGATGATGAATATCTTTGCGTTATTACTCAATATGCAAAAATTATGGGAACATTAAAAAGATTAGCGTTAGCAAAGAGATCGAAAGTATCTTCCGAAGGTTTAAGAAGAGCATTGGTCGTATTTCAGAGTGTTACCAGAACAGGTGAATGGTTCGAAGAAGATTATTGATTTTTTTAAAAGATAAAAAAGTTTCTATTTTTTTTATAGTATAAATTTTATATGGTATATTTCTTATTTATTCAATTAATTATATTTATTAGAATGTGAATTTATATTGTTATTATATTTATTTATTTATTAAAAAATATTATTTTATCAAAAAAAAAATAAGATCATAAGATCTTTCGATTATTCGTTTTATTTTTATTTTTTTATTTTTATTTTTTATTTTTATTTTTTATTTTTATTTTTATTTTTTATTTTTATTTTTTATTTTTATTTTTTTTTTTATTTTTATTTTTTTTTTTATTTTTATTTTTTTTTTTATTTTTATTTTTTTTTTTATTTTTATTTTTTTTTTTATTTTTATTTTTTTTTTTATTTTTATTTTTTTTTTTATTTTTATTTTTTTTTTTATTTTTATTTTTTTTTTTATTTTTATTTTTTTTTTTATTTTTATTTTTTTTTTTATTTTTATTTTTTTTTTTATTTTTATTTTTTTTTTTATTTTTATTTTTTTTTTTATTTTTATTTTTTTTTTTATTTTTATTTTTTTTTTTATTTTTATTTTTTTTTTTTATTTTTTATTTTTATTTTTTATTTTTTATTTTTATTTTTTATTTTTTATTTTTATTTTTATTTTTTATTTTTATTTTTATTTTTATTTTTATTTTTTTATTTTTATTTTTATTTTTTTATTTTTATTTTTGTTATAATAACACATTCCTTTTCGGACAAAGAAAACGGAAAAATGCGACGATTAAAAGTTATTTCGAGAATAAATAGAATATGCATACAAATATTTCAAAAATAGCATTGGATATAACACGAATATTATGAATGTTTACTAGAGATATAGGCTTGAAAGTATCGTTGTACATATACATAATATTTTTTTTTTCTTTTTTAAGACTTAAATAATAAATAATATTTTCTCGCGTCTCAATTAATAAAAATATTATTTAAAGAAGATAGTACCGCGAGGACTTCAATTCGAGAATGATTAGGTAGTTGGACCAGAACCATTCTAGTGGAGAATGCCTTTACAAGGATGAGCAAAACTCAAAACTATAGCACGCGCGTTCCTGATTTTTTTTTTTTTTGAATATTTCTTATATAATATATTTTTTGTATCACTTTTATACGCCATATTACGTTAATTAATTGTTAACTACAAACTGATAATATTTTAGCTTGGGCCATGCTTTTTTATTAATTTATACGCAAAAACATATCGACCATGCGTTTTCTAGTCGTTTTCTTTTATGCTAATTTATAATCATTTATAATCCATTTTATAATCATATTTATTATTATATTTTTTTTTATTTCGTGACCAATTACACTATCAATTTAATTTACACATGTGAAGGATAATAATGCTTAAGCTAAAAAATACCAATCACAATCGTTGTCGTGAAATTGAAGAAGATCGAACAGATCGACCATGCTTCGTCCTTAATTTCCTGGGTACCAGTTTTTTCATAACTTTTTTTAGTTTCTTCTTTTAAATATTCTTGGTAAGTACTTTAATAATTTTCTTAATTATTTTAACCATCGTTAATTTTTTAATTACTAACGCTATTTTCGATATTTTATAAATAAAAGAACATAACATAAAGATGGTTTTGTTTTTTAGAAAAAGAATAAGTTTGTAGTTCAAAACTTTGAAAAAAATATAAAACTTACATCCACATCCAGGAACAGCATTGTTTGTTTATGCAAAGGATATATTAAATGGATAATATAAATAGGCAATATAATGATATACATTTAGTATTGATAAGCAATCAAATCGAATATTCCATTTGATTAAATAATGATTAAATAATGATTACCTAAATGAATAAAGCTAAGATCTGGTAAGTTTCACGGAAATTATGAAAATTAAATATTTCATATTTTAATTTGTTTTCCTTTCTAAGAGTAAAAATAAAATAATAATATCATCGGAAATTTCAAAAAAAAAATATTCAGGGCTTCACGTTGTCATGTTACGTAATTTATTTTTTTTTTAATTGAAATATTACAAAAATTCTAGGTATCTCTTCTATTCTGATTTTTTTTTTTTGTCCATTCTTTATAAAAAGTAATAAAAATCAATAATAAGTAATAAAAGTAATAAAAAGTAATAAAAAGTAATAAAAAGTAATAAAAAGTAATAAAAAGTAATAAAAAGTAATAAAAAGTAATAAAAGTAATATAAAGTAATATAAAGTTGATTTTTTGAGAGAGAAGAAATACAAGTTTATTGAGTCGGAATTCTATATTTATCATCATCATTAATCACTGTTGGTAAACAAATATGTTGTGACTGTGACTTACAATTATGTAAATTGAACATTATTATGTAAGTTGATATCGAATATTATAGATATTCAAATATTCGTTATATTATAAGGTTGTTAATTATTTGTGTTCGTCGTTATATTAAGTATAGTATATTAAGTAGGGGTTTGGTTTTGTTGAAATTTTTATAAAAGCATCAATTTATTCTATTTAATTTTTTACTCAGATTTGATTTTCTTTTTTTTTTATTTCATAAAAACATTTATCAAAGATTATAAAACGTTCAAAAACATTTAACTTATTTTACAAAAATATCGTAAATACTATTTAAATATAACCTTGAAGTATAAATCGATATAGCCTTGATATAACCAAATATACTGTAATAATAAACGAAATATCATAAACATGGGAAATAGTATATCGTCGATTAAAAACCGAAAACGAACAAAGAAATCTAAAAACGCGAAAAAATGCAAAACTTTTGATTTAGTATCAACTGATAATGATTCACATACATGTGGTGGCAGTTATATGAGTGATAATAGTGATTCTTCTACTAAAGCAGAATCAAGACATAGTTATATATTAACAGATAAATTTGATGAATCTGAAAGAATCAAAAGAAAACATTTTGTTATAAAACATACATTTGAGAGAAATTTTTCAGCTCCCGTTCATGATTTATTAACTAACGGATGTCGAGTTCTAGATGTTGGGTAGGTTATCTCTCTTATCTTGTATCTCTCTTTTGCGTATTTTCTCTCTTGTATATCTCTCTTATACATATCTTTTATAGTTGTGGTCCAGGAACTTGGATATTGGATACGGCCTCGGAATATACTCGGTCTTCATTTATTGGCTTTGACATTTTTAATATGTTCCCATCAGAAATAAAACCAAATAATGCAGATTTCATTCTGGCGGATGCTCGAAATAAGTTACCATTTGGACAAGATTTTTTTGATTATATACATTTGGGCGATATGGGATTTTGTTTTACTGAATATGAATTTGATTGTATTGTGGTAATTATTTATTTTCTCTCTTTTATATATATTTGATTTTTACTTTGATTTTTATTGATTTTTTATTATATTTTTTCGTATTTGATTTTATTATATTTTTGTTATTTTTATCTATTTAAGATACCAGGTAACTATTAAATTATATTTATATTTATTGAAATTGTCAAATTGAAATTTATTAAAGTTCATACTAATTTTATATAAATTCTTTTTTGTGTTTAGAATGTATACGTATTTTAAAACCAGGAGGATGGATTGAATTTCAAGAAACGAATCGTACGATGAATAACAAAGGTCCTTGTTCAGAAAAATTTGCATCTATGGCAAGAAAACTTTTGGAAACAATGGGAATGAAAACTGCACATTATTCACAGAATGATTTGGTAATTATTTATTATTTTATGTTTATTTATTTATTTATTATTTCCAATTATTTCCAATTATTTCCAATTATTTCCAATTATTTCTAATTATTTCCAATTATTTCTAATTATTTATTTTTAATTATTTTAGAAAAAAATTCCAAACATAACGAATATTAATGAAGATGTCAAACCATTACCGATGGGTAGTTGGGGAGGAAAACTTGGTGAAGAATACCAAGAAGCTATGTTTATTGCCTATTTTTCTTTCGCTGAATCTATTTCTAAAAATTTCAATTGTCCACTGAAAGAAATGAATGAATTAATTAATAATATGAAACCGGAAATGTCAGAATACAAATCTTTTTATAATCTTGTTCGAACTTTTGGACAAAAGAAATATTCCGAAAATGATTAATTCATTATTCATTTATTATGCTTACTTTATATACAGTACAATATTTATTTTTTTGGGAAATTCAATGTTTCTATTTGTATTTATATATTTATTTTATATTTTTTTTTTACTTTTTTTTTTGTATTAGTTATATTTAATTTTCCCTCTTCATTTTGCAATTTTTAAATTTAGTAGTTTTAAGCAAAATTTAAATAATATATATACAGTATATACAGTCAGTAGAATCTTTCTTAGGTCCGCTTGTAATTCTTTTTGGGCAACATTAGTTTTCACAAAAAGAAATAATAAAATGTACAATATTATAAAAAAAATTATTATAAATTTAATACTTATTAAAAAATTATAACGCGATTGATTTACAGTATTATTCAATATTCTATTGTTAGTGTATAAGAGAATCTAAACACATGAATTAATATTTTGTATTTTATTGTTGAACTGAGTTATTGATTTAATTTTTTTTTTATTTTGAAAAATATAAGGCGTGATAACGGGAATTTGAATATTGACATGTATATGTACACGACTTTAAATAAATTGCCATTTGTGGCTAGAAATATTTATTGTCTTGTATCAGGATTTGTGACTGTATCTATGCAATTTTCTCTTTTATTTAAAAATTTAAATTTATGCACATAATATTTTCATGTATTCATTATCATGTAATCCGCAAGTATTATAAAGTAGGCCTACAATTAAACCTATATACAATGCTTACTTATATTAAACAACTCTTGTCATTTTTTTTTGTTTGGGTGTAACAATTCAAAATGATACCTGTGATTGATGTTTTTTTTTTTTGAAGTTAAGGTGATCATTNAAAATTATAACGCGATTGATTTACAGTATTATTCAATATTCTATTGTTAGTGTATAAGAGAATCTAAACACATGAATTAATATTTTGTATTTTATTGTTGAACTGAGTTATTGATTTAATTTTTTTTTTATTTTGAAAAATATAAGGCGTGATAACGGGAATTTGAATATTGACATGTATATGTACACGACTTTAAATAAATTGCCATTTGTGGCTAGAAATATTTATTGTCTTGTATCAGGATTTGTGACTGTATCTATGCAATTTTCTCTTTTATTTAAAAATTTAAATTTATGCACATAATATTTTCATGTATTCATTATCATGTAATCCGCAAGTATTATAAAGTAGGCCTACAATTAAACCTATATACAATGCTTACTTATATTAAACAACTCTTGTCATTTTTTTTTGTTTGGGTGTAACAATTCAAAATGATACCTGTGATTGATGTTTTTTTTTTTTGAAGTTAAGGTGATCATTTTGAGTTATTTTACAGATCCAAACATTAATTAATTATATAATTTGCGGAGTGATTACGTAATTTACGAATGCGAATTATGTAACGTAATTCGATTTGCAGAATTGCGGTACAATTCATAATTCATAATTGCGGGTACCAACTTTCGACATAATGTACTAGAGTATTTGCGTCAACATTAGATCAACCGTTAGGTCTAGATGCATCTATTTGTCGCTTAGTTAAGCGCCAAGAAAATTTTTATAAAGCGTTCTGACCGGTTTTCTTAAAATGTAATTTTTTTGATTTCTTAAATAAAATATAACCTTGGAATATAACTTCAATATAAACATGGAAAATAATCTCTAAAAATGGAAAAGAAATCAAAACTTTGGATTCAAAATCAAATTGAAAATAATGATGATGATAATCGATCCGAATCAATAGATTTTTATATGGATAAAATCAAGAAATTAGAACTTCATAGTATTCACAGAATGAATTAGGGATCAACTATTTTAGAAAAAAATTCCAAATGTGACGGGTATTAAGGAAGTTGTTGTCAAATCAATACCGCTGGGTTTTTAGGAAGGAAACTTGAAGAATTTGAAGCTTTTGTAATTGCTTCATTTCATTTTGCTAAACCTCCTGCTAAAATGGAAGAAATTAACGAAGAAATTAACGAATTGATTAATAATATGCAACCGGAAATAAATTTTTATTCGAACTTTTGAACAAAAGGAATATTCCGAAAATGAAATAAGTAGCCAAATAACGAATGAGAATGATTAGTTTTCGTTTTATTCATTTAATAAGATAGTTTAAATACTATAATTACATTTTATATTTAACGCAGTAAAAATATTTAGTAATTGCGTTACAGTTGTGTCATGTATCATTTATAGTTTATAAATCAATTATAGTATATATTTATCACTTAAAACAGGAATAGATTTAGTTAATTCTTCAAGTTTAAAAGCCTAAAATTTTGAAAGGAAGATTTGAATAATTAAGTATATGTTTTATAATTAAGTGGATGGAGTTATAATTGTTATATTGATAGGTGTTTGCAAATTTTTTTTTTCTCAGCATTACAAATTTGAATTGTAATTTCCATTAACAATCCTTGTAATTAATTTCAGGTTGTAATTCATCTCTATCATATGGAACATCATGTTTGGTGCAAAACCGGGAATTATTTAATATTACATCGGCGGCCTTTGTATATTCTTCTTCACATCATACTTCTGGAGAAATATAAGGTAATACATCAATAATATTTCTCTAATTAGAAATTTATAAATTTTGTTCAATCCAAAATCTGAAATATATAAAGAAGCAACCTCAAAATTATATATAATACTAAATGGACTGATGGATATATTCAATATTGGATATTAAAAATAAACGATGGAAAAGGTATGGTCAATTTGATGTAGCATTAAAAAAAGTTTAATACTTTTACAAATTTAAATGAAGGTTTCTTAAATAAGGTAAAATATTTTATAAATTATCTAATATTCAATAAATATATATTATTTATAATATATTTTTATTTAAAGATGGTTTATTTTTATTCAATCAAAAACTTTATGGAATAATGAAATTCAATAATAATATTAATTGGTCTACTATATTACATTATTTATTTAAGGATGTTAGCATGTAGTACTGAACCACCCTTTGTTATCTCCTTAATCTATTGTAAGGTATCCATTCTATTACCTTCATTACTTATTCAATTAAATGTTAGATAAAGTTAATCTATTGTTTCAAAATCTGTTTGCTCAAATTTCAAGGAGTGAAATTAAGAAAGAGAAATGAAATTGGGTCAAATTTCCATTCTCCAAGGAAATTTTTTTAAAAAAGAGAAAATATAATAAATATGTTGAGATCACAACAAGATTATTTGTTTTCGTAACTAATGATATTTTTTAAAAAATTAATACTGATTGAAAATTTTTATCTATTTATTTTCCCATTATTTTAGAATGCCTGGGAAACTATACACAACTGAATTTTCTCTTAGTTGATGCCTTACTTGGGACAATATTGAAATATCTCATCAAGATCCATTATTTATGACTGAAATTTCAAAGAATGTACAACTTTCTTTACTAGATTTAAAAATGTGATTATGATTACATTTATCACATTAACGTGGTACTTGGAAAAAATCCTGTATTAGAATTTGTAACTCATTAAAAAAAGTGAAATCCCGATACTTGACTGCACTGCACTGCACTCATTGTTGTCACAATAATGTAAATCCATTATTATGTAAGTTGCTTATTAATTTAACTTAATTGAACGAGTTATAGACGAGACGCATTATCTAAACGACGAGTGTATATAAATAGTATAAGTGTTTGCTTATCTAAGCGAGAAATTTGATTATGTTATTATTGAGAAAATTTTTATAAGTATAGAATATAACCAAATATACTGTAGTAGTAGTGAAAAACGAAATATTAAAAACATGGGAAATGGTATATCGTTGATTGCGAAAAAATTCAAAAATGATTCACATACATGCGGTAGAAGTTTTATAAGTAATAATAGTGATTCTTCTTCTAAAGAATCAGATTATATATTAACAGATAAATTTGATGAATCTGAAAGAATAAAAAGAAAACATTTTGTTATAAAACATATATTTGTGAGAAATTTTTCCGCTCCAGTTCATGATTTATTAACTAATGGATGTCGAGTTCTAGATATTGGGTAGGTTATCTCATCTTGTATCTCTCTTTTGCGTATTTTCTCTCTTGTATATATCTCTTATATATATATCATTTATAGCTGTGGTCCAGGAACTTGGATATTGGATATGGCCTCAGAATATACTCAATCTTCATTTGTTGGTCTCGACATTTTTAATATGTTCCCATCGGAAATAAAACCAAATAATACAGATTTCATTCTGGCGGATGTTCTAAATGATTTACCATTTGAAACAAATTATTTTGATTATATTCATTTAGGTGATATGGGATTTTGTTTTACTGAATATGAATTTGATTATGTTGTGGTAATTATTTATTTCGTCTCTTTTATATATATGTACATATCTCTCTCTTATTTACATGAATTTTATTAACTTTTTATTATATATTTTTTTTTGTTTTTACCTATTTAAGATACCAGGTAATTGCTGAATTATATTTATATTTATAGAAATTGTTAAATTGAAATTTATTAAAGTTTATACTAATTTTATATAAATTCTTTTTTATGTTTAGAATGTATACGTATTTTAAAACCAGGAGGATGGATTGAATTTCAAGAAACGAATCGTACGATGAATAACAAAGGTCCTTATTCAGAAAAGTTTACATCTATGACAAGAAAACTTTTGGAAGCAATGGAAACGAAAACTACACATTATTCACAGAATGATTTGGTAATTATTTATTATTTTATGTTTATTTATTTATTTATTATTTCCAATTATTTCCAATTATTTCCAATTATTTCCAATTATTTCCAATTATTTCCAATTATTTCCAATTATTTCCAATTATTTCCAATTATTTCCAATTATTTCCAATTATTTCTAATTATTTATTTTTAATTATTTTAGAAAAAAATTCCAAACATAACGAATATTAATGAAGATGTCAAACTATTACCGATGGGTAGTTGGGGAGGAAAACTTGGTGAAGAATACCAAGAAGCTATGTTTATTGCCTTTTTTTCTTTCGCTGAACCTATTGCTAAAAAGTTCAATTGTCCACTGAAAGAAATGAATGAATTAATTAACAATATGCAACCGGAAATGTCAGAATACAAATCTTCTTATGGTCTTGTTCGAACTTTTGGACAAAAAGAATATTTGAAAATAATGAAATAAGTAGTAAATAACGAATGGATAATTTATTTCGTTTTATTCATTTATTAGATAGATATTTAAATTATCTAAATTATTTGTCTATATTCAATGTGTGTTAATAGCAATTAATTAAAAATAGATATGATAATATATTTAACACTTAAAACAGGAATAGATTTGGTTAATTTTTTTCAAGTTCTTTTCAAAATTTTCTTCATTTTTAGGCTTTGGAAGACTTGAATAATTTGAATGTATTTTATAATTAAGTGAAGTTATAGTTATATTTTTTCAGCAATATAAATTTGAATCGTAATTTCTTTATTATTTTTCCACATAATCATAATTATTCACGAATAGTAATATTTCTCTTATTAAAATTTTCTAAATTTTGTCCAATTGATCCAAAATCTGAGATATATAAAGGAGCGAATTTAAAATATTTTCTGAATTTTTCCCAACTATTTTACTTAATCCAAAATCTAAAGGAGCAGCAAATAGCAAATTTAAAATTACAGGATAAAATATTTCCAAGAAAATATTAAATTTATTAAAATTATTTAAGATTTTGGTTGAATAAAAAATAAGCAGCAAGCAATCATTTTCAAGTCATCTTTAAATAATTTATTTTTATTATTATAAATTATAATTAATTAATATTAAGATATAATACATATATTTATTGAATATTAGGTAATTTAAAAAAATATATATTTTATCTCATTTAGGAAATCTTCATTTAATTGCCACATCAAATTGACATTATTGATTTTTAATATTCCAATAATATATCAATCTATCACTGAACCACCCTTTGTTATCTCATTAATCTACTTTTATTACTCATTTAATTGAATGTTAGATAATGTTTATCTATTGTTTCATTTCCACTTGTCCAATTATCAAAATCTAAGTCAGATAAGTCAATTATTTAATTTAACTAATTTAATTTAACCAGTTATAATTTGTCGTTTAGTATAGTAATGCACTGATTTTGCCTAGTTATGGTTACTTAATTAAGAAAATTTAATAATAAGTACAGACAATTTCTCGGACTTTTTTTTTATATAAAACATTTAAAAACATTATTATACTTTGACGATTTAACATAGTACATATAACGAAATATAATCCGGGTATAACCAAATATCTGTAGTAATAAATGAAATATTAGAAACATGGGAAATGTGTTGATTAAAATCAAAAAAGCAAGAAAATTTAAAAATGCGATAAAATTCCAAACTTTTGATTTTGATTTAGAAAATAATGATCCATGTAGTGATATAAGTAGCAATTCTTCTAAAGTAGAGTCAAATTATATAATACCAAATAAATTTGAAGAATCTGAAAGAGTAAAAAGAAAACATTTTGTTCTAAAACATATATTTGAGAGAAATTTTTCCGCTCCAGTTCATGATTTATTAACTAATGGATGCCGAGTTCTAGATGTTGGGTAGGTTATCTCTCTCTTGTCTTGTATCTCTCTTGTCCCTTGTATATCTCTCTTATATATATATATCATTTATAGCTGTGGTCCAGGAACTTGGATATTGGATATGGCCTCAGAATATACTCGATCTTCATTCGTTGGTCTCGATATTTTTCCTATGTTCCCATCAGAAATAAAACCAAATAATACAGATTTCGTCATGGAAGATGTTCGAAATAATTTACCATTTGAATCAAATTATTTTGATTATATTTTTTTAGGTGATATGGGATTTTGTTTTACTGATTATGAATTTGATTGTGTTGTGGTAATTATTTATTTATCTCTCCTTCATATATAAATATATATTTTATTTTACTTGAATTTTTATTAATTTTTATTATATTTTTTCTTTATTAAATTTTATTTTTATTTTTATCTATTTAAGACGGGTAATTACTGAATTATATTTATATTTACTGAATTATATTTATATTTACTGAAATTTATTAAATCATAAATCTTCTTTATGTATTTAGAATGTAGACGTATTTTAAAACCAGGAGGATGGATTGAATTTCAAGAAAGTAGTCGTAAATTAACTAACAGAGGTCCTTGTATAGAAAAGTTTGGGTCTATGGCACATAAAATTTTTGAATCAAAGAAAATTAAAACTACACATTATTCACAGAATGATTTGGTAATTATTTATTTATTATTCTAATTATTTCTAATTATTTCTAATTATTTATTTTTAATTATTTATTTTTAATTATTTCAGAAAAAAGTTCCAAACATAACGAATATTAATGAAGATGTCAAACCAATACCGTTGGGTAGCTGGGGAGGAAAACTTGGTGAAGAATACCAAGAAGTTATGGTCACTGCTTTATTATTAATAACTAAACCTATTGCTGAAATGTATAATTGTTCATGGGAGGAAATGAGAAAGTTAATTGATAATATGCAACTGGAAATGTCAGAACTCAAATCTTCTCATGATTTTGTTCGAACTTTTGGACAAAAGGAATATTCTGAGAATGATTAGAGATAGTTTAAATGCGATAATTACATAACAGTAAAAATATTTTTTGTACCTGCTATACTTTTTTATTAGTAATTTACAAAAGCAACTAAATAAAAAATATAAATAAATTAATTATAAAAATAAACATAATCTATTTAACACTTAAAACAGGAATAGATTTAGTTCATTTTTCAAGTTCCTTTTCAAAAAATTTCTTCGTTTTTAGGTTTTGGAAGACTTGAATAATTAGGTGTAAATTGTTTCTGGATAAAAATTATTGAACCCAATTCATTAATGACACATGACAATTGTAAACAGGAAAAAACACATTGAATTATTAATAGTACAAAAAATAGGTAATTTTTAATTTTCATGATTCAATAAAACGAGCAGTAATTATTTTTAAAGTCATCTCTGAATAATTTATTTTATAAATTATTCGAAAAAATTGAATATTAGATTCAAAAAATTTTTATCTCATTTAAGAAACCTTCATTTAAATTTGTAAAAGTATCAATATTCCAATATTGAATATATCCATCAGGCCATTTGGCATTATATATAGTTGTTATCTCTTAATTCTATCATAAGATATCCATTCTATCACTTTCATTACTCATTCAAGATGTTCGATTGAATGTTAGATAAAGTTTATCTAATGTTTCAAATCTGGTTTGAGCTGCATGGTTGGCAACCACATGTAAGAATTATATTTTCACATAAATTTCATAAATCCATTTTATTTTTGATGAATGAGGTAATTAAGAAAAAAAAAATTGTGTCGAATTTTCGTTCTCCAAGGAAATTAAAAAGGAGCAAATATAATAAATATGTTGTGATTACATGATTATTTTTTTAATAAAAAAATTTCTTGCTATCATTCGTTTCGATTTTTTTTTAAAAAATTAATACTGATCGAAAATTTTTATCCAATTATTATAGAATGCCTGCGGAACTATACACAAAACATAACTGAATTTAATAAAAGAAATGAAAAATTTCAAGCTGATCCTACTACCAAAATTATTTATTTACAAACAAGGACAGGTATACAGTTGGACAATATTTAAATATCATCTAGATATTCGGCATTTATGACTGAAATATCAAAAATGTGATACTGACACTGATCACACTAACGTGATAACTCTGTTCACAATGTATGTAAATCTTGTAGATCTTATATGCACTTATTAATTTACATTGCATTGTCTAGAGTTGAGCACGAGCATTTTTTTAAAAACATTATTACCTATTGATAAAAGTGTTATAATTACATTTTATATTTAACACTGTAAAAATTATTTTTCTACTGTACTTTGCGTTTTTTCCTGTTTACAATTGTGTCATGTGTCATTTATAAAAATTAAGTGACATTTATAATCCAGAAGCAACTAAACTGATTATAAAATAAATAATATATTTAACACTTAAAACAGGAATAGATTTGGTTAATTCTTCCAAAATTTTCTTCATTTTTAGATTTTCGGAATAATTAGGAAGTCAACTGATGGTACTGGAAAAAATACTGGCTAGTTGTCTTTAGAATTTGTAATTAACGCAAGCTATGTAAGCCGCTTATTAATTTTGTTTACATTGCATTGTTTATTCACGCACGTTTCGCCTATTTGTTTTGTTACGGTTACTTAGTTATATGAGAAAATTTTTTTATAAATGTTGAAGCATATCGTTCAGATTTTTTTATAATCAACATAACAAAAATATCGTAAATACTAATTAAATATAACCTTGAAATATAAATCGATACAACCTTGATATAACCAAATATAATATAGTAATAAAAAAAATATTATATAGATGGGAAATAGTATATCGTTGATTAAAACTTGAAACGAACAAAAAAATCTAAAAATGCGAAAAAATTCAAAACTTTTGATTCAGAATCAAATGTAATTATGTTAGTGATACTCCTAGGAAAATTTTTCCGCTCCCGTTAAAGATTCATTAACTAATGGATGTCGAGTTCTAGATATTGGGTAGGTCATCTCTCCTCTTGTATCTCCCTCCTGTATATCTCTCTTATATATATCATTTACAGTTGTGGTCCAGGAACTTGTATATTGGATATGGCCTCAGAACATACTCAATCTTCATTTATTGGTCTCAACATTTTTAGCATGTTCCCATCAACCATCAGAAATAAAACCAAATAATACAAATTTCATTCTGGCGGATGTTCGAAATAATTTACCATTTGAATCGAATTATTTTGATTATATTCATTTAGGTGATATAGGATTTTGTTTTACCGAATATGAATTTGATTACGTTGTGGTAATTATTTATTTTATCTCTCTTTTATATATATTTTTTATTTTTATTAATTTTTATTATATTTTTTCGTATTTTTTTATGGCATTTTTTTTATTTTTATGTAATTATTAATACTAAATTATATTTATATTACTGAAATTTGTTAGATTTAAATTTATTAAAGTTCATACTAATTTTATATAAATCTTTACATAAATTTTCTTTGTGTTTAGAATGTATACGTATTTTAAAACCAGGGGGATGGATCGAATTTCAAGAAATCCAACATTCTATGAATAATCCAGTTCAGAAAAAATTTTCAACTCTGGCGTTGGATTGGATTCCAAACATAACGAATATTAATGAAATTTCGAAACAAGTACCGCTGGGATGGGGAGGAAAACTTGTTGAAGAATATGAAGAATCTTTCTCTGTTCTTAAGTTTTATATCGCTGAACCTATTGCTAAAATACATAATCGTCCGATGGAAGAAATTAATGAATTAATTAATAATATGCGACTGGAAATGTCTGAATATAAATCTTCTCATGTTTTTATTCGAAATTTTGGACAAAGAAATATTCTGAAAATAATGAAATAAGTAATGAAATAACGAATGAGAATAATATTGGTTAATTTAAATACCATAATTACATTTTATATTTAACACCGTAAAAAATTTTCTACCGCACTTTTTATTAGTAATTGTATTTTTCTTGTTTACGATTGTGTCATGTGTCATTTATAAACAAATTTAATTACGTCATATTAAATTAAATAATCTTGACATTTATCCAGAAGCAAAGATAGATATAAATTGATTATAAAATAAATAATATATTTAACACTTAAAACGGGAATAGGTTAGTTAATTCTTCTAGTTCCCTTTCAAATTTTTAGGTTTCGGAAGACTTGAATACAAATTGCTTCTGGATATCAATTTTTATGAAACTCTATTTGTCACATTATTTTTCACCTGGGTAAGATCTTAATGTATTATATGTCAAACTTTTTTAAAAATATTAAAGAGATAACTAAGGGTCAATTTATTTATCAAGGTATCCATTTTATTATTTCATCGCTCTATCTAACATTCAATTGAATAAGTTTATCTATTGTTTCATTTTCACATGTCCAATTATCAAAATCAGTTTTAAAATATATGTTGAGCTGCATGTTTACATGTAAAATTATATTCTCGTTTGCATTCTTCACATAAATTTCATAAATCCATTTTATTTGCTCAATTTTTGATGAGGTAATTAAGAAAGGGAAATAAAATAAACCAGAATATTATCATGTATTGTTTTAAAAGTAGTATGGTCATTCTTACATTTTCATCATAAATGTAAATATTCAATTAGACATATGACAAAATATGGATAAAAAACAATAATATAAAATAGTTAATGAATAATAACCGTATAACCATCATTCTACTAATTACATTAGGATTAAAGCTCCCAACAGTTCGGATTCGGGTTGAAACCGGGAACACGAATACTCAAACCGAACCGGTGTATTTTAAAGTTAATATTAAAAAATAAAGTTTAAGAATTAACCTCATTCGAATTCGCGAACTATTTTCTAACCTCTATTTCTGTTATTAATTAAACTTATGTATTACATTTAGTAGTATCTCTGTGGATAAATTAACGATTTAATCTATTTTGAAAAAACGTCGATTTCTGTATGAAAATTTAAATAGAGATACTATAAATATCAAAAAAACCCAGATCTTCATATAATGTAAATAGTTGGTGAAACTATGTAATACATATATAAACCGAAACGAAACAGTCGGTAAGAATTGGTGACATTTCTTGTTAAAATTGGTACCAAACAATTATGCGAAAATGCAGATAACTTATTGTGTTTGATAACTTCTATTTTTAGAACTATAAATAGTAACGCTGGGTTATTTTTTTCTTTTGAGGGACGATAAGGAAAATAGGTTTCTTTTCTCATTTATTTATTTGTTTGTATATTCTTTTGTTATTATGCCAATTTCTTTTTTTTTGTTGTTCTTGTATTTTGAAAAATATGAGTGTGATGACGAAAATTAAATTAACTTTTGCTTTTTGTAGCTAGAAATATCTATTATGTTATTCTTGTTTCGGTGAAGTCACGGTGAAGTCAGGTTGAAGCCACGTAACGGGATTCCTTCATACCAAGCCAAACACTTGCCCATTATACTCTTTAGTGGGAAAATTTTTGCAACTCAAAATGGAAAAGAAATTAATATATATTGTATCATTTAGAATATAAATTTTTTTCATAACGATTACTGATAATCGTTTCATTTAATATTAACAATCATAATTTTACTCTTAAATAAATATTTTATTCTTTCCTAAAAATAGAAATATTAGATCATTTTTGAAAAAGCTATCCAAATATCAAAAGAAATAAATTTCCTTCTTTATTTAATCAATTCTTAGTTTATAACTCCATCACACTAATAATCCATTACCACCTATCATCTATTATCATGCATGATAAACACAATAAGAAAATATAATAAATATATTTGATTACAACAAGATTATTTTTTTTAATAAAAAAATTTGTCATCATTTGCGTAACTAATGATATTTTTAAAAAATTAGACTGATTGAAAATTTGGCTTCCCATTATTATAGAATTCCTGCGAAACAAACACAATATGTTATGTTCAGGACTGTAATGAATGAAACATAACTGAATTTAATATAAAAGAAATGAAAATTTCAAGATTAAGTTAGTGCTAACCCTACCAAAATTATTTATTTACAAACAAAAATCTGAACCATGAGGTTGACTGAAATTTTAAAGATCAAATCTTTTACTAGTATTTAAATGTACAAAAAAAATGTGATAATGATTACACTAACGTGGTACAGGAAAAATACTAATTGAATTTGTAACTCTGTTGTTCACACAATTGTGCAAGTCGCTTATTAATTTTAATCTACATTGTTTTTTCACACTTGTCTAGATGCACCTATTATTGCTTAGTTAAGTGAGAATTTTTTTTATAAGTATAGAAGTGCATCGTTTCAAATTTTCAAAAACATAATTCTGATCAACGTAGTACAAAAATATCGTCTTGATTTAAACCCTGATATAAAACAACGAAATATTATAAGCATGGGAAATAGTATATCGTTGATTAAAAACTTAAAACGAATAAGAAAATTTAAAAACGCGAAAAAATTCAAAACTTTTGATTCAGAATCAAATGAAACCAATGAAACCAATGAGTTACATACATGTAGTTATATTAGTGATTCTTCTACTAAAACAGAATCAAAACATAATTATATATTCTCAAGTAAATTTGATGAATCTGAAAGAATAAAAAGAAAACATTTTGTTATAAAATATATATTTGAGGAAAATTTTTCCGCTCCCGTTAAAGATTTATTAACTAATGGATGCCGAGTTCTAGATGTTGGGTAGGTTATCTCTCTCTCGTCTTGTATCTCTCTCGTCTTGTATCTCTCTTGTCCCTTGTATATCTCTCTTATATATATATATCATTTATAGTTGTGGTCCAGGAACTTGGATATTGGATATGGCCTCAGAATATACTCGATCTTCATTCGTTGGTCTCGATATTTTTCCTATGTTTCCATCAGAAATAAAACCAAATAATACAGATTTCATTCTGGCGGATGTTCTAAATGATTTACCATTTGAATCAAATTATTTTGATTATATTCATTTAGGTGATATGGGATATTGTTTTACTGAATATGAATTTGATTGTATTGTGGTAATTATTTATTTTATCTCTCCTTCATACATAAATATATATATTTTTTTACTTGAATTTTTATTAATTTTTATTATATTTTTTCTTTATTAATTTTTATTTTTATTTTTATCTATTTAAGACGGGTAATTACTGAATTATATTTATATTTACTGAATTATATTTATATTGAAATTTATTAAATCTTTACATAAATTTTTGTGTATCTAGAATGTAGACGTATTTTAAAACCAGGAGGATGGATTGAATTTCAAGAAATTCACCATTTTATGAGTAACCCAGGTCCTTGTTCAGAAAAGTTTTGTTCTCTAGCAAAAAATTGGACGGACTCAAAAGAAATTAGATCTTTTCCGTATTCACAGAATGAATTGGTAATTAATTATTATTTCTAATTATTTATGTTTATTTATTTATTATTTCTAATTATTTCTAATTATTTATATTTATTTATGATTATTTAGAAAAAGAATCCAAACATAACGAATATTAATGAAGTTGTCAAACAAATACCGATGGGTAGTTGGGGAGGAAAACTTGGTGAAGAATTTGAAGAATCTTTCTATGTTCTTCTCTTTTATGTCGCTAAACCTGTTGCTAAAATGCATAATTGTCCAGTGGAAGAAATTAATGAATTAATTAATAATATGCAACTGGAAGTGTCTGAATATAAATCTTTTTATGATTTTACTCGAACTTTTGGACAAAAGGAATATTCTGAAGATAATGAAATAAGTAATGAAATAACGAATGAGAATGATTAATTCATTTTATTTTATTCATTTATTAGACGATTTAAATGCTATAATTACATTCTATATTTAATACTGTAAAAAAAATTTTTTTTGGACTGTACTTTTTATTAGTAATTGTGTTTTTTCCTGTTTGCAATTGTTACCATTTATAAAAAAAAATCAATTGCGTCAGACTAAATTAAATAAAAGATAGAAATAAAATAAATATAATCTATTCCACATTTACTGAACTGAATTGATTGGTCGCTAACAATAAAATATAGGCGATACATATATTTAAAATTAATCATCAAAATTATCATGAGCGTTAGTCTCCGTGGAATAAATCAGGCATTTCATGGTATATTTAACACTTAAAACAGGAATGGAAGACTTGAATAGTTAAGAGGTCAACTTGTGAAATTTTTTCTGGGTATGTTTTATAATTAAGTTATAGTTGTTATATTTGATAGGTATTTGTAAAATTTTTCAGCATTATAAATTTGAATTTTTATTTTTAAAACTGGCCAATATAAAAATATTTTCGGATTCACAAAATTCTATTGGACGTAATATTTGTAATGCAGAACAATACGTATAAGGAAATTGATTTGATTAAAAATTTAAGTAAATAAGAAAGAAAATTGCTAAATATCACCGCAGGTGGTTGTCACCACTGGGCAAAGTTAGGAGGGGTTGATCAAGGAATTATGAAATTTTGCCTAGTGGCGACAATCACCTACGGTGATATTTAGCATACCCAATAAAAATAATAAATAAACTGAAAGCAAATGGAATTGTAATTATTCTAATTATTACAATTTCTTGAACTTAAATAAATAGATTTGGATGAGAACTGGAAATATTATCTAATCTTTGATACTCAGAATAACATCATCTGCTAAGAGCAACATATGCTTGCATGGATGAAAAAATACTACCATCCAAAGCTAAACACACTTTTGGTAAGGTGAGACCTTGAGTTTTATGCACAGTCACGGCAAAACAGTTTTGTAATGGAAATTGGATTCATTTTCATTAATTTCAAAATAATGAGTATGTTTATAAATTTGAATATCTATTATTGCTCCTTTAATAGAAAATGCTACCCTAACCGATTGTTCTATCAAGTCAACATCTGTAACAACCCCAATTGTTCCATTGCAAATTCCTTGTTCAATTGAAGAATTGTTTAAATACATAACACGTGCACCAGGTTGTAAATGAACATAAGATGGTAAATTAGTTTTTGATTTAAACATTTGCTTTGTGGAAGAGGTATCCCAAAATTCAGAATTTATTAAATAATAATAATAATAATAATAATAATAATTCATTTTATTACTTTATCATATTTGGTTAAATAATAATAATAATAATTCATTTTATTACTTATCATATTTGATTAAATCATAATAATGATAATAATAATAATAATAATATAATAATAATTTATTTTATAACTTGGTTAAATAATAATACAAAACATAAACGGAAAAATCATATTTGGCAAAAATGTAGTGGAGAAAAATTTGTGTAAATATGACAAATAAAATAGATATATATTTATTACTTTATCAAATTTGGCTAAATCATAATAATATAATAATAACTGATAATCAATTTATTATGATTGTTAATAAAAATAATTACTTATTATAGTAAGTCAAATGAATTTTGATGTTACACAAATCCATTACACAAACTTATTCTTTGAATTTTTTTTTATATAAAGAACATAGGGTGGAGTTACTCTAATTGACGAAATCTAACCGTAACGTTACGCTACGTTATGTAAAGATTATAATATTAAAAACATACCCATTTTTTTTCCTTTTCCGTGCAAGATTTTCTTGCCAAAAAAGAGTATCATGGGCAAGTGTTTTGCTTATCTTTTTCCAGGGATTCACCACTCACATTGGAAGTATTATGTCAGAAACCTTTGTACATTACACTTCTGGATGCTGAAATATCTCATCAAAATGTGATAATTATGATTACATTAACGAAAAAATACTCACACAATTATGTAAATCTTTATGCGCTTAATAAAATTAAGTTGTTACATTGTCTAGTTATGGTCGATTATTAAGCGAAAAATTTGATTATGTTATGAGAGATTTTATATAAGTATAGGAGCGTTCTGCCTAGTCGTTTAGATTTTTTCTAAATACTGTATAAATATAACCTTGAAATATAAACCGATTTAACCCCGATATAGCCAAATATACTATAGTAATAAACAAAATATTATAGACATGGGAAATAGTATATCGTTGATTAAAAATTTAAAACGAACAAGAAAATCTAAAAATACAAAAAAATTCAAAACTTTTGATTCAGAATCAAATGAAAGTGATGATTCACATATATGTAGTTATATTAGTGATACTCCTACTAATGGATCAAAAGGTCGTTATATATTCTCAGATAAATTTGATGAATCCGAAAGAATAAAAAGAAAACATTTTGTTTTAAAATATATATTTGAGGAAAATTTTTCCGCTCCCATTAAAGACTTATTAACTAATGGATGTCGAGTTTTAGATATTGGGTAGGTTATCTTTCTCTTGTCTTGTATCTCTCTTGCATATTTCTCTCATGTATATCTCTCTTATATATATATCATTTATAGTTGTGGTCCAGGAACTTGGATATTGGATATGGCCTCAGAATATACTCAATCTTCATTCGTTGGTCTTGACATTTTTAATATGTTTCCATCGGAAATAAAACCCCATAATACAGATTTCATTCTGGCGGATGCTCGAGATAATTTACCATTTGAATCAAATTATTTTGATTATATTCATTTAGGTGATATGGGATATTGTTTTACTGAATATGAATTTGATTGTGTTGTGGTATTTATTTTATCACTCTTTTATATATATATGTATATTTTATTTTACTGGAATTTTTATTAATTTTTTATTATATTTTTTCTTTATTTTTATCTATTTAAGACGGGTAATTGATGAATTATATTTATATTTACTGAAATTTATTATATTGAAATTTATTAAATATTTACATAAATCCTCTTTATGTATTTAGAATGTATACGTGTTTTAAAACCAGGAGGATGGATTGAATTTCAAGAAATCCAACATTTTATGAATAACAAAGGTCCTTATACAGAAAAATTTGAATCTCTAACAACAAATTGGACGAACTCAAAAGAAATTAGAGTTTCACCGTATTCACAGAATGATATGGTAATTAATTGTTTATTATTTCTAATTATTTATGTTTATTTATTATTTCTAATTATTTCTAATTCTTTATATTTATTTATGATTATTTAGAAAAAAATTCCAAAAATGACTAATATTAATCAAATTGTCAAACCGATACCACTGGGTAGCTGGGGAGGAAAACTTGGTGAAGAATTTGTAGAATCTTTCACAGTTCTTTTCTATTATGTAGCTGAACCCGTTGCTAAATTGCATAATTGTTTAGTGGAAGAAATCCATGAATTAATTAATAATATGCAACCGGAATTTTCTGAATATAAATCTTCTTATGATTTTTTTCGAACTTTTGGACAAAAGGAATATTCTGAAAATAATGAATGAAAATAATTAATTCATTTCATTTTATTTATTTGTTAAGTAAATGCCATAATTACATTTTATATTTAACACTGTAAAAATATATTTATTTGTTGTGTTTATAAAAATTACAAAATAGAAATAAATTAATTATAAAAATAAAAATAATATATTTAACACTACACTTAAACAGGAATAGATTTGGTTAATCCTTCATTTTTAGGTTTTTGAAAGTTCGAATAATTAAGAAGTCAAGTGTAAATTGCTTCTGGATGTGTATTTTATTATTATATTTTGATAGGTGTTCGTAAATTTTTATTTTTAAAATGATTTTCCACACCACATAATTCCTCGGAGCGACCCGAATATAATTCTTATATGTGGTACCAACCATAGATTTTGATAATTGGACAAGTGGAAATGAGACAATAGATAAACTTATTCAAGATGTTCAATGAATGTTAGGTAGAGTAATGAAAGTAATGGAATGGATACCTTATAATATTTGAAAAATATTAAAGGAAATTTTATTTGAAAAATATTAAAGGAAATTTTATTAGTTGTAAATCTCCGAAAATTAAAGAGATAACAAAGCATCAGGAAATTTTATCTCCGTAACATTAACAAACATCAGGAAATCTTATTAAGCGTTTTATTACGCCATCTACGAAATTTATACGCGGACGTTTTAACTTTAAACCGGAATATAAAAAAGGTGTAAAAATTACGGAAAAATTACGGAAAAAATTTCGTGTATAAATTTCGTAAATATACATAGGTGGCATAATATTACGGAGATTTACGCCTAATAAAATCCGGTGGTGATGTTGTGATTATATTATTTTTTTTAATAAAAAAATCATTTGTTTAATAAAATATTTAATTATTATAAAAATTAATATGTATTTATCCATTATCATAGAATTCCTGCAGAACCAAACACAAGATAATTACCGATTCTTTCATCTGTCTTAGTGCCTATCTTAGAACGAGATTCATTAAAAGATGTGAAATTGGTAGATTCGAAAATAAGTTTTGTTATGTAATGAATTAAATTTATTATCCCTTAAACTGTTTTGCGGGCAAATTTTATAAAAATTAATGTAAATCCTTTAATAATTTCTTTAAATATTGACCAATCAGTTTGTAATTTTGCATAAAATTTAATAAAAATATCATATGTACAAAAAAAAAAATTAAAATTAAAATACTTTTGTTGAATTTTTTTATTTTAAAATTTGAAAATAATTGCTACATATATAAGTCTCTTATTTACTAATTAAATATCAAAAATGTTCCTAAGTGACCTCAAAGTTTAGAATGAATCACATCTACCATAAAATTTTCATGCCATTACTTTAAATTTAACTAAATAATAACTGTTTAGATTTTAAAATTTCAAAAAATTATTGTATAAATTTTAAAAATTTATTATTCGGTTAATTTTAAAGTAATGGGCGTGAGAATTTTGTGGTAGATGTTATTCATTCTCAACTTTGAGGTTGCTTAGTAATGTTTTTGATGTTAATTAGTAAAAACAAATTTTACAAATTTAAAAAAAATTATTATTAATTTTGCTCTTATTTAAAGTTGAAATTCTATTTCATAATCCCAAAAATCATAATATTAACCATTTTTTATCATAATTAATTCTATATATTTCAGTCAATTTTCAAACGTGAAGATCATGTGACTTTTATATGATAGAGTTTGATCACATGCTATTAATGATTAGATCATGATAAAAATTTCACATAAATTGAAATTTCCATTAATTTTTATGACATAATTAAGGAAAAATTTGCGGGCAAATTTTTCCGGAATTGCTTACAGTTTAAGGGATAAATGTTGACCCTACCATTTACAAACAAGAATCCGAACCGTGAAGTATTGAAGAGTTTGAAATCGGACAGGAATATGTTATTCTTAGTTGGTGCCCTACTTGGGACAATATTGAAATATCTCATCCAGATCGGTCAGCAAGTTCTAAATGAAATTTCGAAGATCAAATTCTCGTGCACCAACGTGGTATTGGGAAAAATACTGGAAAATTTGTATCACACAAATAATTAATTTATATCAACATAGTACAAAAATATCGTAAACACCATTTAAATATAACCTTAAAACACTAATATGACAAAATATTGTTTATAGACGAAATGGGAAATAGCATATCGTTGGTTAAAAACACAAAACGAACAAGAAAATCTAAAAATGCGAAACTTTTGATTCAGAATCAAACGAAAGTGATGATTCACATATATGTAGTTATATTAGTGATACTCCTACTCATGGATCAAAAGGTCGTTATATATTCTCAGATAAATTTGATGAATCTGAAAGAATAAAAAGAAAACATTTTGTTATAAAATATATATTTGAAGGAAATTTTTCCGCTCCCGTTAAAGATTTATTGACTAATGGATGTCGAGTTCTAGATATTGTATTGGGTAGGTTATCTTTCTCTTGTCTTGTATCTCTCTTGCATATTTCTCTCATGTATATCTCTCTTATACATATATCTTTATAGTTGTGGTCCAGGAACTTAGATATTGGATATGGCCTCAGAATATACTCAATCTTCATTTGTTGGTCTCGACATTTTTAATATGTTTCCATCAGAAATAAAACCAAATAATACAGATTTCATTCTGGCGGATGTTCGAAATAATTTACCATTTGAATCAAATTATTTTGATTATATTCATTTAGGTGATATGGGATACTGCTTTACTGAATGTGAATTTGAGTGTATTGTGGTAATTATTTATTTTATTGCTCTTTTATATATATATATATATATATATTATTTTACTTGAATTTTTATTAATTTTCTATTAAACATATAATTTTTTTGTATTTTTTTGTTATTTTTGTCTGTCTAAGATGGGTAATTACTGAATTATATTTATATTTAATGAAATATATTAAGTTAAAATTTATTAAATCTTTACATAAATCTTCTTTATGTATTTAGGATGTAGACGTATTTTAAAACCAGGAGGATGGATTGAATTTCAAGAAATTCAACATTCTATGAATAACCCAGGTCCTTGTTCCGAAAAGTTTTCTTCTCTAGCAAATAAGTGGACGAACTCAAAAGAAATCAGAACTTCACCGTATTCCCCGAATGATTTGGTAATTAATTAATTATTATTTCTAATTATTTATGTTTTTCTAATTATTTCTAATTATTTATGATTATTAGAAAAAAATTCCAAACATAACGAATATTAATAAAATTGTCAAACAAATTCCGCTGGGTAGTTGGGGAGGAAAACTTGGTGAAGAATATGAAGAATCTTTATCAGTTTTATTGTTTTATATCGCTGAACCTATTGCTAAAATGCATAATTGTCCTCCGGAAGAAATTAATGAATTAATTAATATATGAGACTAGAAATACCTGAATATAAATCTTCTCATGATTTTATTCGAACCTTTGAACAAATGGAATATTCTCAAAATAATGAAATAAGTAATGAATTAACGAATGAGAATGATTAATTCATTTATTGGATAGTTTAAATGCTATAATTACATTTTATATTTAACACAGTAATTGTGTGCTTTTCCTGTTTACAATTGTCATTTATAATTTACGTTCAATAATTTTTACACCTATAATCTAGAAGCAATTAATTAAAGATAGAAATAAATTAATTATAAAAATAACTATAATATATTTAAAACTTGAAACGGGAATAGATTTAGTTGATTCTTCAAGTTCCGTTTCAAAATTTTCTACATTTTTAGGTTTTTGGAAGCTTAAAGTTTTATAATTAAGTGGAGTTGTAGTTGTTATAGTTATTATATTTGAAATTTTTCAACACGGCATTATAAATTTGGACCGTTTTCCACATAATTATTTTGTATTTTCGTGAGTAATTAATTTCAGGGAAATTTGGATCTCTATCATATCGGGCATCATGATATGACGAATTATTTAATACGGAGAAATATACCAATAATATTCTCTAAATTTTGCCTAATTGCTCCAAAATCTTAAAATCACAGGGTCAAAATCTTGATGTATGAATAAACCCTTTGCCTAGACTCCGAACCTGTATAGGCTAAGGCAAGGTATTTACCTGGCATTCGGATAGCGCTAAATTAATCCCCGTAACAGGTGCTAGTTAGCATTAGTTCTGTATTATAATTCTATTTTCTTTACTTAATCAATTCTTAGTTCATCACACTAATAATCCATCATCTTCTGTCAAATTTCTTGGACTTATCGATAAAAAAAAAGCAAATATTAAATATCAATCATCCTCTTTTTAAAAATAAAAAAAATCTTGTCATCATAATAATCGGTTTACTATAATATTATGAGACAAAATGTAATATCAATCGAAATTTTATCCAATCAATGCCAACTATGCACAAAACACATTGATTGATGCAAATTTTTTATTTACAAACAAGAATCTTCCTCTGAAGGTACTGGAAAAAATTGTAAATCCTGTATTAAGTATCTAATTCAAGCATTACTGGCTCTCACAAAATAATTACAGCAACGTTATGTAAGTCGCTTATTAATTTAACGAACGACAGGTCTCAATAATCACACTTTTTATAATCACATCGTTGTATAATCGCACTTTTTATAATCACATCTTTGTATAATAACACCTTTTGTGAGACCGTAGAGCATAGTTTATTACACGATAATGCGTCCATTTTGTCTAGTTATGGTTGCTTAGTTAAGCGAGAAATCGAGAAATAAGTATCAATTTCATCTAATCGTTCGGATAATTTATACTAACTTAGAAATATTCTTATACTCGAACTTGGATATGGCCTCAGAATATACTCAATCTTTATTTGTTGATCTTGAACCAAATAATAGAGATTTCATCGTGGCGGATGCTCAAAATGATTTACCATTTGGTGATATGGGATGGGATTTTGTTTTACTGATTATGAATCCGATTGTATTGTGTAATTATACATATAAATATATATTATTTTACTTTAATTTTTATTAATTTTTTACAATGTTTTTTCGCATTTTTTTATTACATTTTTATTTTTATCTATTTAAGATAGGTAATTACTGAATTATATTTATATTTACTGAAATTTATTAAATTTTTACATAAATCCTCTTTATGTATCTAGAATGTAGACGTATTTTAAAATCAAGAAATTCAACATTTTATGAATAACAGAGGTCCTTATACAGAAAAATTTGAATCTCTAACAACAAATTGGACGAACTCAAAAGAAATCAGAGCTTAATTGTATTCATAGAATGAATTGGTAATTAATTAATTATTATTTCTAATTATTATTTATGATTATTTAGAAAAAATTCCAAACATGATGAATATTAATGAAATTGTCAAACAAATACCGATGGATAATTGGGGGGACTTGGTGAAGAATTTGAAGAACCTTTCTATGTTCTTTTCTTTTATGTCGCTGAACCTATTGCTAAAATGCATAATTGTTTAGTGGAAGAAATATGCGACTGGAAGTGTGTAACAAATGAGAATAATTAATTCATTTCATTTATTGGATAGTTTAAATGCTATAATTACATTTTATATTTAACACTATAAAAATATTTTCCGTACTATACTTTTTTATTAGTAATTGTGTCATGCAATGTGTTTTTTCCTGTTTGTAATCGTTCATATGCCATTTATAAAAAATTTTTAATTACGTTCATAATTTTTACATCTATAATCCAGAAGCAACTAAATAAAAGATAGAGATAAATTAATTATAAAAATAAATATAATATATTTAACACTTAAAACAGGAATGGATTTTGTTTTTCAAATTCCTTTTAAAATTTTCTTCTTTTAGGTTTTGGAGACTTAAATAATTAAAAAGTTAACGGGTATAAATTGTTTCTATAAGATCCTACATATAATTTTTATTGATTTTATTAATGCTATCTTTCAAAAAATTGAATCGGCGTTTTTTTTTTCTATTAGAAATAAAGTCCAAAAAAATAATGAAATAAGTAAGTGAATTTCTTCCTCAATTACTATAACTTGTAACAATTAGCCTAATGAAAGCAAGAAAGCATATAGATTAGGAAAGTGAAATAAAACTGGGTCAAATTTTCTTTCCGAGGAAATTAAAACCACAATATTATTGTGTGTTGTTTCGGAGGGATTTAAAAGTATTATTGCCATTCTTTCATTTTCATCATAAATGTAAAGATTTTTTTGTTGAACCATGAGTACGAGATATTTATTTGTTGTTGTATTTTGAAAAATATAAGTGTGATGATGAATTATAACGGAAATTTTATCTTTTATATTGACATCACAATGAATTAGTAAAAAATTAATTAAATTTTGCTTTTGTAGGTAGAAATATCTATTTAATTCTAATCCTTGTTTCGGTGAAGTCGCGTTGAAGTCGCGAGATTCCTTCATACCAAGCCGAAAACACTTGCTCGTTGTACTCTTTTGGGAAGATTTTTGTGGAAAAATTTAATATATACTGGATAGTAATCTAGGAGGTAGAATACCCCCCAAAGAAAAGATGTCGTTAAGAATATATTTTTTTTTACAACGATTGATCGATTATCATTTCATTTAAAATAAATGTTTTATTTTTTCTTAAAGTGGAAATATTAAATCATTTTCAAAAAAGGCTAACCAAATATCAAAAGAAATAAATAACAAGTTTCCAAAATTTACTTATAATTACTTATGATAGACCAATTTCTTTATCGATTCTTTGTTCACCACACTAATAATACATCATCTTCTATTAAAATATCTTAGACTATCGATAAAAACCAAATAATATCATCCTCTTTTTGAAAATAAAAAATAGAAAATTTAATAAAGTATAGTATGTATTTTTTTAGAAAAAAATCCATATGGCGGTTTCTATTGATTGAAAATTTTGCCATTTATTAGAATTCTTGTGAAACTTTACAAAAAAAATTAACTAATTCTGAATTATTTATATACAAACAAGAATTTTAACCACGAGGTTGAAACAAGTATAAAAGAGTTTGAAATCAGATAGACATATGATACTCTTTTTTGATGCCCTACTTGGGACGATATTTCAGTCAGCATTTATGACCGAAATTTCGAAGATCAAATTTTCTTTACTAGTTTTAAGTTGATTTACATCGATACAATGCAAGTCGCTTATTAATTGTATTAATTTAATTAATTTAATTTAACGAGTTTTATAGTTTATTTACACAATGCGTTAGTTATAGTTTTTAGTTAGGCTTATGTTTTTGAGAAAATTTTTTAATAAGTATCGAGGCATTCTGTCAATTTCACCTAGTCTGATTTTTTTATAAAATATTTATACGAATTTAGAAACATTTCTTATGCTCTATTAACATTGAACAAAAATTATTTAAAAATATAAACCGATTTAACCCTGATATAACCAAATATAATATAGTAATAAAAAAATATTATATACATGGGAAATAGTATATCGTTGATTAAACGAACAAGAAAATCTAAAAATGCGAAAAAATTCAAAACTTTTGATTCAGAATCAAGTGAAACTAATGATTCACGTACATGTAGTTATATAAGTGATACTCCTACTAATGAACCAAGAGGTTCTTACAAATTCACAGATACATTTGATGAATCAGAAAGAATGAAAAGAAAACATTTTGTTTTAAAATACATATTTGAAGGAAATTTTTCCGCTCCCATTCAATATTTATTAACTAATGGATGTCGAGTTCTAGATGTTGGGTAGGTTATCCCTCTTTTGTCTTGTATATCTCTCTTACATATTTTCTCTCTTGTATATCTCTCTTATATAAAATATATCTTTATAGTTGTGGTCCAGGAACTTGGATATTGGATATGGCTTCAGAATATATTCGATCTTCATTTGTTGGTCTTGACATTTTTCATATGTTTCCATCGGAAATAAAACCAAATAATACGGATTTCATCCTGGCGGATGCTCGAGATAATTTACCATTTGAATCAAATTATTTCGATTATATTCATTTAGGCGATATGGGAATTTGTTTTACTGAATATGAATTTGATTGTGTTTTGGTAATTATTACTCTTTTATATATGTATATTTTATTTTATCTGAATTTTTATTAATTTTTTATTATATTTTTATTACATTTTTATTTTATTTTTATCTATTTAAGAAAGGTACTTAATAAATTTAATAAATTTCAGTAAATCTAAATATAATTCAGTAAGTTCATATACATAAATCTTCTTTATGTATTTAGAATGTAGACGTATTTTAAAACCAGGAGGATGGATTGAATTTCAAGAAATTCAACATTTTATGAATAACTCAGGTCCTTGTTCAAAAAAGTTTTATTCTCTAGCAAATAAGTGGACGAACTCAAAAGGAATCAGAGCTTTACCGTATTCATCGAATGAATTGGTAATTATTTATATTTATTTATTTATTATTTCTAATTATTTACAGTGTGTTAAGAAAAAAATGGCAATTGAAAATTACGCAGTAATGATCAAACGGTTGCACAAAGTCACACGAGATTTACACTGGTAGTAGCGATGCATTATATCTTTATTAAAAAAAATTTAATATGAAATAGTTTCGCCGTTTTTTTCTAGCACCCCCTCACATCGTCTCCTCATTGAATTTACCAAAGATTTTAACATTGATTCAGGAATTTTATTCCATTCCTCGATCATATACTGTTCCAATTCGCCAAGATTTTTTGGCATACGTTTTTCCACGTTTCGTTTGACAATAGCCCATAGATTTTCGATCGGATTTAAGTCTGGGCTACATGATGGCCAATCCATAACCATAGGAACATTTTCTCGAAGAAAACCCATAGCGAGACGACTCGTATGCTTCGGGTCGTTATCTTGTTGCCACTGAAATTCATCACCAAGCATTGCCTTTACTTCCGGAATGTGTTCACGAAGAATACCAACATAAAATTCTGCATTCATTATCTCTGTAAAACAATACAAGCTTGATTTACCCGTTGCGCAGAATCCGCCCCATGCTTTAATTTTCGTACGGTTTTAGGTATGCGACGAACCGGTCGTGAGCCTTTATGCCAATATTTAATCGTATTCCGAAAAAGCTGAAAAGCCGTCTCATCCGAAAAAAAGGTCTTTTCCCAATCATTATTGAGGTATTTTCGTGCCCATTCCATGCGTGCTTGCTTATGCTTGTCCGTTAGCATAGGTGTCTTTAAGGGGAGGTTATTTTCGTAACCAGCACCAGCCAGGTACTTCGAAATAGTGACATGAGAGATGTTGATCCCCATTCCTGCCAATTTCGTTGCTATAGCTCTTGTTGAAATGGAAGGGTTATGACGAATATACTGACCAATAGCTCGGTCAACATTTTCATTCGTTTTTTTTGATCGACCGTTGCCTCCTGCATGGTCTACTGTCCCAGTTTTTTCAATTTTTTTAATATTGTTGTACACTGTCCTGAGTGGGATGTTTGTTCTGGTGTGTATTTCTTTGGCGGAACGTACTCCCTCGTTCCACAGATACAAAATAACTTCGCGTTGGCTTTTTTTTGTAGGCGACGACATTTTCAAGCTTTACTTCGGGCGAACAATCAAGTGAAAGAGGGTGGGAATATTGCACAAAATATAAACACACATTGTATTACCCTGTGATTAAATAGCACGAAGATCCAATCAAAACCGAACATGTTACACTGGTATAAATCACATGAAAATCTTTGCCATTTTTTTCTTAACACACTGTATATTTATTTATTTATTATTTCTAATTATTTATATTTATTTATTTATTATTTCTAATTATTTCTAATTATTTATATTTATTTATTATTTCTAATTATTTCTAATTATTTCTAATTATTTCTAATTATTTCTAATTATTTCTAATTATTTCTAATTATTTCTAATTATTTCTAATTATTTATATTTATTTATAATCATTTAGAAAAAAGTTCCAAACATGACGAATATTAATGAAATTGTTAAATCAATACCGATAGGTAGTTGGGGAGGAAAACTTGGTGAAGAATTTGAAGGATCTTTCTCAGTTATGCTCTTTTATTACGCTGAACCTATTGCTAAAATGATCAATTGTCCAGTGGAAGAAATGAATGAATTAATTAATAATATGAAACTGGAACTGTCTGAATATAAAACTTCTCAGGATTTTATTCGAACTTTTGGACAAAAGGAATATTCTAAAAATAATGAAATAAGTAACGAAATAACGAATGAGAATAATTAATTCAATTCATTTTATTCATTTATTGGATAGTTAAATAGCTATGTTTATTTTAAATACAGTACGAAATTTTGTTGTTTTTTGAGAAAATTTTTTTTGCATTTGTGTTCATTTTATATTAGAAAAATTATAAAAACGCGTACTGTACATAATAGATTATATTACAGTAAATCAATCACAATAGTGTAAAGATTGTTCATTAAAGTAATTCAAAAATGATGCAACAATTTACGAATATATTTAAAATGTCTGGTTTCTGTATAACGATTTAAACTACAATAAAGAATAAGAAAAAAAGTAATCTCATGAAAGCATTAGAAAATAGGAAAAACATATAAATGGATATTTCAGATAACTTGAAGAAATACATTAATTGCTAATCCGCCAGCACTAAATTTCTAATGGAAAAAATTTTAGTACTTAAAAATTTGAAAATAAATAATTTTAATTTTGAAAAATGGAATTTGTTTTCCGTTCAGTGGTTCTATTTTCTCATTTTTGCATCACCCATGTCATTTTTTCAATTTATTTCCGAAATAAAGTGTTTTTTTAACTGCATGCACGTTCACTATAACCTTCTTGATGCGGGGCTAGTGGAAATAACATAATTATTTCATTCCCACTTGGTTTAGGTTATGTTGCAAATAAAAGGTGAAATACAAAATATTCGTCACTCGAATGCATTTTACATTTTTCAAATTACTCGAATGACGTATAATTTTTGTTTGCCAGCCATTGAGGCCATGGTCCAAATGAGAACAAAGTGCTCTAGTATTTTATGTCATTTAAGTGACTAAAATGCAAGTTGTTCATGTGTCATATAATTCTTGTTTCCTATATCACTGAGACATATACGTAAGTCATAATACTTAAAATGGTGTTAAAATATATAATTTTTTTATAATTAAAAGTACAGACTTGGGCTTTCTGGAATGATAAATTTTAAACATACTTTAATGTAAATTAAACGTATTTTAAACACTATTATAACTTTAAAAAATGTACTTTAAATATAATACCAATTGTTATACAGAAAATAACTTAATGTAAATGGAATGAACTTAAAATATTATTATAACTTGAAAATTTACTTCATTATCTATAGTAAAATATCGACCTCTTAATTTTAATTTATAATCTGATCTGATCTGACTGTTCATTTGTAATAATAAGATGTTCTCTTTGTTCTGAAATTTATGCAAAAGGAAATATTCAATTCCTCCATAAAATTTATTATAAAATTTATTTTTTATTACAGATATTTCAAACTAAAGATTAATATGAACTCATTAAAAATTATTTTATTATATAAAAAAAAAAATAATATCAAAAATTTGGCAAATGAAATATTCGAGCACAACAACTATTTCTTGTAGCAATAGAATTTCTTGTAATCCATAAAATGACTTTGTAATGCTCAATCTCCCATATTTTATTCATACAAGATTGAATTTAGATACAATTTTACTGCTTTTACAAAAAAATATCTAAAAAATGTACTAAAGTCAGTAATTATAATAGAAAATTAATAGAATTTAATATATGTAGTTATACCTTTCAGGTAAATATTTAATTAATAAAGGAATTGAAAAATGTATTATATTATCCAATTTCACCAAATAGCTGTAATGCTTGCAATATTTCTGGAGCTTTTTCTATATCAAGAAGTATATTTTTTTAATGTCATTGTTTCTCCAATTTCCTTATTTCATTGTGTTTTAAAAAACTATTTGGTCATTAGTTGCAACAAATACTGGGAATTATATTTTTTTTATATTATAATTACATTAAAATTATCATAAACATGAAACAACCGTGCATTGTATTTTTCAACATATATTTTCCTAGTTTGGAAATTTTACAAATTTTATGTGTACAGTGAACTCTCTATAAATGCACCCCTTGGGCAGCGTTAATGGGCTGTGCATTTATGGAGGGAGTGCATTTATGGAAAGAAATTTTATAATTTCATTATGTGTGTTGGGCGTGCATTTAAAGAGTTGTGGATGGTGCACTTATTTGACTGTAATAAACACGAGCAACAAATCGGTATGATATTTAGCAATGTTTCGATCGATCAAAAGTCAAGTCATTATTCAATTGTGCTACAAAAAAATCTTTTGGGCAAATGCATCGGCAATCTTTTTACAAATTAACTTCTGTATTTAATGCTAGAACCGGAAAAGTCTTGTCTAGATTCAATTATATATACAAATTATATTAATAAGCGACTTGGATGTTTGTTGTGTTGTATTCCTTATTAGTACACTCATTATTTGAGTGGGTGTTGTTTCTTAGTAATCTAGAAAATTTTTTTTAAGTATTTATACGAACTAACATTATTATCACTCTAACAGCTTGAAATATAAACCGATATAACCGTATAATAAAATATACTGTAGAAACAACCGAAATATTATAAACATGGGAAATAGTATATCGTTAATTAAAAACTTAAAGCGAACAAGAAAATATAAAAACGCGAAAAAATTCAAAACCTTTGATTCAGAATCAAATAATAATGATTCCTATACATGTAGAAGTTTTATTAGTGATTCTTCTACTAAAGCAGAATCAAAACATAGTTATATATTAACAGATAGTTTTGATGAATCTGAACGAATAAAAAGAAAACATTTTGTTATAAAATATATATTTGAAGGAAATTTTTCCGCTCCCGTTCAAGATTTATTAACTAATGGATGTCGAGTTCTAGATATTGGGTAAGTTATCTCTCTCTTGTCTTGTATCTCCCTCTTGTATATCTCTCTTATATACATATCGTTTATAGTTGTGGTCCAGGAACTTGGATATTGGATACAGCCTCAGAATTTACTCAATCTTCATTTATTGGTCTTGATATTTTTCATATGTTTCCATCAGAGATCAAACCAAATAATGCAGATTTCATCGTGGCGGATGCTCAAAATAATTTACCATTTGAATCAAATTATTTTGATTATATTCATTTAGGTGATATGGGATTTTGTTTTTCTGATTATGATTTTGATCACGTGGTGGTAATTATTTATTTTATTTTTCTTGAATTTTTACATGAATTTTATTATTTATTATTATTTATTTTTGTATTTTTTTTATTTATTTTTTGTTTTCATCTATTTAAGATACCAGGTGATTATTGAATTATATTTATATTTACGAAAATTATTAAATTGAAATTTATTAAAAGTTCATGCTAATTTTATATAAATCTTTATATAAATCTTCTTTATGTGTTTAGAATGTGTACGTATTTTAAAACCGGGAGGATGGATTGAATTTCAAGAAAGTCATCGAAAAATGAATAACGAAGGTCCTTGTTCAGTAAAGTTTACAACTATGGCAAAAAAACTTTTGGAAACAATGGATATTAAATCTACACATTATTCACAGAATGATTTGGTAATTACTTATTATTTTATGTTTATTTATTTATTATTCGGATTATTTCTAATTAATTATTTCTAGAAAAAAAATTCATACATAACGAATATTAATGAAGATGTCAAACTAATACCGTTGGGTAGTTGGGGAGGAAAACTTGGTGAAGAATTTGAAGAAGCTTTTATAATTGCTTTATTGTCATTTGCCAAACCAGTTGCTAATATGTACAATTGTCCAGCGGAAGAAATTAATGAATTAATTAATAATATGCGATCGGAAATGTCAGAATATAAATCTTCTTATGATTTTATTCGAACTTTTGGACAAAAGAAATATTCTGAAAATAACGAAATAATAATGAAATGAACAATGAGAATGATTAATTCATCATTTCATTTTATTCATTTATTAAATAGTTTAAAATACGGTTCAGTATTATTTTGTTGCTTTGAATATTTCTATTTGTATTTATGTATATGCTCATTTTATATATATATATTTTTGTGTATAGGTTATATTTACTATTCTTTTCACAATTTTCACAATTTAATTTTGAATAATGCAGCGAATATATTCTCGTATATTACTTTATAACCTGGACAATAGCACAAAAAAAAACAATGTAATGTTTATTAAAAAACACGTTCTGTGCATAAGTATTTGTGTATTTTTAATCTTACATTTTTGTTTTATAACCCCACATCAAATATTCCCAATTTTGAGCAGGCTTACGTGAGATTTTTGGCCTGCACGTGATTTTATATATGTAATATTATAAAAGTAGATATAGAATAATTAATTAATTTTGGAATTTTTAGTCGTAATCCATTACAAATTTGTCAGATAGACCTTTACCATTTGGAATGTAAGATTAATTTCATCAGTAGCCTTTGTATATTCTTCCCATATGATACTTCTGGGAAAAAATAATTTTCTTATTAGTAAATATTGTCCAACTATTTTAAAGGATAGATTATCCGAAAGGAATATAACTAAACTTATTAAGTCAAGTGGATTGCCATTTAAATAATATACATATAATTATTTTCACAAATTAATTTCTGACCAAAATTTTACTCTTTTTAATTTTAATTTATGGTATATTTTTTTATTCTTGTTTTTTTTTTTAAAAAAAAGAACCTTTAAATGAAATAAATGATAAACAGCTGCACTGTGAATGTGCGTAATAGATTTCAAATTTAGTTCTTTTTCATTTTATTTGATTGATATAATAAGGCAGTCATAAATTTCAGTGCAATTGCATAAATTCCCAGACTATTACTTTCTCATGGACCAGCCACATTCAGTGTCTTAATTTTATTTTCATTCATCCATCGAATAACTTGAATAACTTGACTATCATTATTAATATTATCATTATTATCTAAGGTAATAATTTTCACGGGTTTATGAAGTTCCTTAGATTTTTCAATAGTAAAAGTCGTTCCATGACAAGGTATTGATCCAGTGGTAATTAAAATAACCAAAGTGGCATCGGAATCACGAATATTCCATTCTGTTCTTTCAGAATGTAAAGAAGTAGATGTTTCAATGAGCGGATATTTTAATGAAATTTGACCATCTTCGGCTAATCGTCCTTTGGGACACCAACCAGTAACGTGAACATTAATAAATGATTCATTATCATCATCATTATCGTTATAACTTAGGGCAGCATCTAAAGCTGCTCTATCTACACCTGTTTGACCACCAGATCGAATTGTCAACATTACGAATAAAATTTAGAACAAATGAAAAAAAGATGCAGATTTATTTATGCTACCTTATATATATATTTATGCTACCTTGTTACTATATATATATGTATCACCAACACTAAAAACTAATAATAATAATATTAAATTAATTATTAATTATTTTCTAATAGAAATAAATACATGAGAAATAAAATAAATAAAAAATAAAATAAAAATAAATGAAAAATAGACTATAAATAGATAGATAGATATATAAATATTTTTTCTTAAGCAACTAAAAACATGTCTCCTTCTGAAGATCCTAATAATATGAGTTGATTTATAGGTAAAATTCCTAAGCATGTGATTGCAGATTTTATTTTGAATTTTGAAGAATAAGTTTGAAACTATTTATAAAATATAAAATGTAATATTATTAAATATGAGAGATATAAAAGGGAAAATAAAAAAAAAATAAAAATAATTAGAAAATAAGATAAAAATACATACATTTTCATTTAACGGAGAGAAAGTTATCGTATTATTATTATTAACAGTAATAGTTTCGTCTTTATACATATTCATAGCAATTATATCCGATGTAACTGGTAAAAGAGAATTTTATTTATTCACGTCGAAGAAACAAATAAATAATATAAATTAAATAATAATTATTAATTAAATTACCTCGAATGTTATTAACCAATAATGGTACTTTATTATCGTTATCACGGGAATCAGTCTTCCAAATACAAATTGAATGATCTGTCTGAGCGCATGACACGAGATAATTATTTCCATAGAATTTTAACTACAAAATATAAATGGAGATATCGAAATATATAAATAGGTTTAAGTTAGAAATGCCAATAGAGAATAATAAAATGATTTATAAAGTAATTTAATTATACAACAATTATGCATACATGAATGATATCAGTATCACCAGCTTTCCAATTTTCAACCAAAGTTCCAGTTCTTGATTCAAACAATGAAATTGATCCACTAGAAAATCCAACTGCAATTAATGTTTCAGCAGGATTTACTGCTAAAGTTCGTATTACGCCTAGTAAAATTTAATTAATTTAAATAAGTTATAATGTTGCATAAGAATAAATTACTGTAATCGACATAAATTGAGGAGAATATAAATTTGAGAATGTACCGGCAGGAGCAGGACAAGATTTCCATGAATGTGTTTTATATGAAATAGTGTCAAGAAATGTGATGGAAGTATCCGATAAACCTCCGAGAAGACACCGTGATCTGAAGATTGGTTTCATTGATAAACATGGTGTTCTTGAATTTCCAAAATAATATAATTTCTTAAATGTCTCTGGATCCCAAATCTATCATACATATAAAAAAAAACATGAAAATATATAAATAAATATATAAATAAATATATAAATAAATATATAAATAAATAAATGAATATAAATATATAAAAATATATATAAATGCATAAAACAAAAATATATGAATAAACCATATAAAAAATACATATATATAAATATTAAAAAACAAGAGATACAAACATGGATTGTTCCATCATTACTAGCAATAGCATCACCACTAATAAAATGAACATCAGTTACAGTAGATTTTCTATGTTCTCCATATGTTCCAAGGCATTCAGAAAATGGTTCACTATTTAAATTTTCTATTCCATAATGTATATTTAATGACCATAATTTAACCGTACGATCTCTTGATCCTGAAGCTATTAATCGTTTATGTTCACTTATGTCCAAGGAACGAACAGCTGATGAATGTCCTATAATTTATAGATATGATTATTGTCATTACCATTATTATTGCTGTTGCCATTGTTGTTATTGTTATATTATTATTATTTATTTACCAGAAAATGTCCTTAATTTCAAATCATTAAAAGTAAATTGTAAAGAATTTGCCATTTCCTCTAGAAAATATTTAAATATATTTCCAAAATTATTCAAATTCAAATATAATAAATAATATATAAATATATTACAAAATTAAAATTTAAAATTACCTGAATTTGTGGATAAAAATCTATTCCAATTTCTAGAAATTTTCGTATATGTATGAAATGTCAAAAAAAAAAGGTATTAAAGTTAATAAATACTTAAAATAATAAAAATAATAAAATAAATCAATGAAATGAAATAATAATTCTTTTCTTACTTTAAATCTTCATATGAAGGACTTTTGGTTCGCCAAGATAAATGAATTCCTTTCAATTTTGATCTATTAATATAAATAAAGTTTTAATTTTTAATTTCTAATCTTTAATCTGATTGATAGAAAATATCTTAAAAAAATATCTTGATAAAAATAAAAAAGAGTAATAATAATAACGAAAAAACCAACTTTTTAGGTATAGAATTTGAAGGTGAAGGAACATTTTTTATAGAACCCGTATTTGAATTTCTGACNTGTCCTTAATTTCAAATCATTAAAAGTAAATTGTAAAGAATTTGCCATTTCCTCTAGAAAATATTTAAATATATTTCCAAAATTATTCAAATTCAAATATAATAAATAATATATAAATATATTACAAAATTAAAATTTAAAATTACCTGAATTTGTGGATAAAAATCTATTCCAATTTCTAGAAATTTTCGTATATGTATGAAATGTCAAAAAAAAAAGGTATTAAAGTTAATAAATACTTAAAATAATAAAAATAATAAAATAAATCAATGAAATGAAATAATAATTCTTTTCTTACTTTAAATCTTCATATGAAGGACTTTTGGTTCGCCAAGATAAATGAATTCCTTTCAATTTTGATCTATTAATATAAATAAAGTTTTAATTTTTAATTTCTAATCTTTAATCTGATTGATAGAAAATATCTTAAAAAAATATCTTGATAAAAATAAAAAAGAGTAATAATAATAACGAAAAAACCAACTTTTTAGGTATAGAATTTGAAGGTGAAGGAACATTTTTTATAGAACCCGTATTTGAATTTCTGACTGGAACACCAATAGTTTGGTGATTAATATCTAATAATTTTTTACTAGCACCTCCTTCACTTGAAGATAATGTAAATGATCTATTCACATTAAAATTTGTTGAAGTGGTAGATGTTATAGTTGATGTGGTGGTAGAAGTGATTGTTGTGGTATTTAATGTATTTAATGTTAAATGATGTTTTCCTGGTGATCCATTATTACTACTACTAATACTATTATTGTTATTGTTATTGTTACTATCTCCATTATAAGAAGATGATACTGATTTTATACTTATGTGATCACTAGATAAGTGATTATCTTGAGAATATAATGATATTGATGAAACTGGTGAAACTGGTGATAATCTTGTTATTTCACTTGGCACGTGCGTCCCATTCATTGCTTGTTCTATAGCTTCACTAATTATAAATTATCGAAATTATTCAAAATTATTCAAAAATTATTAATATTAAATAAAAATAAATAAAAATAAAAAATAAAAATAAAAAATAAAAATAAAAAATACAAACCTACTAGAAATGGCTTGTCTCACACTTTCTTGATCAAACAAAATACAAAATTGTGAGTGTGCATACATAATCTAAAAATTAATGTATATATACGTATTAGTATTGAATAATTTCTAGATTACATAAATTTAATTTTTTTTTAATTATTATTATATTTTTACCTGTTGATTTCTATCTTGCTCTAATTTGAGTCGTTCACTTTCTTCTAAACCTAAATTTTCCAGAGATTTTCCAAAAGACTCAAAATATTTTTGTAATATAGGAGCTATCTAAATTATTATTTTAATAAGTAAATTTAAAAATTACATATTCTAATTTAATAATATAATAAAATAATATAATATAATAATATAATATAATAATATAATATAATAATATAATATAATAATATAATATAATAATATAATATAATAATATAATATAATAATATAAAATAATATAATAAAATAAAAGAGATTAAAAACGAAAAAGCTTACATGTTTCTCCCAATCAGATTTATTAGCATTATTACAAACGTGTAATAAGAATTCCATAGATTTAACACTAACATTAAACCTATTTTTTATTATTTGTATTGTTGAACTTGAAAGTCCTTTCTTATTATTATTTGAATTATTTGAATTATTATTTGAATTATTTGAATTATTATTTGAATTATTATTTGAATTATTATCTGAATTATTTGTACTATTATTATTATTATTATTATTATTATTAAATTGAACAAGAAGTTTTATTAAAGTATCTGAAAATATTGAATTTATTTCTGATAATACTTTACTATTTGGCATTAATGTTGTGAGCTGTTATTATATTATTATTTTTGTTTAAAAGAAAAAAAAAGGTGAGCTGAATAGAAATAATAAAAAAAATTATATTTAAAAATAGGATCATTCACAAACTTACCTTTTCTAATAAAAATAAATGATTGCACAATATAGAATAATTTCTTTTACTCATTTCAAATTTACTATATTGTTGTATTACAGAAATTACTTGACTAAATTGTAAATTGGTAAATGTTTCACCAAATCGATTTCCTAATAACAATAAAGAAAAATAAAAAAATAAATAAAAGAAAATAAATTAAAATAAAATAAAATAAAATAAATAAAATAAAATAAATTAAAATAAAATAAAATAAAATAAAATAAATAAAATAAAATAAAAATAAAAATAAAAATAAATAAAATAAAATAAATTAATTCTATAATATTTAAATAATTCTTTACCAATAGCAAGAATCGATTGCATTAAATACGGTAATGTTGTACTTTCTTTAAGTAACATTTTATAAATTTGCTTCATAATATATTTGGAAGCTAGAATTGGTCCAACAAGTTTACTATATATATATAATATTATTTAATAAAAAATAAATGCATAATAAAAATATAAAAAAATTTCAATTTATGATAAATATTATAAACTTACCATATTTCCACTAACGCAGAATTAGCCAATTGAGCAACAGATGGTAATGCATTCTCCAAAATAGATAAATCATTGTTATTAGCAATAGAAGAGGGAGATATTGTTATTGTTGTATTTGTAATAACTTCAGAAGAAGAATCTATAGCACCACTATTATTACTATTATTATTATTGTTATTATTATTATTATTATTATTATTATTATTATTATTATTATTATTATTATTATTATTATTATTATTATTATTATTATTATTATTATTTTCACAGTTTAAACATAATAAATATGTTGATATTAGTTTACTTCTTTTTCTAGATGAAAAAGAATTAAGAAATGTAATATGAAACGTTCTTTTCCATAATATCGGAGTAACATTTAGGCACCAATTTCGTGATACGAATAGAAAAGAATGTAATGATTTGACATCGAATTCAAAATATGAAAAAATGTGAGCGAGACAATCTGATGGTAGATCGATGGTCATATCAAATAAANTAATTCTATAATATTTAAATAATTCTTTACCAATAGCAAGAATCGATTGCATTAAATACGGTAATGTTGTACTTTCTTTAAGTAACATTTTATAAATTTGCTTCATAATATATTTGGAAGCTAGAATTGGTCCAACAAGTTTACTATATATATATAATATTATTTAATAAAAAATAAATGCATAATAAAAATATAAAAAAATTTCAATTTATGATAAATATTATAAACTTACCATATTTCCACTAACGCAGAATTAGCCAATTGAGCAACAGATGGTAATGCATTCTCCAAAATAGATAAATCATTGTTATTAGCAATAGAAGAGGGAGATATTGTTATTGTTGTATTTGTAATAACTTCAGAAGAAGAATCTATAGCACCACTATTATTACTATTATTATTATTGTTATTATTATTATTATTATTATTATTATTACTGCTATTAATTGAAGAATTTATTGGAATAAAATTATTATCTTCGATTGTTAATGCTTCCAAATAAAGTGGAAAAAGTTGTTGTAAAAAATTCATTACTCCAAATCTATAAACAAATTCCGCAATTATGAAAGGACTAAATAATGCCTTTGGAATAAATGGACGTGAAGACTATAAAAATAATATTATTTATTGGATTGTTATTAATAATTGTTAATATAATTGTTAAATATTATTATTATCATCATCATCATCATCATCATCATCATAAATTGTTATTAAGAAATGTTTACCTCAAATAAGGAAACGATAGGTTTCAGTAAATGATTCTTTGTTTCATCTTGTCCTAATCTTTGACCAAGTTCCGGAAAAATATTCAATGCTTCAATTTTTATGGAATCTTGAGTAAAAAGAAGTACCAAACTTGGTAATATCATGAAAAATGCCTATATATATATATATATATATATATATATATAAGTATTGTTATATAATAATATTTTACAAAAAATCAAATTAAATTAAATTAAATTAAATTCATACTTCGTCGATAAGTATACAAAGTTTATTCATCCAATGTTCTGCAAGTTTTAATCTACCTGTCCAATCACTAATGAAGATTAATGAAGATTAATGAAGATGATATATAATTTATAATTAATTAAATGATAACATTAATAATCTCAATAATCATTTACTTACACTCTATGAAAATCAGTTAAAAATTCATAAACTTCTGGAACACACTCGGGTAAAGGTAATGTGGTATTGACGTCATGTAAACTCATTACCGGTACAGATGAATAAATAATTGCATCAATAGAAGGACGTTTAGACCAATCGGGATTACATAATGCAGATATTACCCCTTGAATTCCTTGAATTGAGAGTGGTGACTATAAAAAAATAAATTAATTGAATTAAATTTATTAAATTTTTAAACTTTTTTTTTTTTTTAACTTCTTTTAACTTCTTTTTTTTAAAAAAAATATGTATAAATAAATTTAATTAATAATTAATAAAATAGTTTAATTAATAATTATTAATAAAATAGTTAATTAATAGTTAATAATGAATAGGTAATTAATAATTACTTTACACTTGTCATCTGCTTGATTAGTTTCTTCTTCTGATGATGATGATTCTTGATGTGTGGAAAGTAATGATAATTCGGCATCATTATTTGAAACTGAATAAATAACTTTCATAATTTCACCTAAACAATAAGTATCCCAAGCTCTTCCATAAGCAAAAGTATTCTCCATAGATAAAGATAAAGAAGAAGATGAGAAAGATGATGAAGAAGATGAGGAAGGTCCAACTTTAGTGATGGAATTTTCTTTTTTATGAAGATAATGATCACCTCCTGATTGTTCGATATTTAAAATCTTATTATATTGAGGAGGAAGATATTTTGCTGAAAATGTATAAGCTTGTTCAAAATTATTTAAATTTTCTATAAAATAATCATCTTTAATATCATTTGGTAAATGTACAGGTAAAGAATTAACTAATGTTGATAAAGCTTCAATACGAGAAAGAGGATCTTTAGGATCAACTATAGTTGGTGTTTGTGATGTATTAGTTATAGAAGAAGAAGAAGAAGAAGGGGAAGAAGTAGAATAAAAAAGTTTTTCTTTATCATCCAAAAAATTATCATACAATAATAATTGACGAGTATTAGTGTTGTTGTTGTTGTTGTTGGAGTTAGTTGAGGTGATTGGAGTTAATCTAGGTGACTTTGAACGAGAAACTACTGTTTGATATTTTCCTATAGTTTTTTCTGATCCAATAAATAAATCATTAACAACTTCTGCTAATAATTGAGATGCTATTTTATCAGCATCTAATAATTTTGAAGGTATTCGTCTTTTTCCGGCAATAAATTCATATTTTTCGAGTATTGATGTTTTACCATTCATCATTTCTTGTGCACTAGATATTAAATATAAATTAAATATAAATTAAATAAAGATTAAATAAAAATTAAATATAAATTTAAATATAAATTAAACATAAATTAAATAAAAATTAAATAAAATTAAATATAAATTTAAATATAAATTAAATACAAATTAAATATAAATTAAATATAAATTTAAATATAAATTAAATATAAATTAAATATAAATTAAATATAAATTAAATATAAATTAAATATAAATTTAAATATAAATTAAATATAAATTAAATATAAATTAAATATAAATTAAATATAAATTAAATAAATTAAGTTAAGCAAATATATTTACTTTTCACGTCGTGGTCGTTGTTTTATTATTTTTTTAGGATGTTGATCAGAGAATAATTGTGTAATTCCATGTTTCATGAAAGAATTTTGTCCATCCAAAAGAGGCAAAGCAACATTTTTTGCTTCAACAGCATCAACACCTAAGAATACCAATTAAATTAAATTAAATTAAATTAAATTAATAATATATAATTAAATAATATTAAATTAAATTAATAATATTAAATATAATTAAATAATATTAAATTAAATTAATAATATTAAATATAATTAAATAATATTAAATTAAATTAATAATATTAAATATAATTAAATAATATTAAATTAAATTAATAATATTAAATATAATTAAATAATAAAAGAAAATATAAATTACCACTAAGTTTACATCCAAAAGTAAGATCTATCCATAAATGTAAATTACTTGATACATAATCACTTTCCAATGCTTCAGCATGAATTCTTATAAATTCTACGGAAGATGAAGCCCATCTAATTTACACGGGATTTATAGAATAAAATAATTTTTAAATTAAATTAAATTAAATTAAATTAAATAAAATAAAATAAAAATTATAAAAATTATTTTTTTAAATAACCAACAACACATACGATGGTAATTGTAAATCTGGCATATCTGGATGTATTGATGTGAAAATACTTGGATCTAAATATTATTTATTATTATTATATATTATAATTATAATTNATAATATTAAATTAAATTAATAATATTAAATATAATTAAATAATATTAAATTAAATTAATAATATTAAATATAATTAAATAATATTAAATTAAATTAATAATATTAAATATAATTAAATAATATTAAATTAAATTAATAATATTAAATATAATTAAATAATAAAAGAAAATATAAATTACCACTAAGTTTACATCCAAAAGTAAGATCTATCCATAAATGTAAATTACTTGATACATAATCACTTTCCAATGCTTCAGCATGAATTCTTATAAATTCTACGGAAGATGAAGCCCATCTAATTTACACGGGATTTATAGAATAAAATAATTTTTAAATTAAATTAAATTAAATTAAATTAAATAAAATAAAATAAAAATTATAAAAATTATTTTTTTAAATAACCAACAACACATACGATGGTAATTGTAAATCTGGCATATCTGGATGTATTGATGTGAAAATACTTGGATCTAAATATTATTTATTATTATTATATATTATAATTATAATTATTATTATATATTATATATTATAATTATAATTATTATTATATATTATATATTATAATTATAATTATTATTATATATTATATATTATAATTATAATTATTATTATATATTATAATTAGAATTATTAGTATATATTATAATTATAATTATTAGTATATATTATAATTATAATTATTAGTATTATTACTGAATAATTCCACACAAATAATTCAATAAATAAAATAATATAAAAACCTGTATAAAATTCCGGAATACATTCATCAGGTGTCCATTCAAATAATCTTTGTAATGAAGATGGATATTCATTTGGTTCATATTTTGTTCTTACATATTGACAAAGTACCTGAGAAAAATTAATAATAATAATGATAACAATGATAATACACATGAAATCAAATTAATAAAATAATAAAATAAAAATTTACTGTATAAAATTACACGCGGACTTCGAATAATATTTATAATACCGGAATAGGAGTTTTTCGTGCCAAATACACGTAATATGTAATATCAGATAATATGTCGGTGATATGATGAGGAACAGGTCCATCAAATGTAAAATCTAATTGTTCGTCTCCTAAAATATAAGAAAAAATAAATATTATTAAATAAAATTAAATATTATAAATATCAAATATATATATATTAAATATAATTAAAAATATAATATAAAAATATAATTAAAAATATATTCAAAAATATAATTAAAAATATAATTAAAAATATAATTAAAAAAATAATTAAATATTAGAAATCATTAAAGAAAAAATGCGCGTATAAATATATATTTGCCTTGCCTTTATTAAGTCTAAACTTTGTCTTGGAAAAATCACGCCAATTCTCTGACACAGATGAACCAGTGAAATCAGTAATCCAAGGAAATATTGGGTGAAAGTTAGGATCACCAATTCGACGTCCTGAAATCACAAAAAATAATAATAATAATATTCACCACTATTATTAACTAAATTAATAATAATAATAATAATAATAATAATAATAATAATAATAATAATAATAATAATAATAATAATAATGACCTGCGAGATTATTTAATGCTATAATATAATCAAAATTTGTGATGTCACCATGCACCCACTTCATTGTGAGCGAATCATCTTTAACTTCTATAAATGAATAAATTATTTAATTAAAATGTTAATTAAAATTAAAGTAAATAGCTTAATTAAAATAAATAGCTTAAAATATATTGTTCTTATAATAATAATAATAATAATAATGAAATTTTACCTTTTGGAAGATTATTCAATATATAATCATTATTAATTGATTGTGATACTTGATCTACAAATGAAATAAAATATTTATCATTAATTTCATTAATTAATTAATTAATTAATTATATATTAATATATATATTATATAAAGAGAATAAAAATATTTTCAAACCTGATCCACCAACAGTAATAGGAACAGAACATTCAAATCCAGTAAGTGTAACCCATAAATTTTCATCTACAAGTATATTAGATGGTTTGAGTCTATTATTTATAAAATTATTAATTATAAAAATTATTAAAATTATTAATTATAAAAATTATAAAAATTATAAAAATTATTAAAATTATTAAAATTATTAATTTAAAAATTATTAATTATTAAATAATAAAATATTAAATAAAATATTATATTAAATAAAAAATTAAATTAAATAAATATAATAAAATACATAATAATAACACATTAAATAAAATAATATAATTAAAATTACCCTCCGTGAATTACACCTCTCTTATGTAAATTCTGTACAGTTCTTAATAATTGATATAATATAAAAGATTTCTTTACATTTGAATTTAATACTCCTGAACTATATTTTAATAAATCTTGTAAAGTTGTTCCTCGATAAGGTGCCATAAAATAATAAGCTCGATCCGATTCTAATACAGCAAATACATCTATAAGATTAGGACTAGTGGTTATTGGCATATCTGCTGTTGATGTCCAATCAGGTTGTGAACATAATTCTACTGTTAAAGTATCTTCTTCCAAAGAAGAATAAGTGGAATTGGAGGTGGAAGATTTTGGTAAGATTCTAAAATATGCACTTTCGGGATATAATATTTCTATAAATTTTTCCACGAATTTCTTTTAGAAATTAAAATTAAAACAAAAAAGAATAAATAAATATATATATATATATATATATATATATAAGTATATATACATAGAAATATTTAAATAAAATTTATAAAAATATATATATATATATAAAGACAACATTAAAAAAATGATACAAACCTTTTGCCTAACCAATTGAATTTCTAAATCACTTGATCCATTTACATTCGGGAAATCTTCATCAGGAATAAGTGAAGCATAATTCTCATATTGTGCTTCAATTTCTGTTAAACTTAATACAGGTTTTCCCTCAATTTTTTCTTTAAGAAAATATCTTAATGGTAAATCCATTTCTTCTTCCAAATTTTTTGAGGGTTGATCATTGTTGCTGTTGTTGTTGTTGTTGTTATTACTGTCATCACTGTTATCGCTGTTACCATTGTTACTGTTATCGCTGCCATTGTTACTGTCATCATTGCTGCTGCTATTGGCATTAGTTCCATTACTTTCTTTATTTTCATTATTTTCAGCATTTCCAGAATTTCCATTATTTCCAACATTTCCATTATTTCCATTATTTCCATGAGATTTTCGAGCATATAACTGTGGCTTACTATTAATATAAATTTTAATAAAGTTTAATAAATAATAAAGTTTAATAAATAATAAAGTTTAATAAAGCTTAATAAATATGAATAAATTTTAATTTTAACAAAATAAAACAAACCTCATATTATCGGATAATTTACGTTTTAAAAATACACTAACTAATACATTTGTCGTAGGAGCTTGACGATAATCATTATTGGTTTGATCAGAAGAATTATGATTATTATTATTGCTATAGTTATTATTATTATTATTATTATTATTGGGATTTAATGAAGACCGAGAATTGGAATATTTTTTAATACGAGTAATATCCCGAAATTTTGCTTGTCTTAAAGCAGTTAGCCAATGTTTGTGAACCTATAACCATCACCACCAAAAAAAAAAGTTGAATATTTTTAGAATAATATTATTTTTGCGACTTTTTAAAACAACAACAATAACAATAATAATAATAATAAAGAAGATACTCACTACACAACAAGCCGTAGCCCCAGTTTGTTCTTCCACAGAAAAGCAGGGAAAGCCGACATCGATATGTAATTCTTGAGCAATGATTGAAGTAAGTTCTTCTCTGGTTAATTTATCAATTGAAACCATTTTAAAAATAAAATAAAATGATATGGTATAATATAATAATATAATAATATATTGATATAGGTGATTTTTTTATTTTTTTATTTAATTTTTTAAATTTATTTATTTATTTTAATTTTAATATTAGCTTTAATTTAATTTAATTTAATTTATTAGATATTAGATAGATAATTTAAAGATGTTAATTTAACACTAAAAGATAAATTGATGATGATATACAGTTATTTTAGATCTCAGGGGTTCCTTTCTTTACATGCATGTGACCCAAAAAAAGGAAAATATCTATCTTAATTTGTCTCTTTTTCCGTTTTTCCATTTTTCCGTCAAAAAATAATTAATTAAAATAGAATGTGCAAAAATAGAAATTTGATATTTATTTATTTAAATTTATGAATTTTATGAATTTTTCAAATTTCTCTTGATTATTCTTTATCACTTTTTTTCTTTTTTTACTTTAAACTTTTTAATTTTAATTATTAATTAATTATTCTGATTAATTATTACTTTTACATTTTAATAATTACTCTTTATTATTACCTTTAATTTTAATTAATTATTAAGTTTCATAATTACTCTTAATTATTATTCCTTAATATTCTTTATATTCCTTAATATTCTTTATATTCCTTAATATTCTTTATATTCCTTAATATTCTTTACTTGCTTTTAATTTTTAATCTTTAATTAAAATATTACTTTTGATTAATTATTAATTCTTTATTTGATATGACCATCGATCTACCATCAGATTGTCTCGCTCACATTTTTTCATATTTTGAATTCGATGTCAAATCATTACATTCTTTTCTATTCGTATCACGAAATTGGTGCCTAAATGTTACTCCGATATTATGGAAAAGAACGTTTCATATTACATTTCTTAATTCTTTTTCATCTAGAAAAAGAAGTAAACTAATATCAACATATTTATTATGTTTAAACTGTGAAAATAATAATAATAATAATAATAATAATAATAATAATAATAATAATAATAATAATAATAGATAATATAATGATAGATAATAAATAAATGGTGGAAAAAATATAAAAAAAAATTACCTATATATTTCACATTTAGCAGTATATTGATTTTTTTTATGATCAATTAATTTTTCCGGCGCCATCCATCTAACTGTATNTATAGATTTGGAGTAATGAATTTTTTACAACAACTTTTTCCACTTTATTTGGAAGCATTAACAATCGAAGATAATAATTTTATTCCAATAAATTCTTCAATTAATAGCAGTAATAATAATAATAATAATAATAATAATAACAATAATAATAATACACAACAAATCACGCAACAGAGGAAGTCAATAAATCATCCATTATTTGATTATGCATCATTTCTTCGGGGATTGGATTTTTATCAAGTTTATTATGCCATAGAGAATTGGTATTCTTATCAATCATTGGATAAACGAAGATCGATAAAATTTGATAAAAAAAAATATTCTGATAAAAGTGATGATGATGATGAATGTCGAAAACTTTATTTAACTAGAGAACTCATTAATCATTTTATTAGAAGATCAATCACGATTGATTATTTGGCTTTAACTGCAAATGATATAGAATCTATAATTCCTTCAGGATTTTGTTGCTTTCCCTCGGAATGTTGGCATCATAATAATGCATTAAAATATATACAAACATTTATATTTAATGGAAATAATTATAATAATAATAATAATAATAATAATAATAATAATAATAATAATAACAATAATAATAATACACAACAAATCACGCAACAGAGGAAGTCAATAAATCATCCATTATTTGATTATGCATCATTTCTTCGGGGATTGGATTTTTATCAAGTTTATTATGCCATAGAGAATTGGTATTCTTATCAATCATTGGATAAACGAAGATCGATAAAATTTGATAAAAAAAAATATTCTGATAAAAGTGATGATGATGATGAATGTCGAAAACTTTATTTAACTAGAGAACTCATTAATCATTTTATTAGAAGATCAATCACGATTGATTATTTGGCTTTAACTGCAAATGATATAGAATCTATAATTCCTTCAGGATTTTGTTGCTTTCCCTCGGAATGTTGGCATCATAATAATGCATTAAAATATATACAAACATTTATATTTAATGGAAATAATTATAATAATAATAATAATAAATGTTGTGAACTTTATGAAGCACTTGCTCTATGTTGCAAAAGTATTAAATTCTTATCTATTCATGGAGGAATTGGAGATGATTCAAATGGTGGTGGTGGTGAATCATTAGCAAATTTAATTCAAAATCAACGTCACCTTGTTAAATTTTCTCTCTGGGATGTTCAACAAAGTAATCAATTATCTCAAATTATTAAAGCCATAACATTACGTAAAGGAAAGCTCAAATATTTAGAATTTAGATTTTGCAATTTTTCAAATTGTGATTCACTTTTTGAAAATTTAGCTACATCTTGTCCAGAATTAACCACCCTTAAATTAATTAAATGTGGAGATATTCAAAGTAATCTTAATCCTACCACATTTTCAACTCCCGTATCCGTATTTCCCGATTTAAATTGTTTAGATTTACAAGGAACCCGAGTACCCAGTAAATCTTTAAAAACAATTTTTAGAGGAGTAAATATTGATTTAAGAATTATTCATGTAGAAGGAATAGAAGTTGGATTAAGAGTAATCGAAAGGATTGCCGATTATTGTCCTAATATAACTCATCTTGAAGCTCACGTAAAGAAAGATAAGCTTTTACAATTAGAAATCCTTTTTCGTTCTTGTAAAAATTTATCAAGTTTAAAATTTTATGGTGAATTACCTGAAAGATTTTATTTTTTCACTCAAGATGCTAATGATAATTTATTAATTAATTTAAAACAAATCATTCCGGTAAAATTAAAGAAATTTATATTAAAAACTGATTGTGCTTTTACTTTTGGTGCCATGGAATTGTTCCTTAATGATTGTGAAGCAAAATTAAGTAAATTGGAATATATTAGTTTTGGTAGTGTGTGGCAACATTTAAATGTAATTAAAAGATATTCTCGGAGAAAAGGATTGAAAGTCAAAAAACATTACGCAGGAAATTATCGAGAATTACTTATGAGAGAATTAGGACATGTTATTGTCGAATTCGAGTAAAAATTAATGATTGTACAGCGATTCTAGAATCCAAAGTTCTATAAGATTTTAGAACCAATAAAATTCTGTTTTTTTTTTTTTTACTTATTGCATTTCTTGTGTAAAATTTGCAACAACAAATCCATGCAGTGGTTTCCCAATGATGTTGTGAAAGTATGGGAGTCACAAGTGATTTTATTGTCTTATTTATTTATTCTAAGATATCATCTATTCCTTGATGCCGCTAATTTATATATCCAGTACATATTTTAGGATCTAACTTTTGCTTCCGTTCTTCATATATAACTTCAATTGATATATATATATACTGGATGATGTTGAGCAGATCATAAGGGACTAAATTGTCCTTTTGAATAAATGATTATTATTATTGCAAATTCCAATTACAATGATTTATAATAAATTAATATATCTTATAAATCTGAATAATTTGCTCTTTACTTCCATTTCAAATATTCTTCTGCAGTTGGATTATCATGTTTATTAACATTAATTCAGTAGCCATTGCATGGTGATATATGATATATATTGCAAATAGAATCCCAAGATTTATGGTGATCGCACACTTCTTAAAAAAAAAGCATTAACCTCGTATTTGTGCAAATTTTTTCAAATCAATAGATAGGTATTTATTTAATTATTTAATGATTTTTTCATTTTTCCTTGGATAATACTATTTTATATAGTTAATTCATTTATTATTTCTCTTTTATCAGTAGTTAAACTAAATAATGATTGAATGTTGGCTTCTGTAAGTGAATTAATAATCCATGGATTTATATTGCATATTGACTTTGATCAAGAGAATCAAAATTACATGTAATAAAACTAATAACAGTATGAAATCCATGATCTAAATAATTTTTCTGTCCTTTTTTGTTCATTACCAAAATCTAATAGTAGGGCTATCAGTAAATTTTTTTAAACATAAGCCTTCGAAGTATTTCACTCCGATAACCTTCAAATACCTCCAACATAAACGTAATATTTACAAAGGTTATTGGTACCGAAAACCTTCATTTTTATTAATAAAACGTAATACTGCGGAGGTTATTGATATTAATAACCTTTAATAACCTTCATTTTATCATAATAAATGTAATATTTGCGAAGGTTATTGGTCCGATAACCTTCAAGAACCTTTGAAAACGAAATTATTACAATAACCTCCGCTATAAAAAATTTCCTGATATGCCTAAGAAACCTTTTGATATTGGTTATCTTGATCATTGTTTATAAATGTTTTAATAAATTGTACAATATTTTAAGTCAATCTGAAATAAAACTTTTTAAAGAAAAACGAGTTTGATTACTAATTGGATAAGTAATATCTTATATACAAACCATTTGTTATTTCTTCAATTCGTTTTTCACATTGTTCTTTCAAAAATAATATATTTTCACTTTCTAGTTTGTTTTTTTTCATTTATTAATTCTTCCATACCAATGACTTCTAATTTATTATCTAAATTTTTAACCTGTGCTTTAAAGTATTCCAATTCACGTTCTAACTTCTGAATTCTATTATTATCACTTTTAATGTTTTGTGATTGTTTAGAATAGTCAGTTATAGGATTAGCTATTGAATTTTTTAAAAAGTCTATTACAAAATTGTTATCTATTGTTACTTGTCTTATTGTTGAAGATTTGCTGTTGATAGAATTTCTATTGTCGCGGTTTCTTTTTTGTGGATAAATCAATAAATCAATGATTCTTTTTTTAAATAATTTAAATCGTTATCTTTTTATCATTTGCAACAATTTAATTATAATATAGTGTAGCGTTTTCGCAAAGAGAATATTTTCTAATTCATTTTTGATAATACTTTATTCGGAAAAATAAGGAACAAAAAGTTGAATTCTTTTTTTAATAAAATTCGTAGAATTCGTTGATCTTGTAAAAAACCGAACTATATTAAGAAATAAAATGCATAAGTTCATAAATGGAAGTGGATCCCCAAACTGTGTGGCTGTGGCTTACATTTTTTTTATATATTTTAAAGCAACTTGACCAAACTCAACGAGAAAATTTTATTTAAATTATCATTACGAATTACTATTATTGAAGAAATATAAAAATACAAAATATTTGAAATATAAAAATATATATATATAAAATTAACGAAATAACCGAATAATGTAATAACAATAGAAGAAAAAATTAATAATGAAAATAATAATAACTTTCAAAACTTTAATTATATTAATATGTTAGAATAATAATAAAATTTTTTTATTTATTATCATATTATTCTAGGCGAGGTGATGGTAACTTTAATAATATAAATTATAATTTTGGATTCTGTACAGAACATATCATTCATTCACATTCATTAGCATTCTGTGAATGCTAGTGTTTTAAACAGAAACAGAATCACAAAGTAAGTAAAATGTAATTACATTTTTTTACCGACGATATTATTTACAATATTATTTTAATATCATTCAATATTATTTTTTATTATTTTTCATAATAGTTTAATAATCATATAAAAATATTCATAATAATATTTTCATAGATATAATTATATCGTAATAATTACCCACTATCGCCTACTATCATTTGGACCTCTGTCATTCATTCATGTCCTAATTGTTAATGTCATTCTACATACCTGCCAGGAACTTCTGTGCCTGCTAGGGACTACACTACTACTGTGTGCTTCAAGGTGGAGATAAAATCTTATATTCTCCACCTCTTCTTTATAATATTATATCGAGTGGGTATTTTGGTATTATATTGGCTAGGTATTTTGGTATTATATCAACCGGATATCTTGGTATTTTGAAGATTGCACTACTAAAGTTGTGAAAATTTTTAAAAAGATTGTAATAATCTTTCTTTTAATTAGTGATATGTCTTCTTTTTACTTTTAATTCATTTTATTGTATAGAAAATAAAGTTATAGAACAGAATTAGAAATATTTGTAGGAATATTTATGTACATGCGGTTTAGACTTTTCTTTAAAAAAGGAATTGATTTAATTGATTTGTAGCTTAATAGTTAAAAGAAATTTATTGATAATATGGATGGATGGATAATTTGTTCTATAAATAGATGGGATAATTAGGATTAGGGATTATATAAGATTCGTGTGGAAAATTAATTTATAAACATCCATCCAAGATATTATAATACTATCATTTTTATAAAATAAAAATAAAATATATTTATTTTTTTTATTAATTATATTTATATTTATATTATATCTAATAATATATGTTTTTTAATTGTAACACTATGTTTCAGATTTTAAGTAGGGATTGGAACCGGGTCCCTATAAGCCATCCGGATATCCGGATGACTTTAAAATCGGATATCCGGGTGAAAACGGATGATTTTCTAAAAAAAATTTCACCCGATTTCACCTGGTTTCATCCGGTTTATGCTTCGAACCGGGTGATTGTCATAATGATTCGGATTACATTCAATCCGGATAAAATATTTTAATGTTTAAATTTTAAAAAATATATTTTTTATATTTTTTGATTAATAAATTAACCAATCAGAGCATCACATGTGACTTAACTTTTATTCAAATTATATAAACCGGATCAACAAACATCATTATAATTAAAAATAAAAATATCATACGGATGATCCGGTTTCAAAAGTTTAAACCGGGTCACCCGTGATATCCGGGTGAAACCGGATTTTATAAATCCGGTTCTAATCTCTAATTTTAAGGTAACTTAGTAATGTTTTAATATTTTATTAACATATAAAAAACTTAGTCTTCAAAAAATTTTCAGCTCAAATAAATCTAAAAATGGTTTGGTTAAAACCAATAATAATGACAATTCCACCGAAAATACAACATCGCATCGTTATCAATATCATCTTCCTTTAATGAAAAAGAAAAAACTTTGAATAGCAATAATTCAGTTCATAATCATTAGTTTATCTCAATCAATATTTGATATTGCAACTACGGCTTCAGAAATAGTTTTGGAATTTCGATTACCTTTTGCCAAATTTTTACCATTGAGAAATAATTTGTCAAAAGTTTTAAATGAATAGTTTATTAATTTATAATATAGCATATATTGTGTGAATATAAACTATAAACTATATATAAATGCAGTTAAAAATTTAAAAATTCGTCGAACAGAATTATTTGATTTTAAGAAAATTAAAAATTTTATCAATGACATCACCGAATTAACAAGTCAAATCGATTGAAAGAAAATCAAATTCAAACCGAAAAAGACAAGACAAGTTTATATTATTGTTTAAATCAACAACAAAGGTATCAGTATTAGTATTAGCTTCAATACAAGAATTATTATTGAAATTTAAATACAATTCACTTGATTAAATTGTAATCTAATTCTCTATAAATATAAGTGCATCCTTCTATAAATGCACCCTATGCTCCAAGTCCCATACATAATAATACTTAGTAAATTTCACTCTATAAATATACCTTAATGTTGATTCCCCGAGGGGTGCATTTACAGAGGGTTCACTGTATTTCGAATATCATATAATTTGTTTGATAAGAAGTTCTATGCAACATATCATGGCAGATATATGATATTATATTCGCATCCCATTATTACTTCACAGCGTAAATTTATACAAAGAATATTAGCCTATACCCTGGATATAGACTCTTATCCTATTCTTCATATGCCTAAAAGCACAGCATTGGTCTGTAAAAAAAGAAATTTAGATTCTATTTTTTAAAAGGGATCATTATTACTATACATGTCCCAAGAAAAGACGAACTAAAAAGAATGAAAAAAAGAAAATATTCCATTTTATCAATATTCTGAATTTAAAAAAAGGTAAAACCAACAAGTGGAACCGTTTTTAAATCCACTTTTGAAATTTCTCAAAAAGCCATTGTGTTTATTCAAATAATAAATTTATACTGGACAATTTAATAAATAAAGTGAAATTAAATTATTATTTATTTTATTATTTGAATTTCTATTAATATTTTTTACATTTTTAATTGAAAAAATATTAAAGGACATCGAAAATTGAAATTCACGACAACATTATGGAATTACTAAGCAAGGTGGGTATTTTTACAAATAATAAGTATTGATAATTAATTTTAATTTATTTATTTGATATTAACTACGCAATGCATTATTTGGCCTTCAATATAATTGGCTCGAGATTTTCAACATTATTGTATTGGTAAAAATAAGAGTTCTTATATTTTCAGTTGGAGAATTATTCTATTGGGAAATTTATGGCGACAATTCTCCTTTCGAAATGGGTTCTTTATCGAAATTCATGACTAGGAATTTCTCGGATGACTAAAAATCTATCTAAAATAATTGCAATGTCACAGGTGAAATTATTTCTGTTAAATTGGAAAATCTAAATATGTAAGTTACATTTTTTATGTTTTTAAATTTCTTTATTAAGTCAAAATAAAGTACTAGAAGTTCATTAGATCCTCCCTTTGTCGTCGATAAGTCAGAAGTAGAAGTTTTTATTATGGATTTGAATTTTTTTTATTGATGTCTTTAAAAAATAGTTTCATAACAATTATGACCAAAAATTATATTATAGAACATTAAAAGAATCCAGTTGAAGTTTTATATGAATCATTAGCATTCTTGATTCACTAGCAATGATTGAGCTCAATATAATTTGGGAAATTATGAAAATGGTTATGGGTTAACAAGGATCAAATGAAGGATGTAGAATTAAGATTAAAGAAATAGTAGTTATTGAAAATATTAATTAAAAATTTCTTTATTATTTAAAGATTATGGCATTAATAAAATTTATATTTTGGTAAATACATTTCTTGAAAAACGTTTTTAAAATTCCTGATGAACTATATTTAAAATTAGTTTAACTATCCTAAACTTAGAAATTAGTATATATATAATTAAAATATATTTTAAATAATTTCTAAGATTTCTATTCCCACCATAAAATCTAATTACTTCAATATTTTTATATTTTTCCATACTCTGAAGTAAATTTTAAAGGAATCTGTTGATTTTCAATTTTTCAATTCGTCTATCAATTGGAAATCCATCTCTTCTTTCTTGAATAAAACTATCTATTGTGTCATTTCCACTCGAGATTGAGCCTCTTGTTTTTTCGAATATATTCCATTTCTATGAAGTGTAAGGTGAAAAAGCAATTATATCATCTTAAATCTCATATAAGTAAATATAGAAACATAATATAATATTATAACGCATTAAACTATAAAGTAACAATTATCAATGGGCAATATCGATAGATATTTTTACATTTCTCTATTGAGAAATTAATTTTGTAATATATTTCATTAACAAAAAAAGTAATATTACATATCAGTATGGAAAATTTTGTTGGTTTGTCAGGGAATTATCATCGAAATCAATGTAGTAAATTCATGAAATTTTTATTTCATTTTTTATAACGACTTTGTTATCAATGGGTTTATCGGTAAAACTTGATTAATAATAAAAATATTGACAATTTTGTTAATATATTTTATTAATAATTATTAATTGTTTATTATTAATATATTTTATTAATAATTATTAATTGTTTATTATTAATTATTTTATTAATAATTATTTATTATTAATTATTTATTATTAATTATTTTATTTGTAAATATGAAGTAAAATCATGATGAAATCGGATATGTGATTAATAAAATCTATTATTCCATACATATTTTTAAAAAGTAAAGCACTCTAATTACATAGTTGACAATTTTTATGACGTCTTTGTTAATACATTTTATTAATAAAAAAACTGATCAACAGCCTACGAATTCAATAAATAGTGCCCCAAAAGCAAAAATAAATTACATAAATCACAAATCGAGTTATGTGAGAAATTCGCACGGACATTTCAGCAAAAAATTATCTATGAATTGCAAACCCGTTTCAAATCTTGAATATTTTACTATTTTAATATAAAAAAATGTAAAGTTCCCTTGGCTTCTTGGCTTTTTTTAACTTTTGAACTTAAGACAAATGACCTCGCCAAAAAGCACCCAAAAAATAACTGATAAGCTTGAACAAAAAAATGAACATCTCGAACACGAAGATGTTAAAGTTTATTTCAAGCTATGTTCTTATAATCGGAAAGTACATGCTTCCTCATTTGAATTTACGGAGAATTCAGATTCCATTCCAACTTCTATAATCCGGGACAATGCTACTCCACATGGATTTGCCTCAGCAATCATTCATGCTTATACCCTTCACCAACATCTTCGATTCTCACCAGATGATGTATGGTTAACGATTGCACAAGGTGTTAGTAGGCATATTTTGATTAATGCTGAACGTTTTCGTTATTTATTCGTTGATCAGATCATGAAGGTGTTACCGTAGATGCCCGAGATATTATATACAGAAGTTTTAAGGATGATTGGCCACAAGCAATCGCTCGACTTTCCGATACTATTGACAAGCGAGTTAAAAAAGTTGGTTTAAAAAAACATCTTGAATGTGATTTTTCTACCTCAACAAATGCTTCTATTACTGCTAGCCAAATTATCTTGTTAGATACAATGAAAAAGTATTTTAGATACAGATTACGTGGCGGTTGTGGTATTCCAAAGGTCACCCTTGATGGCACCTTGAAAGATTGGTTACATCTTCAAGAAAAAGTTGCAAAAATTCGTGATTTCGGATTGGGACTTGATTTCTGGTTGGATAGGTTAGAACCAATCATCGCTCAATTTGTCTCTACCTATAAGGGAGACGTTGACGAAAAATTTTGGAGTATGGCTCTTTTCGAAGTTCCTTACGGTTCTTACGAGACGACTCCTTGTTGGAATGGATGGATAGGAGCTTTGTTTCCTCACTACAGTTCAGGATCTGAAATTAAGGAAAATAAAATTATTCCTAAAGAAGTGCCTTCTGGATTGATACATGTTCCATTCGATTTGATTATCGAGAAAAATATTTTTAATCTAAGTTTTGCTGCAGGTTTTTTTGGTGCTAGGCAAGATAAAGTTAACGAAGAATATATTGTTTCACCTGTTATTGGTTGGTACATTGTTGACAAAAGTATTCCTTTCATTCAAACGATCGTCAATTAAGTCATGCGCTTTAGTTAAAAATTGATGGATCCACGAATAGTAGTGATTACAATAACGAAAAATTCATTGTTCTTACTAAAATTTTCTAATTGTAATTGTATATATTGTCTGGTACATAGTACGATTTGCTATTAAAATTTACCTTTATAGTTAAGCCCGTTTTTGACATACGCGTGTAAAGAATAAAAAAAGGAATTTTTATATTACTAATTCTTTATCGTGTCATATGCTACATTACACTGCATCCATTCTATCATTTAAATGGTTATACTCGAATTTTTTGCAACATTTAAATTGCCACATTTTATTAATTTCTCATGGAAAAAATGTCTATTCAATTTTATGATAACTTATCTAACGATCTCACTCAACTTCTTGAAAGTGGTGTTAATTATGATGTCTCGATCGAAGTCGAAGACACTCTATTTACGAAGATTTACAAAGTTCATTCAATTATTTTGCAAACCCGTAGTCCTTATTTTAAAAAGAAATTCAACGAAATTACTTTCACTAGCATACAAGTATTAAAATTGCCTAATATTTATTTTAAAGTATTTGAGATTATTATCAAGTATGTTTAATTTTATAAATTTAGAACTATTATTTCTCAAATTAATATTTAATTTTAATAATTATGTAGATATATTTATAGTGGAAAAATATATTTAGAAAAAATAGAAAATTCAGTTATTTTTGACCTCTTGATTACTTCCAATGAACTTGAACTTGATGAATTAGTTCAATATCTCCAAAATTATCTTGTCAAAAATAAAGATTACTGGTTAAGACTAAATTTTGCTCGAGTTTATAAAACAAATTATCAATTTAAAAATCTTAAAGTTATTCAAGAATTTTGCAATGAGACAATTGCCAAATATCCGAACATAATATTTGAGGCAGAAAGTTTTTGTCCACTTCCAGAAGATACATTAATTGCCATTTTAAAACGAGATGACTTGCAATTGAGTGAAGGTGAAATTTGGGAATACGTAATTCAATGGGGGAAAGCAAAAAATCCAACCTTGCCAATTAATATTGAAAATTGGACATCAGACAATTTTTTAAGCTTGAAAACAACTTTGAAACAATGCCTCCCACACATTAGATATTTTAATATTTCTGGGGAAGATGTATTGGAAAAACTTTTTCCATACCAGAAAATTCTCGAACCTAAGTTGTGGTTAGATATTAATACTAAAATCATGGCTCCTAACAAACCAATTTCATCTCGGATATTACCGTCTCGGATATTACCATCACGGATGATTTTAACATCATCCGAAGGAAAATCATCTAATCATTGGGCACGTGTTCTTCATAACTATAATGCTGGTACTTATTAATTTCATAACATTAACTTCTTATCTTAATTCTAATTTGACTTTGATTTTCGTTCTCCGTTCTAATCATAATTGTTTAAATAATTAGCCAATGGCGATGAATTATCACTAAATGAGGGTGAATTAATTAGGGATATTATTGAAGTTATTGGTGGATGGTGGAAAGGTACTAGCGAAGATGGAACACGTACTGGACTATTCCCAAGTAGAAATATACTTATTTATTATTCACTCAGTTATCGCACAACAGCACATTGTCAGCAACTATCAATATATTAATAAATTGTTTTTTAAAAATAATTTTAGTAAATTTTGTTGAATTTATTGATCGTCAAAATTTAACTGGCAGGTATAATGAAAATAACAATAATGGAGATCCAACTCCTGAGGTAAATTTTCTTTACGTTTTTAATGTTTTCAGGTTAATTGATAATTAATTAATTATTTATTTATTTATTTATTTATTTATTTTAATGTATCAATTTAATGTATATGTATAATAAGAAGTATGAAGTCGAACGACAAGTTCAAGCTATGCAAGGATATCACCAAGCCATTTCTTCGTTTTATGACGGATTTCATTATGAATATACTTATTATTAGTGATTATATATAATTTATAGACGAAGAAAAATTAATAAGCCCAATAAATCTATTTAGTTACAAAGAGTGAAGTAAGATCTAGGAATGCATATTTTATAATACTGAAAGAAATAAGCCTAGGCTACAACTCTATTTATGTGATTTATGTAATTTATTTTTGCTTTTGTAGCTGGAATAGTTAACTGGGCGACTTCGTCCACTATTTATTGAATTCGTAATTTTAATTCAATTATTAATAAAATGTATTAACAAAGACGTCATAAAAATTGTCAACATTTTTATTAATATTTTATTATTAATGATAAATCCATTGGTATAATAATGTGTGCTTTGTCATATATGTCTTTACTTTTTGTATGGAATAAAAAAATGTTATTAATCACATATCCGATTTTACAGACACTTATAAGATTTATAAGACTTTATTAAGTAAGTTAAGGCACTTTGTCCGTTTAAATAAAAGAATAAATAACTGTCTAACCAATTGATTTACCTTTCAACCTGTGACAACTTATTTTCCTTCTAATGCTCAATATAGTTTAGTTTAGTACTAAAGAAGAAACTTTAATTAATAGACAAAGGTGTGTTATATATATACTTTATTATCTTCACTTAAGGATCAATGGATGCTAGAAGCTATAGCATAAGAGTGAGGAGTCAGATTTGGGGTAAAATCGAAGGCGAAGAAGGTATATTTCGTATTTCATTTTTTTAAAAATTATAATATAAATAGTAATAATGTAATTTAATATTTATAGGAGAAGAATATAATAGTAATAAGAAGGTGATGATAATGACAGCGAGAATTATGGCCCTGACGTCTCGTAACATTTTTATCAAGAATATTAAATATAATTTATTTATTTTTTGTATTTTTACAGTTGGTTTTTTATTAAATCAATTCGTGGCTGGTCGTTTGTTTATTTTTTATGTTGTTTCTGATTTTTTGGTCAAAATTTTATTTTATTTTATTTTATTTTATTTATTTATATTTTTTAATAAAAGTTTTAATATATTTTACGTAAAAATTCTTCGATTTTTCACAAGAAATAATTATTTTATTTAAGAATAGTATTAATTTATGTGTATGGAATTCATAATTGTCTCCGGTGTGTCTCCGTAAGTAGGAATTACAGTAGCGGTCATAAGTATCCGACCCCTAATTTCCCCCACAGATAAATATTAAAAGGTACATGAATAACAATGATAATTAATACATTGTGTAGTCTCCATTCGAATCTATACATGATGTCTCATACTATCTACTAATTTTTTAGCAAGATCGGGTGAGAGATGGTGCCATTCTTTTACTAATTCTCCCTTTAAACTTTTAGTTTTTTTCTGCTATATTTATCTTCATTAACCGCCACACATTTTCTATAGGATTTTAATCAGGTGACATTGATGGCCAGTGAAGTTGTACAAATTTTTGACTGGTACTTCTTCTTGGAGAAGCCGGTCTAAATTATCCCTACCAAAAAACTCAGAGGCAGAAGACCCTTCTCATAAACCTTGCACATAAAATCAGCGTTAAGGTTTCTTTGGAAATATATCAATTTACCAAATCCCAAAACTGAGAACCAAACTTTTTGTGGATGCTTAACTGTACGAAATATATTTTTTTTCAATAAACTTTTTTTTTTGTGGAAATAAAAGGTGCTCTCATCTGTAAAACTAACTTGATTCCAGTTAGAGTTTTGATGTTTCTTCACCCATTGCAGCCGTTTTTCCCAGTGGCTTTTTGTAAGTAAAGGTTTTGAGATTTCAAGAGTGTATTTGCCTCCAGGAATCAAAATATCGGTCTTACGATAAGCATATGCATGAGAATCGATTCCATATTTCAAGTAAGAGTTACAAAAATTTCCCCGAATTGAATTAAAAATGGTTATAAACATTATAAAAAATGGATTATTAAAAATCTGATATATAGTATATGAAATTATTAATTTATAAAGGGTAATGTTATTCCTAGGTGAGATAAAATATTGCTCACCCCTACATTAACAGGCAAAATAATAAAAATCGATATCCAGACGGTGTGATACAATGTGACAATTATAGAGGTATTAGTATAATGTCAAAACTTAAAAAATATTCAATTACGTTGGTTTCAAATATCGAATTTGGATTATGAGTGTAGGAAAATCTAATAAATCTGAGTGGAATTTTTGCTTTTTATATGAATATATAAAGTTGCCTTATAACAAATACCAAGATATGTTTTTATTCAAGAATTTGAAGATGAATGCACAATTTATACGGAAGTAAATATAAAACTGTTTCTTTTTTGAATGTTTTCCTGAATCTTTGTGAAAAAAAATTGGCATATTGGAACAATGCTTCTTTTTGGTTAAATGTAACATTCAATTCAAAATACACATGCACTTAGTTGCACATTGAATGATTGGAATGATGGTTATTTGATAGAATTAATTTTTGTGTATCATCTCAAGCGAAGGATTTTAACATTTATAAACTGGCGAGAATTTTTTAACCAGTCATCAACAATAATTGAAAAAATTGTATCCATCGTGAATTTAGGATCTGGAAAGCTATATTACAATGCAATTTTACAGAATGTTGGAAGTGTAGAGATTACACCTTTTTGTATTTATGTCAGAAATAAATAATATGTGATGTAATGTTTAAATTATTATCATCACTTGTAATTTCAATTTATTATTATTAATTTGAAAAAAAAAAATATTCAAATAAAATTTGTAAATCCATCAAAGTGAAAAAACATAGCCGGATCACGAATTAAAGATAATATCTATTATTAATAACTATTAGCAATCATTCATTAAAATTAGAAATATAATTTCTGGGAATGGAGAACCAAATAAAGTCATTTTCAAAACGAAATAATTCAATTCCGAATTTGTATTACACAAATCCTCAACATGCATTTTTCACTATTAACGCCGAGTCGTGTTCAATTTGAAAATTTTTTCTTTTCTTCCTTTTCCGTACACTTGCAAAAAATGTCGGAATCAAAAAATGGTAGCAATAATGATAATAATAATGATTATAACAATGATATGATTATTATAATTGATGATAATGATAAAAAAACAAATTCAGCTAACGAAAACAATAATTTGAATATAAATAAATCACATGATATTGAACAAGCTGTTAGTGAACAAAAGAAAGATGATAATAAAAGTGGTTCAGGAAAAGGGTTTTCAAAGAATTTGCATGTTGGTGGTCAAAAAGTGTTAGTTGTAGATCATCAAAATGAAATATTAAGTGGTGAAGGAGCTCCTTCTTGTTGTGTTATTGGGTCACCTGAACATGTAGGTATTTAATATTAAATTGGATAAATTATTAGATAATTATTAGATAATTACGTATTGATTATATTTGTTTGTTCTTATTATATTAAATGATGTTCTTCATCAGGTAGCTGCGTTAAGAGTAAAAATCGATGAATTAAAATTAAATTCGGCTCGATTAGAGCAAGAACGTGCTGCTGCTTTTGAACGTTCTGAAAGCGTAGGAAATCAACTTGACAAACTTATCAATGAACTAAAAAATCTTGGTCACGAAAATACTGATTCGAATTCCGAACAAACGATTCATGCTACTGTGCATACATATGGTCATTTGCGAAAATTGGAAATTATCGCTGATGAAGAAGATGAAACTACTCATAGTTATGATAGATTAATGAGAAAACCTAGAGTGAGACAGTATTGGCATAAAGGAACTTTGCATCGAGAAGCAGATGAACGACATGCAAGTTATACTGAATTATTTTTTGATTTGATATTTGTGGCTGTGATTAGGAATTTGGGACATATGTTAGTATCTGATATTTCTGGAACAAATTTGGAAAGATTTATTTTAACATTGTTAGTATTAATATTTTATACATATATATTTATTTATTTATATATATTTATATTTAAATATTTATATTTAAATATTTGATGATATATTTTTTAAAAGTTTATAATAATTAATTGATAAAATATTTTATATTTGTAGTTATCCTATTTGGAGAGTATGGTTGGATGTCGTTTTTTATTTAAATATATTTAGTTCAGAAGATCTCATTGAGAAATTCATTATTCTTTGGGTAAATCAATTGTTTTTTCTCTTAACATCACATTTCTTGTTTCTTTATTTCTCATATCTAATTATCTTATTATTTGTAGGAAATGACAATCGTAGTAGTAATGGGAACTCATGCATCAGATATAGTTCATTCAAGTTCTACCTTCATTAGTAAATATAAGGCTTTCGTTACTTCAATATAATTTATAACTTTCAAGATTTTAATTATTTCTTCCTTTGTTAACTTAATAATTTTAATAGTAAGTTATGTGATCGTTCGTCTCTCAATTGCAATGTTATATACTGTGTACGCAATTTGGATACCAATGTTTCGTACAATTTTTATCGCGGAAGTATGGGGAATTATAATCCCAAGTACAGTTTGGTTTATTGCTATTTTTTCGCCATCAAATAGTGTTCATTTTGTTATGTGGGTTGCTGTTTTATTTGGTACGTCTTTAAAAGTAATTCTCATGTCATTTATGCAATATAATACTTTGGTACTGATAATTATTTGACGTATTTCAACTCTACTTTTATATATATTTATTTACAGATGTCTTTTGGCAAGGTATTTATCTTTCATTTTTTTTTCTTGAAATAAAAGTAATTTTATAATATTTTTTATAACCACGCTAGATTAAATTCTTATAGTCTCCATTCTACTTTATCACCGATATTTTGCAAAAAAGCCTGCAAATCATGTTCACACTCGAGATTTCAATCGAGTTGATGCACCAAAAGAATCAATGAAAATTCGATCTCTTCTCCCACAAAATCAAGTGGAAATTTATCGACTCCTCATAAAGCAATGAAAACAAGTGGTACTGAATTTCAATGGAAGTGGATCGATATATTTGCCATTTTGAAGCAAAGTGAATACCGTACAGCATTAAACATCGAACATTTTAGTGAACGAGTAGGATTATTTGCTATTATCGCTGTAGGTGAGAGTGTAAGTATTCACCAAGGGATTCCTTTATAGACATAGAAAAGATTTTGTTATAAGGATGATATTCATTTGTAGTTATATATGTATTAGATTCTTGGAGTATTGTACGTGAGTACTAATGCATATCCAGATGGTCAACTTGCTAAGGTAATTTATTTATTTTTCGGATCATCTAATTATTCGCTCACATTTGTAATTAAATTCATATTTTTTTTTAATAATCGTAATCGTATAGGCTATATTAGGTTTAATAATAGCATACAGTATACACTGGATATATTTTGATGTTGATGCAAGTAGACAATTTCAGCATGCATTGAGAAGACACGTGTTTACTGGGGTTTTGTTTGGTTATATTCATTACCCTTTGGTAAGGTTATAATTAAAATTTTCAAGTAATTTTCATATCAAATATGCATTTATTTATAATCTGTTTAAATTATTCAAAATAAAAAGCTCATGTCGTTAATTGCATTTGGGTAAGCTATAATGATATTTTCTCTATCACATAAATTCTTAAATTATTATATTATTATAAAATATTTTAAAATATTACAAATATTTAATTTTCATATTTTATAGAAGTTCTCTTGGAAGAATGATGACAATAATGGATTATCTTGGTGAAGAAAAAAATCCTGCTTCTGATGTTGTTGAAGATTCAGATGTTAGTGGCCATTTATTATCTGGTCGAGAAGTAAGCTCAGGAAGTACTATAACAGAATTTCCGGAGTCCTTAGTATGGTTATTTTGTGCCTCTTTGGCTAGTGCTATGTATTCCATGGCGATAATTGGGATTTTACATAAAGGTTTGGACTCTGTGAGTTTAATGAGAATTCCAAAGGTAAATTTAAAAAATTTTACTTTTATGCTCACATATGTTCAATCTTTCCTAACCTAATTTATTAATTAATTAATTAATTTCTTTAATAGTATCAACGAATTACCATACGAGTCGTAGTAGGCACAATATTTTTACTCTTACCTCTGGCGCATCTCAATACATTAAATTTGGTAGCTATCGTTGCTTCATTTTCTATCTTTTTAGTAGTAATAGAAGCATATGGAAGATTAAGAAGGGATCTGCCATTGGTTGGAAACTGTAATGAAGATATTATAGGAGGAAATGGGGGAATAGATGAAGCCAGTAGATATATAAGATGGCGATGGGGAACTGCAGACTTGAGAAAACGGACATGGTCACGAGGATTTTTAAAAAGAACAAAGAATGAAAAGGAGAAGAATGATAAAAGTGGTGGAACAGATGAAAAGAATAATAAAAGTGGTGTCACAAATGAAAAGATGATGTAAAATGTTTGTAATGGTATATATATGTGTATATATAATTATTCTAATAACACCATATTCTTATTTATTTTAAAAAAAAAAAATAGTAATAAATTGTATTTCATATTATAGAATCATTAATGGAATTAAAAATTGAAAAATTGAAATCTGAATTTTTAAGAATATTAACAGTAATAGTAACTAAAGATACATGTCACAATTTTTTTGTTAACTAATTAGGTATAACTTGATTGCATTTGATTTTATCATATTCAATATAAGATGTAATTTACAAGATTATATTTTTTGAATGTATTATTTTTATTATTATTGATAAAATTAACTTAGCAAAAAATTAAAAATATATAATAAAATATAAAACTATCACAATTGATTTCATGATCTAAAAATTTATTAGGATCAGTGAAAAAAATATAAATATATGATATACCAGAGATCAAATCTTGAAAAAATGCTTGATCAATTGGGTACAAGAAATTATAATAGCAATATCTATGCTGTTATATTATATGTGTTGCCCAAATCCCAAATCATTTGGGATTTGGAATTATACATGTTCCCAAAATCGATTTTGGATTTTTGAGGTATTTCGACTTTTTGAGATTTATGCAGAATCCATTCTATATATGGAAGTAAAAAAAGTACCCAGTTATGTATATCTTCAATCAAAGAATAAATCTAGGTAGTTAAAAAATTTCGGATTTTAAGTAAAATAATTTCGTCTTCTATGAAAAACTATTTCGACTTTTTTCCCCAAAATCGCAATTTCGGGACCCCAAAATAATTTTGCGTGCAAGTATATTTGGAATGCCAAAATCCCAAATTACTAGTATTTGGGATTTCAGCAAAAAATACTAATTATAATTTGGGATTTGGGATTTGGAATTTGTGCATTTGGGATTTCAGCATTTAGATTTTGAATTTGGATGACAAGTATATATTATATATTATACATGTCGTCAAAACTATTGAATTGAGTCAGACGCAATTAAAATTGAGAAAAATTGAAGTTGAGTCAAGGCAAATTTTAATTTTTATTAGTAACTGACGTAATTAGTTAAGTCAGACGCAATTAAAAATTGAAATTTTAAGAGTTGAGTCAAGGTCAAATTAGTTTTGATGACATGTATATTATATATAATAGGAAAGTATAAAATTTATTCTCAGCAAATTTTTTAGTCCAGAAACTGCTATCTTGAATTTAAGATTATTAATAAATTTGGACCAGTTTTAACTATTTTATGTATATACAATATACCTGTTACCCAAATTCAAAATCCAAATACCAAAATCACAAATGCACAAATCCCAAATTTCAAATTATAATTAGTATCTTTTGCTGAAATTTCAAATCCCAAATACTAGTAATTTGTGCATTTTGGCATTTCAAATTCCAAATGATTTGGGATTTGGGTAACATGTATAATATACATGTTGTCAAAACTATTGAATTGAATCAGACGCAATTAAAATTGAGAAAAATTAGAGTTGAGTCAAGACAAATTTTAATTTTTACTAGTAACTGACGCAATTAATTGAGTCAGACGCAATTAATTGAATCAGATGCAATTAATTGAGTCAGACGCAATTAATTGAGTCAGACGCAATTAAAAATTAAAATTTTAAGAGTTGAGTCAAGGCCAAATTAGTTTTGACGACATGTATAATGTATAATATACAATATAACACTGATGTTATTTATGTTTCAATATGTAATTTTCCAAGAGCAGAAAGAAATAAGCTCGAAAATATTATTTATTTAGGCTTTCTACTAGGACCTACAAGATAAGTTATCTCAGTATCACCAGAAATTTTTCATATTTTACATAGAAGTATATAGGAAACTTTTCGGCAGTGATGGCAAATGACCCAAATGACCTCAAATGACTCAAATGACAAATGACCGAAGTCATTAGGTCATTTTATTTAAATTTTAAATGACCAGGTCATTTGAACTAACCAATCATAATTCATTAATACTTATATATTTGATTTATATTAATCACAGATCAATTGGTCATTAGTTGAAAAAATATCACATGTTAACAGATTATTATTATTATCTATTTATTATTACTACACTACTATTATTATTATTGATGAATTAATATTTTTTCCAGTTCATTAATTATTATTATTACTATTTATTTATTACTATTTATTATTACTATTATCATTATTATTAATGAATAATAAATTTGTGGAAATTCTTTAGCATTGGAAATATAGAAACAATCAAATTCATTGTGAATTTACTAAATAAAATTTATGTTTATTTAATGTCAAAAATTATAACATTTAAAAAATAATAATTTATGAAAATATTACATGTCATCAAGATCTAATTTTTATTGGTTATTCAAATGACTTTTCAAATGACTTTTGCATAATTTCTAAATGACTGAGTCATTTGGTCATTTGTTATTTGTGAAATGACCATTTTTAAATGACCCTAATGACTAGGTCATTTGAAAGACATTTGAGGGTCATTTCAAAATAGGCAAATGACCAGGTCATTTGCCATCCCTGCTTTTCGGGGCGTAAATTTTCTGTAAATTTACGTCCCGAAAAGTTTCCTGATGTAAATCTTGATTGGACCATAACTTGAAAATCAAAAATATGTTTTCACAGATAACGAATATAGAAGTAATAAATGATTTTTGTAAGTAAAAAATTCTAAGTCTTCAAAATATTTGATTAAAATTAATATTTGAAAGGTATGATTCATGATGACAAATATACTATCTTTAACAAATCCTAATCTTAATCTTTAAAACATATTATATGAAAATGAAAAAATTTCTGGTGATACTGAAAATAAAAAAAAAATATCCATAATAAAAACCAGACAGGAATTTTCAAAAAATTTATATCACTTTGAAAATTTTTGCAAAATTTAATGAAAATTTTCACAAGTTTTTTAAATTATTTTATTACAGATGTTTTTGTTTAAATTGCAATAACTCAGTAACCACTAGTTGAAATCTGGAATATCAGGGACTTATCGGGCACCTATCTCCCTTCAGATAGGTCCCCGATAGGTCCCCGATATCTACTTATATTACACCTATCGGGTACCCGATAAGTGTAATAGTCGTGCCTAATATCGTATACTTATCGCAGACTTATCGGTTATATTTTTTACATATATCGAGTATTTAGTTTTTAGTCATTTTTCAAAATCAATAGGGTACCCGATTTTTTTTTTAAATACTATCGGGGATCTATCAGTCAACTTTCAGCCACTAATAGGCTTCCGATATTTTATTTATATTGCGCCTATCGGGTGCCCGATAATATAGCTTTCATACTAAAATTCAATTATTCATTAGATAAAATCATAAAAAATTCAATAGCTTTATTTATTATTGCTCAAATTTTTTTTTTAATATATCATATACCTGATAACTAATTTTATTGTAAAATTTATTTATTAATATAATTAAAATATATAAAAAATAATAAAAATCAAAAAAAATTATATAATATCATAATTATTATTATTATTATTATTATTATTATTATTATAATTATTTTTTTTTATTTTTTTTTATTTTTTTTGTTTTTTTATTTTTTTTTATTTTTTTTTTTTTTTTATTTTTTTTTATTTTTTTTGTTTTTTTATTTTTTTTTATTTTTTTTTTTTTTTTATTTTTTTTTATTTTTTTTGTTTTTTTATTTTTTTTTATTTTTTTCTTTATTAGAATCTTTTTTTGAAGATTCTCGTTTTCTTTTTTTATTTGATGATGATGATGACGATTTTCTTTTTCTTTTATTATCTATAATTAAATTGTTTCCATCATCATCATCATCCTCATCGGTATTGTCCTCTCCTTCTCCTTCACTTTCTTTTTCTTCTGTATCAGGATCATAAATTACTATTTTTGATTGATCCCAATTTTCACGCATCAATACTACTATATTTAGAATCCAGCTCAGGGCCCCAACTAGTAGGTGCCCATCTCTTATAATCTTGGACGCTACGTTTCTGATTCTTTGTCTTTGCTGTTTTTTGCATATATCTTTAACGACAGGATCGATCCTTTCATTAAAAAGTTTTATGAGCTAAAAAAAAAAAAAACACATTAATAATATCCCCGATAGGTATAAAAAATATATATATTATTATTTACTTATAGCATCCAATCGTCACCATTTTTCATATACATAAATTGATGTTGTTTTTTCATTACTATTATTATTATCATTATTATTATCATTATCATTATTATTATTACTATCATTATTATCATTATCATTATTATTATTATTATTATTATTATTATTATTATTATTATTATTATTATTATTATTATTATTATTATCAGTATCATTATCACTATTGATGATAGTTGTTGTTCGTGTTGCTGATATTGATGATGTTGATGCTGCAGCTGTTCTTGCGATCGCAGTTATCCCTTTATCTGTTTCTTCTCATTCTTCCGAATGGTAACCAGAATTATTTAAGATTTTAAATAAATTTTTTTTCAGATATCATTTTATATACTTGTTACCTCCTTGCATTATAAAATCTACTGCTCTCTTCCTTCAGTAGGGTAAAAATGGGGGTTCTGGCCCAGCACTAGTCATCTTGCTATATTTCACGCCCCCAAAACACCACCAAGTATATCAATTTTTGTATATCAATTTAAGCTTTTGGCCATACAGGAAAGCCACCAGCTATACTACCCCAAGTATGTGGCATGATTTATTTTTTTCGCTACATTTTTATATCAAAATACATTGATTTTTTATATATTTAGAACACATTTAATTACTCAAATTCATATCAAAAAGGATATCAATTATTTATAATATACAGCTTGCTATTAAAAAAGCCCAAAAGAAGCGGTGAAAGATATGAATTTAATGAATATCATGATCCCTTCTCAGACATGAATCAAGCTTAAATTGCATACCATTACTAATTGATATAGCAGAATTCAATCTAAAGATGATTCTTCATTATTTTTCTGGCCCACAAAAATCTAATAAAAATTATATATATATAGCTAAGTCTAATAAAAATTTATACATATATCAAAAGTCTAATAAAAAAAGTCTAATAAAAATTATATATATATAACTAAGTCTAATAAAAATTTATACGTATGTCAAAAGTCTAATGAAAAAGTCTAATGAAAATTTTCGAATATATATTAAGTCTACTAAAATTTGGGCCAGGTTTTTTACATATCAAGATTTTAATTTTGAAGCCCTAATACGTAATTTATTATAGTACCGGGTCACATAGTACCCCCTAATATGCAATAGACAACGACCGGAAGTTGAACCAGTTGGTTTACCACAATCCATATAAGATATTCTTTTTTTAACTTTCCAATGATAACTACACAGGACCCCGAGCAATCTATGAATAAGTCAGATAATACTAAATTAGGAAATAAGAAAGGAAAAATATAATTTTTGTAAGTAAATTTTTAAATTTTAATTAAAAATAAGCAACTTTTTAAAAATTTTACTATGATAGCTAAGCAAACTCTAATGTGACCTATTTATAGATTGCTCGGGGTCCTAACTACACCCTTCAGCTCTCATACAGGTTCTTCCACAAACTTTACCAGAATTGTGATAGAATGGACAAGTATATTCACCGATCATTTTTATTATACCGAAATATTTATTTAAAAAAAAGATTTTATAAAGTATTATATACAAAATTTTAGATAATCAAAACATAATACATATTCAAATGTCAACTACTACTCAAAATATTGATCAAGTATCAACAGAGGTCAAATCTTCCAAACCCACATGGCAAGATATTGAAAAAGCTATAGTTATTATAACACAAGCAGGTGTCTTATATAAAAAGAAAAAGGACGAAAAGTTCATGCAAAATTATAAAAAGCGATATACCGAATTGCATCAAGCTGAAGATTCGGATATCCATGTCTTGGATATTGCAAAGAGAATATTTCCAAACGAAGAAAAATATATCGAATCAAAAAAGCAATATCAGGAATGGTATAAATATAAAAATGAACCGAAAATTCTTCAAGGCATATTAAAACTTAACTATTTATATTATCAATTAGTCAAAGACTATTTTGCTACTAATGAAGAAATTGAAAAAGAGGCAGATGATTTCCTCAACTCTTGAGTATCCTCTGAGGTGAGTATTTAATATTTCTAACTATCATCAATTTTTCTCAGACAAAAGACCGCTTTGGTCCATTGCCATCAATATCTTCCAACCAATATAAAACCGGTTGATTTTTTTGTATCAGAGATTCTTTGATATGATAAATTTGAGGAGACCAATTACAATCAGTAACATGTTTTCTTCCACCTTCCAATTCACCAGGATTAAGTAAATATAAAACAGAATCACTATATGTTAAACGAATTTCATCATACCTCATAGGACCATATCTCGGTTTAGATGACTTAGCATATACATGTTTTAATTTTCGAGCTTTAGCGAGAGACATATCAATTAACCAAGTTTTTGTATTATCAAGCTTTTCAAGAAATATAGGAAGATCTATAACCCAAGTTTTACAACGCTCTGTTGAGGGTAACAACAATTCCACAGCATCTTGAATAAAGAATGCCCATTCTTGCAAAGTTCGATTAAATCTCTCAACTATACCTTGTCTTTTTTTCGATTTGCTTCGATTAATTTCTACATTATACTTAACCATTAACTCTTCACATTTCCCATAAAATTCTGAACCAAAATCCGTTTGTAATATTTTTAACTGTATAAGAGGAAAGTTGTGAAATTTAAAAAGTTTTATAAATCCTTTAGCAACATTATAAGAATCCCGTTCAGTTAAAGGACAAACCCACTTAGTTTGACTTGCTATATCAATACATGTTAAAGCATATTTATAAATCTTGTTTCTAATTTTATCGTGAGGCAAATAACATAAATCCGCTTGTATAACTTTTATTGGAACAGTAATCTTATTAAAACTAACGTAAGGAATATACTTTGGTCGAGCTTTACGAATTAAGTGTAATAACTGTCTTTCGAGCCATTTCTGAACTTCATCTAATGTAAAATCAAACCCAGCTTGTTTTGATGTTTTGAGAAGATTCTTTGCAGTTCTCTGATATCCAGAAGGTTGGTAATATATTTTCCTAAGACCAATATTAACATCAAGCTTACGAGCTTTTCCAGTATCAATAGAAATAACTGGAATCATTTTATACTATAAATATAAATATGAATATTCTCGAACAAAAAATCCAAAAGTTAGAGAGATGGCTCAAAGAAAGTGAGAAGCAGTTTTCAACTTAATAACAGATATGAGAACAAATATTAAGCTTTTAGCTGATTCAGTTAGAGGAAATAATACTTTTTTAAGAGATGAAATCGATAATCTCCAAACTCAAACAGAATTAAAATTAACGCAAATCCAGAATGGATGCTATACTTTTGAAAACGAAGTAACTCAGTTAAGGCAGGAAGTTATAAATTTAAGGGATATAAACTTAAATCAACAGAAGTTGACCAATGAGCTGGGTACAATAAATGAAACTCTCAAAGAGCAATTGGATGACTTAACCGATAAAAATGAAACTATTCATTTTGAAATAATTGAGAAAACCAGATTATATAAGTAAGTCCAAGACAGATTAGATAAATGTCGAGAAGAAAATTATTAATTGAGAGAATCTTTAGAAGGTGCGCATGAAAATATTATAGAAAGTGAGTCGGCATTATACTTGCACGCTAAATTATTTTGGGGCCCCGAAATTGCAATTTTGGGGAAAAAAGTCGAAATAGTTTTTCATAGAAGACGAAATTATTTTACTTAAGACCCGAAATTTTTTGACCACCCAGATTTATTCTTTGATTGAAGATACACATAACTAGGTACTTTTTTTACTTCCATATATAGAATGGATTCTGCATAAATCTCAAAAAGTCGAAATACCTCAAAAATCCAAAATCAATTTTGGGAACATGTATAGTCGGCATATGTCAGGTTAAAACTATACATGTTCCCAAAATTGATTTTGGATTTTTGAGGTATTTCGACTTTTT